>OZ004705.1:107228581-107616289 GCA_963924515.1 Vespertilio murinus
TTATGTCCAAGTAAAGATTTTTGTTCAATAAAGAACAGAATGAATAAAATCATGAATTAAAAAAGATAAGTCTAATATTTGGAAACAATAATATATATAAAATATATGTGAAAATATTAAACATTTATAAATTACTAAATACATATTTATTTATTGATTGATTGATTAAATATATCTTTATTGTTCATATTATTACAAATGTTCCTCATTTTTCCCCCTCTATTGCTCCCCTCTACCAGGTTCCTATCCCACCCTCGGTCCTTTCCCCATCCCCCATTGACCTCATCCATAGGTGCACAGTTTATGTTCAGTCTCTTCCCACACCCCCACTCCCTTTTTCCCTGAGAATCATCAGTCCACTCCTCTTCCATACCTCTGATTCTATTATATTCAACAATTAATATTGTTCATCATGTTTTTAGATTCCCTTATTGATAGTTATGTATTTGTTGTTCATAATTTTTATCTTTATTTTCTTCCTCTTCCTAAAGAACCCCTTTGAGCAACTCATATAATTCTGGTTTGGCAGTGATGAATTCCTTTAGCTTAAATTTATTTGTGAAGCTCATTATCTGGCTTTCGATTCTGAGTGATAGCTTTGCTGGGTAGAGTATTTTTGGCTGTAGGTTCTTGTTTTTCATCACCTTGAATATTTCTTGCAATTCCCTTCTGGCCTTCATGGTTTCTGTTGAGAAATTAACTGACAGTCATATGGGTGCTCCTTTATAGATAAGTACCTGCTTTTGTCTTGATGCTTTTAATATTCTCTCTTTGTCTTTAGCTCTTGGAATTTTAATTATGATGTGTCTTGGTGTGGTCCTCTTTGGTTTCCTTTTGTTTGGGGTTCTGTGCACTTCCTGGACTTGTAAGTCTATTTCTTTCACCAGGTGGGGGAAGTTTTCTGTCACTATTTCTTTCAATATGTTTTCGGTATCTTGCTCTCTGTCATCTTCTGGGAACCCCATAATTCTGATGTTGGTTCACTTGTATTTGTCCCAGAGGTTTCTTACACTATCTTCAACTTTCTGGATTCTCTTGTCTTCTTGCTTCTGTGGAGGAGTGTCCTCTGGCTCTTTGTGTTCCAAATCTTTGACTTGATTCTTGCAATCTTCCAATCTGTTTTTAGTACTCTGTATAATATTTTTTATTTCAGAGAATGTATTCTTCAGTTGATCATTTATTATGTCTAGTTGATCCCTTTTCATATCCTCATAGGTCTTGTTTATTTTATTGACTTTTTCTAGCAAATTCTTGAAAAACCTTATAAGTGTGGTTTTGAACTCTATATCTCATCGCTTTTTGTCCTCCATTTCTTTTGTTTGTGATCTGTTTCCTTGTCTTGGAATTTTCACATTTTCCCTGAGTTGGTAGGGTGGCTTTGTGTTTTAATGTGTCCTATATAGTTCAGCGTGTCAGCCTCCCAGTTATCTGAGGTGTACACTCTTGGTGCACCCCTTTGTGGACTGTGTGTACGGCCTTATTGTAGTTAAGTCTTGATTGTTGTTGGTATCACTGGGAGGAACTGACCTCCAGGCCAATTGGCTGTGAGAATCAGCTGTGTCGATGCCAGGAGACAGGCTTATTGGACAAGACTTGTATGACTTCAAAAGCCTCTGTGCTCTGCTTGGATGGGGCAGAGTTTCAGGGTGGAGCCTAAAGCCTTGGCTTCTCGTTAGTCTGCCCTCTGATGTTCCTGGGTCTCTACATTCCTCAGTGTCCTTTGGTACTCATTGCAAGCACCTCTGAGAGAAAGGTGACCTAGAGTTTCGCCTGCTACCAGACAGTCTAGTCTCTCCCCCAATGAGCCCGGAACTGAGGTTCAGTGAAGTTGGAAGTGGGGTTAAGAGCAGTCTGGAGATTATGTCTCCTTCCCACTAGGGCAATCCAGCAGTTCAATCAACAGTCTGCCCTCTGCGTGCAATGTGCCGGGCTCTAGGACTCTGCCTTTTGCCGCTCACCTGAGCTTCCACCTTGCATCCCAGATTCCCTCTGTCTGAGCCTGGGGCCCGAGGGTCTCGCCCAGAACTGGGGTTCAGTGCAGTCAGAACTGGGGCTCAGCACAATCTGGAGCTTTTGTCTCCTTCCCGCTAGGGCAATCTAGCAGCACAGTCAACAGTCTGTCCTCTGTGTACAATGTGCGAGACTCAGGGGCTCTGTCCTTTGCCGCTCCCCTGAGCTTCCGCCTTGCAGCCCAGATTCCATCTGTATGAGCCTGGGATCCCAGGGTCTCGCCCAAAACTGTGGTTCAGTGCATTTGGAACTGGGATTCAGCACAGTTTGGAGCTTTTATCTCCTTCCCACTAGGGAATGCCAGCCAGGCACTCAGACGCCCCTCCTCTCCAGCTCTGTCCTCTCCCAACACGTGCACAGTGTCTCCGTACCTTAGGCTCCTCTGATTTTCCTTCTGGTTTTCTCTTTCCCTCTAGTTGTAGAATTTCCAGTCAGTCAACTTTCCTGTAGTTCTGGATAATGTCCACTTTATATTTTAGTTGTATTTTTTTTGAAATTGTAGTGTGAGGCTGCAGTTAGGTATTTACCTATGCTGCCATCTTGGTTTCTCTGACCTAAATAAATATTTAAATATTTTTATATTTAAATAACACAACCAAAACTCAATCAGAAAGAATGAGAAAAACAAATAGATGGATAACATCTAATGAAATTGAAAGAATAATAATAAAAAAAACCTCTCAGGAAATAAAAATTCTGAATCAGATGGATTCATAGGTGAATTTTACCAAATATTCAAATAGCTAACACCTAATCTCTTCAAACTATTCCAAAATTTAAAATGAAGGATGACTTCCAAGCTTTCTTTAATGAGGTCAGCATTATCCTAATTGAAAAACTAGACAAAGACTCTATACAAAAAGAAAATTACAGGCCATTACCCCCGAAAAAAAAGATGCCAAAATCCTCAACAAAAGATTAACAAAATGCAATGCATTACAAAAATCATACACATGACCACGAGGGATTTACTCCAAGGATAAAAGGATGATGCAATATTTGTAAAGCAATAAATGTGATACATCACATAAACAAAATAAAAGATAAAAATACATGATATATCAATAGATGCAGAAAAGGAATTCAACAAAGTCCAATTTTGGTAAATCTCTCAGCAAAGTGGGAATAGAGGAATCATACCACAACATAATAAAGGTCATATATGACAAACTACAGCCATCTTCATACTCAATAGGCAAAAACTAAAAGCGTTTCCTTTGTCTGGAACAGGACAGGGATGTATGCTTTCACCACTCTTATTCAACATAGTATAGGAAGTCCTAGCCACAGTGATTAGACAAAAAGAAGTAAAAATTGTAAAGGAGGAAGTAAAACTGCCATTATTTGTAGATGACATGATATCATACATAGTAAACCCTAAAACCTCTACCAACATACTGTTAGATAGAATTAATGAATTTAGTAAAATAGCAGGATACAAAATTAATATCTTAGTGGTACTTTATACACCAATAACCAACTCTCAGAAAGAGAAACCAAGAAAACAATCCCATTTATGACTGCAACAAAATAAATAAGATACCTAGGCATAAACTTAACCAACAAACAAGTCTCAATATATACCATGTTCACAGATTAGAAGAATTAACATAATTAAAACATTCATTCTACCCAAAGCAATCTATAGATTTAATGCAATCCCTATTTAAATATCAATGGCATACTTCACAAATCCAGAATTTGTATGGAATTGAAAAAGATCCCGAATAGCCTCAGCAATATTGAGAAAGAAGAACAAAGTTGGAGGGATCACACTATCAGATATCAAACTACACTACAAAACCATCATAAGCAAAACAACCTGAAATGAGAACAGGCATAAAAATCAATGGAACAGAACAGAGAACCCATAAATCAATCCACATCTTTATTGTCAATTAATATTTGACAAAGAGGCAAGAGCATTCAGTGGAGCGAAGACAGTATTTTTTTATTATATATCTCAAAGGGTAAGGAAAACAAAGGAAAAAAGTAAACAAATGGGACTCCATCAAACTAAGAAAGTTTCTGCACAGCACAAGAAACGGTGAACAAAACAAAAAGACAACCAATAAAATAGGAGAAAATATTTACCAACAACAGTTCTGACAAGAGTTTAATATCCAAAATGTATAAAGACCTCATACAACTCAATAATCCAATTAAAAAATGGGCAAAGGACTTGAACAGACACTTCTCTCAGGGTGACATACAAATACCCAACAGGTATATGTAAAGACACTCAACTTTAATAGCTATTAGGGAGATGCAAATAAAAACTACCATGAGCTCTAGCTGGTTTGGCTCAGTAGAGAGTGTCACTCTGTGGACTGAAGGGTCCTGGCTTTAATCCTGGTCAAAGGCACCTACCTCAGATGCAGGCTCAGTCCCAAGCCGTACAGGAGAAAACCTGTAGATATATGTCTCTCACATCCATGTTTCTCTCTTTATCTCTCCCCCTACACATTGAAAGGAAATTAACTAGAAGGTGGCCAGTGGGGCAAGATGGGCCAGACATGCGCTGGAGCCAACCTCCCATGGTCCCTCCCCAGCTGGCAGCACCTGCGGTGCCATGGCTTGAAGTACATCTGCAGTGCTAGTGGGGTCCCTCTGGCAGGTGGGGTCCCTTGGCCTGGCCTGCAGGGATCAAGTTGAAACTGGCTCTATGATATCCCCCAAGGGGTTCCAGAGTGTGAGAAGGGACTCTGCAAAGTTGCTGCCATACAGGGTGTGAAATACAAATGCAAGTGAGCAGTAAACCAGATTCAGCACCTAAAGTACCCCAGCAACAACATAACCCATGGCCGAAGGTGGAATCTGTGGCTCCTGTGAGGAATTGGGTTCCCTCCTCTCTGGTTTTGAGGTGTATCACTTAAGAATCATCACTGCCAAGTCACTGCAGCTCGACAGCTCCTGTGTTGAGCATCTGCCCTATGGTGGTCAGTGTGTGTCATAGTGACCGGTCGAATGGTCAGACACTTAGCAGGTTATATATATATATATATATATATATATATATATAGACTAGAGGCCCAGTGTATGAAATCTGTGTACTGGTAGGCTGCCAGCTGCTGGCTGAGGCCTTCCTTGGTTCCATGTGTCCCCCTGGTGGTAAGCATATGTCATAGCCAGTGATCGAACTCCCAGTCAAACTCCCGAGGGGACAATTTGCTTATTAATTTTTTATTATATAGGATATAGGATAAGACAAGTAATAACAATTGTTGGAGAGAATGTGAAGAAAAAAGAACTTTCATTCACTTCTGGTGGGAATGTAGACTGGTATAGCCACTATAGAAAACAGTAAGGTGGTTCCTCAAAAATTAAGAATAGATTTACTATATGACCCAGAAAATGCCCTTTTGGGTAAAATTTGAAAATACAGATTCACGAGGGGGAGAAAATGGCGGAAGAACAGGTAGGCAGGTTCTGAGCCTGGTCCCAAAGAAGAAAGAGAGAGCAGCTGAGGGTCGTGCTGGGAGTGCTTGGCAGCAAGCCAAGAGAAAGGTGAACATCCGGGGAAACTGGGGGTCGGCTGATCAGGGTGCCCCTGACAGTTAAACACCCACAGCTGGGTCCCTTCCCGAACTACCTACAGGCGCGGACAGGGAAACCTCGCCATCTTGACGGGAAGAGGTTTGTGTCAGAGGCCTGAAGATCCACAGCCGCAAAGACCACCAAGCAGCTGTGAGCCCCAAAACGCTGACCACAATCAGCGCAAACACTTGGACTCAAAGGAGCACTCCACCCCAAGGCGAAAAGGTCAGATTTCGTGGAGATCCGGTGAGTCCCCTGTGGCACAGCAACCCGCGCACGCCAGGTGCATAGAGGCTGGAGGACAGGGCCTGGGTTTACAAGAAACTCACAGGTTTTGGGCTGGAGGTACCCCTGACTGTAGACAGGGCTCCTAAATGGGGGGATATCGAAGGAACAACATAATCTGACTCCAAGGCATATCCGGAGAGTTACAGGGGAGTGCGGTCGGATTAGTCCTGCCCCTCCCCCATCCCTCCATAGATCAGGGACACAGAGAGGGGGAAAAAAACTAGAAAGGCTTCAGAGGCCTGGAAGTCAACTCAGAAACACTGCCACCCAGAGGTTAAAGTACATATGAACTCTAGAACTGCTTAAAAATCAGGACCTGATTACAACACCGAAGAAACACAGGGAACTGCAATTACCACCCAGACTGGGTACTGGTGAGCTAGACAGAATAACAGAGGAAGTGAATGACCTTCATTACTGCAAATTTTATTTAATTTTTTATTTTTATTTTCTAATTGTTTAATTTTTTGTTTGTTTTTGTTTTGTTTTGTTTTTTATTTATGTTAGTTGCAAAGTTTACTCAAGAAATTATTTTTTTCATCTTTCCTCACTTCATTTTACCTTTTTAATTAATTCATTTTTATATGTAATCAATATTATTGCTACTACTATTTTACCTTTTTTATCTTTTTTATCTTATTTTCTTTTATCTTATTTTTATTATTATCTTTTAAGTGCCATATTATATATCTTTTTTTTCTCTTTTTCCCCCCTTTTGGGTTACTATTCTACAGACTGTTTATACCTTTCCTTCTCCAAAGCTCTATTCTAACTCAACCCTACCTTTATGCCATCACTCTCTTCCTAACACTTTCCTTTTGGTGTCCTGCTTATCTTAACCCTTTACTGCTCTAGATTTTCCCTATTCTTTCTGTTTACCCCCTCTTAAAATTTCACCCTGCCTGTGTATATCTAACTCCCAACCCCCTACTTCAAGCCCATTCACACCTACCTTGTCACTGTCCTAAAAAAAACATAGGGTAACAGATTGGATAAGAAAGCAAGACCCATTCATCTGCTGTCTACAAGAAACCCATTTCAGAAAAAAAGATACACATAGACTGAGGGTGAAGGGATGGAAAAAGTTTTCCAGGCAAATTGAAATGGAAAAAAAAAGATGGGGTAGCAATACTTATATCTGACAAATTAGATCTCAAAGTGAAGGACATAACAAGAGATAATGAAGGCCACTTCAATACAGTAAAGGGATAAATCCAACAAGAAGAAATAACCCTAGTAAAAATATATGCATTCAATTCGGGAGCACCCAAATACATTAAAAAACTTCTGGAGGACATTAAGGGAGAGATTAATAGTAATACAACCATAGTAGGAGATTTTAATACCCCACTGTCATCTTTGGACAAATCATCTAAACAAAAAATCAGCAAAGAAATATCAATCCTAAATGACTCACTAGACCAGATGGAATTAATTGACATCTTCAGAACATTCCACCCCAAAGCCACAGAATATACATTCTTCTCAATTGCACATGGGTCATTTTCAAAGATAGACCACATGTTGGGATATAGGCAAAGTCTCTTCAAATTCAAGAAGATAGAAACCATACCAAACATCTTCTCAGATCATAGTGGCATAAAATTGGAAGTCAAATATAATAAAAATAATCCAAGGAAATCAAACACAAGGAGACTGAATAGCATGCTATTGAACAAGGACTGGGTTACCAGGGAAAATAAGGAAGAAATTAAAAACATCATGGCAACAAATGACAATGAAACCACAACAATCCAAAATCTATGGGACACAGCAAAAGCAATCTTGAGAGGGAAGTTTATATCACTGCAAGCCTATTGTAAAAGACAAGAAAAAATGGTAACAAATTATCTAACTCTACAACTCAAAGAGTTAGAAAAAGAGCAACAAGAAAAGCTCAAGGTAAGCAGAAGGAAGGAAATAACAAAAATCAGAGCAGAGATAAATGACATAGAGGCCAAAGAAACAATACGGAAGATCAACAAAACCAAGAGCTGGTTCTTTGAAAGAATAAACAAGACTGATGAACCTCTAGCCAGGTTAACCAAGAAACAAAGAGAGAGGACCCAAATAAACAAAATCAGAAATGAAAGAGGTGAAATAACAACAGACCCCGCCGAAATACAAAGGATTGTTACAAAATATTATGAACAACTCTATACCAACAAACTGAACAACCTGGAGGAAATGGACATATTCCTAGAAAAATATAACCTGCCAAAACTCAATCCGGAAGAATAAAAAAACCTCAATATACCAGTGACTTTGGAAGAAATTGAAGCAGTCATCAAAAACTTTCTAACAAACAAAAGCCCAGGGCCACATGGCTTCACAGGAGAATTTTACCAAACATTCAAGGAAGAATTAAAACCTATCCTCTTCAGACTATTCCAAAAAATTCAAGAGGAAGGAACACTTCCAAACTCCTTCTATGAAGAGAGCATCACACTAATACCAAAACCAGATAAAGATAGCACAATGAAAGAGAATTATAGGCCAATATCCCTCATGAACATAGATGCCAAAATCCTCAGCAAAATTTTAGCAAATCGGCTCCAACAGAACATCAGAAAGATCATACACCATGACCAAGTAGGATTTATTCCTGGAATGCAAGGATGGTACAATATCTGCAAATCAATAAACGTGATACATAACATAAACAAATTGAGAGATAAAAATCATATGGTCATATCAATTGATGCAGAAAATGCATTTGATAAAATCCAACACACTTTCCTGATAAAAACTCTCAACAAGGTGGGAGTACAAGGATCATACCTCAACATAATAAAAGGTATATATGATAAACCCACAGCAAACATCATACTCAATGGGCAAAAACTAAAATCATTCCCTCTAAGAACAGGAACAAGACAGGGATGCCCATTCTCACCACTCCTGTTTGACATAGTACTGGAAGTACTAGCCATTGCAATTAGAGAAGAAGAGGAAATAAAAGGCATCAAAATTGGAAAAGAAGAAGTGAAGTTGTCCCTATTTGCAGATGACATGATATTGTACATAAAAAATCCAAAAGACTGCATCAAAAACTAATAGACTTAATAAATGAATTTGACAATGTAGCAGGAAACAATATCAACACCAAGAAATCTATGGCAGTTCTATACACCAATAGTGAACTCACAAAAACAGAGACTATCCCATTTACCATCGCACCAAAAAATTAAGATACCTAGGAATAAACTTAACTAAGGAGGCAAAAGACTTATATGATGAAAACTACACGACACTGAAAAAACAGATAGAGGAAGTTGTAAACAGATGGAAGAACTCACCATGTTCATGAATTGGTAGAATCAACATCATCAAAATGTCCATACTTCCCAAAGCAATTTATAAGTTCAATGCACTCCCTATTAAAATACCAATGACATACTTTACAAACCTAGAAAGAACTCTCCAAAAGTTCATTTGGAACAATAAAAGACCATGAATAGCCCACAGCAATCTTGAGAAAGAAGAGTAAAGTAGGAGGAATCTCAATACCAGATTTCAAGCTGTATTACAAAGCAACTGTTCTCAAAACAGCCTGGTACTGGCACAAGTACAGATATATAGATCAATAGAATAGATTAGAGAATCCAGATATGAACCCAAATCAATATGTTCAATTAATATTTGACAAAGGAGGCATGAGCATACAGTGGAGTCAAGACAGTCTCTTCAATAAATGGTGTTGGGAAAATTGTACAGATACATGCAAAAAAAAATGAAACTAGATCACCAACTTACACCATACACAAAAATAAACTCAAAATGGATACAGGACTTAAACATAAGACGGGAAACCATAAAAATACTAGAGGCATCCACAGGCAGCAAAATCTCAGACATATGCCTAAAGAACTTTTTCACTGATACTAACCCTAGGGCAATGGAAGCTAAAGAGAAAATGAACAAATGGGACTACTTCAAAATAAAAAGTTTTTTTACAGCAAAAGAAACCATCAACAGAACAAGAAATCCCACGGTATGGGAGAACATATTTGCAAATGATATCACTGATAAAGGTTTAATCTCCAACATCTACAGACAGCTTATACAACTCAATAAAAGGAAAATAAATGAGCCAATTAAAAAATGGGCAATGGGCCTAAATAGAATCCTCTTAAAGGAAGACAGAAGGAAGGCCAAGAGGCACATGAAAACATGCTCAAGGTCACTAATCATCCGAGAGATGCAAATCAACACAACAATGTGATACCATTTCACACCTGTCATAATGGCCAACATCAACAAAACAGCAAATGACAAAGATTGGTGAGGTTGCGGAGAAAAAGGAACCCTTGTGCACTGCTGGTGGGATTGCAGGTTTGTGCAACCACTGTGCAGAACACTATGGCGCTTCCTCAAAATACTGGAAATGGAACTCCCATTTAGCCCAGCAATCCCAGTACTGGGAATATACCCTAAGAAACTAGAAGTACCAATCAGAAAGGATATGTGCACCCCTATGTTCATAGCAGCACAATTTACAATACCTAGGATTTCGAAACAGCCTAGGTGCCCGTCAGCAGATGAATGGATCAGAAAACTATGGTACATCTATACAATGGAATACTATGCTGCCATAAAAAGGAAGGAATTCTCATCATTTGCAGCAACCTGGATGGAATTGGAGAGCATAATGCTGAGTGAAATAAGTCAGTCAATGAAAGAAACACCACATGACCTCACTTATTTATGGATATTAAAGAACATTATAAACTGATGAACCATAAGATAGATATAGCGACAGTAAAACAAGAAGACTGTCAAATGACAGCGGGGGGTGGGGGAGGTTAGGGAGATCTTAGGGAGATAAGAGATCAACTGAAGGACTGGTATGCCTGTATATAAGTACAACCAATGGACATAAAACTCTGGGGAGGGAGGGCATGAATCGGGGGGTGAATGGGGGGGCAATGGTAAGGTATGTACAATATAATACCTTAATAAATTTTAAAAAAAGAAAAGAAAGAAAATACAGATTCACAATGAAATGTGTACCCCAATGTTCATTGTAGTATTGTTCACAGTGGTCATGACATGGAACAACTGAACTGTCCTTTGATTTATATTGGATAAAGATGTGGTCCATATATATATTTTTTCTCCACATTCTCTCCAACAATTGTTATTACTTGTCTTATCCTATATCATATATATATATATATATATATATATATATATATATATATGAATACTAATCAGACATAATAAGAAATGAAATACTGCCATTTGTGACAACACAGATGGACTCTGAAAATATCATGCTAAGCAAAATAAATCCATCAGGAAAAGTTAAAAACCATATGATGATTTCACTCATATGTGGGATATAAAACTGAAAGCAACTAATGAACAAACAACATAGATGCAGACAACAGTATTGTGGTTACCAGAGGTTTAGGGGTAGTAAAAGTTAAAGGGGCCTAATATATGGTGATGAAAGATGATTTGATGTTAGGTGGCAAACACCATGTAATATACAGATCAGGCATCACAGAAATGTCACTTGAAACCTATATAATCTTATTAACCAATGTCACCCCAATAGATTTAATAAAGAAGGAAAAAACATCAAAAAGGTCTTTTGTGGATTTGAACTAAAATATTAGGGATAGTTTTCCATTTCTCCTTCGTTTCATGTAATATACATCTAAATTTCCTACTTGTTTCCCTTCCAATCCTTCTTAGTGCTTGTAACCTTTGTATTTTGTCATTTCTCCTTAATTTGAACATTCATTCTTTCATCCTTTTTTTCTCTATATATAACATCCCCCCAGAAATAGTGTGTTATTAAGGAAACTTAAGAGAATATTGACTGTTCTCCAGTAATATGCCACCCCAAATTGGTAAGTGATGACAAAATTAAATCCCAATGTTAAAGGAAAAACAAGTCCTTCTTTTAAATACTATTTTTAAATCTCCACTTGAAGACATGCTTTAAGAGAGGAAAGGGAAGAGATGGAAATATTGATGTGAGAGAGAAACATCAATCAGCTTCCTTCCATAGGCTCCCCCATAGTCGATCAGATCTGCAACCCAGGTAGAAGCCCTGCCCCGGATCAAACTAGCAATCCTATGGTTCATGGAGCGATGCTCAACCAATTGAGCTACTCTGGCTGAGCTGAAATAACCTGATTAATTATACAAATTATTATATAAACTAGAGGCTTGGTGCATAAAATTTGTGCGGGGTATCCCTCAGTCCAAACTGCACCCTGTCCAATCTGGGACCCCTCAGGGGAGCCAGTTGGACATCCATTTCACAATCAGGGACTGCTGGCTCCTAACCGCATGTCTGCCTGATTGCCCCCTAACCACTTCCATGCTGGCCTGATTGTGCCCCTCACCACTTCCCTGCTGGCCTGATGATGCCTAACTGCTCTCCTACAGGCACAATCATCCCCAACTGTCCTCCCCTATGGGCCTGATCACACCCAATTGCCCTCCTCTGCTGGACCGAGTGCCCACAATTGCCCTCCCCTGTAGGCCCGGTTACACTCACTGCCCTCCTCTGCCAGCATGGTCACCCTCAACTGCCCTTCCCTGCAGGCCTGGTCGCACCCAACTGTTATTCCCATGCCAGCCTGATCTCACCTCAACTACCCTCCCCTGCCAGCCTGGTCACCCCCAACTGCCTTCCCTTGCTTGCCCGATTTACCACAATGGCCCTCCCCTGCTGGCCATCTTGTGATGACATCAAGGGAGGATGTCGCATAGGGTGCGATGCCACCTAGGTTTTTATTATATAGAATTTCAAAACATAAGTCACAATATTCTTTGTTCAGCAACAGTTTAAAACAAAACTTGTGTGTTTAGATACAAATAAAAACTTGGAGAAATGCATCCACTATCACATCATATTATTTCTTCTATTCATGCTAAATATTGTTCTGATTCTCTCTCATAACTTCCAGGAGAAATTTCACACTTTCACTTTGCAAACTAGATCTTTAATGACCTGTTTTCCCGTTTAGCTTCATCTTTAATATTCTCCCACGGGCACCCTCCATGTTAGCTATTAAAAAATAAACAGAAGGCCATGTAGCTCCCTGAATGTGGCCTCCTGTCCTACATGTGTTTATAAGTTTACTTCCATTGCCTGGAATAACCCCATATATCTCCATTTAGCTAGTTATGCAGGCACCTGTAGATTCAATTTAAACACTTTTTTCTCAACAGATTACATCATAAAATATTATTTTTAATGATTGCCTAACAGGTTTGTCTATTCTCTTACTGTTTATGCAGTTTCCAATTTTTGTTGCTAATGCTAGAATGTGTGTAGTTTTCCTTCTATTTAATATTTGCCAAAGATATAATCTCAAGATATTCAGTAAATGCAAATTTCTCATTAAGGGTTTTTCACATATGATAATATACCAAGTGAAAATTTTGACTTAAAAATTACCATCATAATGTACAAACTTACAGATCAAATCAATAAAATTATATATAGACATAAATAGGAAAGCAATGCCAACAGATGAAAATATATGTATTTTTAAAGCATAATACTAAACCACAACTATGTAAAGATAGATATATTGCTGTAAGAATCTAAAGAGAATAAAGCATGGTATAGATATATTATGTATATTTTTAAGTTTGTCAAATATATGTAGTTTTCATAGAATATAAATCTAATTTTTAAAATTACCACAAGAATAAACAAACTTATTATGTACTAGAGGCCCAGTGCATGAAATATGTGCACTCAGGGGGGTGTCCCTCAGCCCAGATTGCGAGAGGGCGCAGGACAGGCTGAGGGACCCACCAGTGTATGATCAGGGCTGGAGAAGGATGCGGGACGTTGGCCAGTTGGGGAGGGACCACAGAAGGGCTCCAGGGCAAGTCTGGCCCATCCGTCTCAGTCCCAATTGGCCAGACCCCAGCAGCAAGCTAACCTACTGGTTGGAACATCTGCCCCCTCGTGGTCAATGCACATCATAGCAAGCGGTTGAGCAGCCTTAGCATATTATTAGCAGATTACACTTTGATTGGTTAAACAGATGACTGGATGAGCAGACACTTAGCATATTAGACTTTTATTATATAGGATAGTTGTTTATGTATTTACACAAATATGTATGTGTGTGTGTATTAGTATATAATGAAATTATATATATATATATATATATATATATATATATATATATATATTAGTATATAATGGGATAAAAAAATAAGTTTGCTTAAATATCTACTCACCGGGACTCCCTCCATCATTGTCTTCTGGGTTCCTGGGTCCTAAATAGGGGATAGTAGGAAAGAGCAAGGTTGTTTTCCAGCCTGCCTGTCGGGGTGGGATAGTCCTTTGTCTCCTAACAAATCGCAGATGATATTTTACCTAGAAGTAGCAATAGGAAACAAACTATGCTTAAAACTGAACAAACTGAAAAGCAAATGTTAGAAATAAAGGAAAGTTAAGAACATAAGGAAAACCATGTGATTTGAAAGAGGAGACTCATCTGATGTCAACATGATGCTGAATGCCTGGAAATGGCAGTGACTCCCAACATAATATTTATGCTCCAATCGCATTTACATCTGAAGTCCTCTCAACATGCAGACAGTTCACAAAAGCAAGATACATGTAAATAAATACATGAAAGTTTTTCATTGTCACATGTGAAATAAATGCAAATTAAAACCACAGAGATATTTTCCTTACCTATCACACTGGAAAAATCAAAAAGCTTAACCACACATTCTGCCAAAAGGAACTTTAATTCATTGCTTGTAGGATGCAAAATGGCACAACTGTAATGGAGAATCTTGTAATGTATACCAAAATTACATATGCATATACTGTTTGATTCATCAATCCTACTTCCAGGAACAGACTTGAAATATATATCTCCAACAATAAGAAGAAAAGGTATATGCAAGTTTGTTGTTAATGTTATCTGTGGTGGAAGTGTATTGAAGTCAATTGCTCTTAAATAGGAGACTGCATAAACTATGGTATATGAACACAATATAGAGCTACGTATCTGCTCAAGGTATAGTCAGAAAACAGAAATCATACTATATAGAAAGTGTAGGAAAATTCTAAGGTATCAGGTAGCAACAGCAGAAAGCAGCCACCAGCCCTAGGACTAAGGGAACAAAAACAAGAGTTTACAATTACTGAAAATTATAAACTTGGAGGAGAGATCCTGTGAGGCTGAAAACCAAACTTCTGAGGAGAATGCACAAGCCAGCGTGAGAGAAGTCTTCTGGGACTGGACCTAGATTTCTAAGGGGCTCCAGCCATCTCTACTGGTGAGCTCTGAGAGGCTGTGAGGAGGCTGATTTGGAAAGCTGTTGGACAATCTGCAAACTGTGTTTGGCTGCTACTAAGGGAAGAAAGTGTTGCTGCAAAAAAAGAAGTGTTGCTGGATGTCACTCATAGGAACTACAAGCAGACAGAAAGCCAACAGGAAATACCAAATTTCTTCCCCAAGCCCTGTGCTTTAATAGTAGAGTCTCATATGGAGCTGGCTGAAAAAAAAGAAGTATAGCTGCAGCATCAAAGGGCAGAGTAAAAGAATAGATTTATGGCTCAAAAAGAAACTTACTGACAATTATACATAAAAAAATGAGGCATACATATGCAATGTATACTATATAACATATTAATTTAAATGAATACATCTTCATACATTTATATATAATAAACATGTAATTTATATTTTATCAATACATCTAATCTTTGTATGCATTGCAAAAGAAATTGGAAATATCAGTACACTTCCACCAAAATGCTTCAGCATTTACTAGAATTCAATACTTGTTTATAGTTCTTATTTGTGGTAAAATTAGATACAATAAAATGGACAAATCTTAACTGCCTATCTGCTTAACTGTACATATATTTTGGCAAATGGATAGTTTTTTGTAATCCAAACCACATACAAGATAAACAAGAACCTCAACCCCAGAAAGTTCTCTCATCCCCCTTTCTAGTGGATCCTGACTACACTTCCTCAGAAATACAATTTTTTTCTGATTTCACCAGAGGTTAATATTGCCTGTAATAGAAATACCTATAAATAAAACTCACAAGTATTATACTCTTTTTCTATGAGGGTTCTTTTATCAGAAAGAATAAGATTCATTAATGTAACTGCTTTTTTTAGCAGTTCATTCATTTTTGTCACTGAGTAATATTCTACAGTGTAAATATAATAGAGGTCATTCATTTTCTGGTTGAAAATTACCCCACTGTTCCCAGTAATTATTTGGCTAATATGGATAATGCTGTTATAAACATTCTTACACATACCTTTTGTGAAAATATCTTTTTTTTTCTTTTGGGTAAATTCATAGGAGTACAACTGATATAGGACAGATGTGTGTTGGACTTATTTGAGCAAACAAATGGCAAACATATTTCTAATCTGATCATACAATTTTATAGTTTCACCAACAGTGGCTTCAAATCCTAACAGTATGGACAGACTAATTTTTGCCTTCCTGGTGGAGGGTAGAGGTGTCTCATAGTTTGTACTTTCCTGATGTATAATGGCATTGCATACTTTTCATGTCTTTATTGGCCATATACCTGCTTTGACAAACTAAATATTTTGTTTACATTTGAAACTGGGCTGCTTGTCTCTTTATTATTGAGTTGCAGGACTTTAAAAAATATCTTGGGTTCTGGCTTCAGCAGAACATATACTAAAATTGGAACTATACAGAGAAGATTAGCATGGCCCCTACACAAGGATGACACACAAATTCGTGAAGAGTTCCATATTTTTTCTCTCCCTGTTTCCCAGTTTCATTTTGACACTCCCCTTTTTTCTTTCTTTTTCCCCCTTTTCTTTTTCTCTCCTCCTCTTCACTTTTTACATTTCTTCTTTCTCTCCTATCCCCTAATTTGCCTTTCCCTAGTGGTCACCTTTATTGAAGGTTATTAACATCGCAAATACATTTCTGTTCAGTGCCTTGTGTATTGTACCTGGTTGTGTTGTATTTTGTGCCTTTAAATCAACACAGGAGAGAGAGAGATCTACATAACCAGACATCCTGAAAAGAGAGACCATGGGGGGGGGGGGAGAGAGACAAAGAAACAGCCCACAAATGAAAGAAAATCAGGCATCACGAGAAAAGGAAGTAAACAAGTTAGAGGCAAGCAACCTACCAGAGCAAGAATTTAGAGTAATTATCATAGGATGGATAAAAAGAATGGAAGACAAATTTGACAATATGAGTAAGACTCGAGAGGAAATGAAGAACTAAGAAGAAATGAAAAATGACATAGCTACTCTAAAGAACTCAATAGAAAGCATCAAAAGTAGATTAGATGAGGCAGAGGGCCGAATCAGTGAGCTAGAAGACAAGATGGAAAAAAAATACCAAACTAGAGCAGCTTCTCGAAAAAAAAAAATTAAAAAGCAGGAAGAGAGCCTACGGGAATTTTGGGATAATACAAAACAAAACAATATTAGAATAATAGGGGTTCCAGAAGGAAAGGAAACTGAGGAAGGCATAGAAAAACTGTTTCAAGATATAATGCAGAAAACTTTCCTGAGATAGAGAAGAAAACACCGACACAAATACAAGAAGCTTGCAGAGTCCCAAGCAAAATGAATATCAAAAGACCTACACCAAGGCACATTATAATTAAATTGCAAAACACCAATGACAAAGCAAGAATCTTAAAAGCAGCCAGAGAGAGACAGAAAGTTACATATAAAGGAACCCTCATCAGACTAGCCATTGATTTCTCAACAGAAATTCATCAGGGCAGAAGGGAATGGGATGAAATATACAAAGTCATGCAAAGAAAGGATCTGAATCCATGAATACTGTACCCAGCAAGGCTATCAATCAAGATTGAAGGTGAAATCAGGAGTTTCACAGATAAAAAATATCTTTGGATAACTAAGATGGTGATACTTACTACCTCCCACAACCACATCAAAATTATAACTTATATACAGAACAACCATCACTCAGAATCACCTGAAATTTGGCTGAATGGAAGTCCTAGGAATAGAGAAGCAAAGAAGAAAGAACATTGAGGCTAGTACCCTGTTTCCATGGAAATAAGACAGTGTCTTATATTAATTTTTGTTTCCAAAGATGTGCTAGGTCTTATTTTCAGGGGATGTCTTATTTTTCCATGAAGAAGAATATGGTACACATTTATTGTTAAATGAAAAAAAAAGAAAATAAAGGAAATTTATTACCTGTACACGGTATGGTAGTTGACAACGGAAGTTGTCAACACAAACCAGACAAACTGTGAATCCTACAGTATCAAGAATTCACTCATTTATTCAATGACAATCATGTCATCATCTTCTGGAACATCATCATAACAATCCAATTCCTGAATTTCCTGGTGAATTTCTTGTGACTCCATTTCTTTCAGAATCAGTGGACCAAATCTCTCATGTTTAGCAATAGCACTGTCTTTAATGAGTACTTCTTGTCAAGGTAGCCTGCTTGCAGTGCATTTGCAATACAACTGTCAGTGATTTTCTCTCATGAATTCTTTACCCAAGTCACAACTTCTTGCAGTTTAGGTGTCACAAAGTTTCCTTGCTGATTTCTCTCCATTCTATTTTCAATGTAGTCATTATTTTCCATGTGCAAATTGTCTTTGAATGGCTTCTTTATTGCAATATCAAGAGTCTGGAGATAGGCCGTCATTCGTGTGGGAATCATTATCTGATCTATTTTTCTTTCGTGAAGAAATGTCTTCATGTATTTAGCGCAGTGAGCACTGGCTGCATCCCAGACTAGCAGACCTCTTTGGCTCCCTCGCATAGAAAGCAACAGCATTAAATCGACCCACTTCCTTATAACTGCTTGTGTGGCCCAGGCTTTTTCAGTTTCAAGAATAAAAACGCCCAAAACACATTCAATCTTTTCCTTCTTGCCCTTAGAAATGATTAAAGGTGGGATTTTAGTGCCATCCAGACGAATTGCCAAAATATAGGAAACACGTGCACTTTTGTAAGCAGTGGAGGGAATGTAGACTAAGGAGGCACCCCACTATTCAATTGTTGTTTGAGATGATTGGTCCATTACACTGCAGTTTCATCTATAGAAATCATGTTGGAAAGATTGTATTTAGAGAAGTCAGCATCATCAATAAAGGACTTGAATGCAAGTGCTTGTTTAATAACTTGAGTATCTTCCAACCTAAACAATGTTGTAGATCTTCTTAAAGACAGTTCACTTCGCTGAAGGAAATTATCCAGCCAATGTTGTGATGCTTTGAAGTCTTCGGGGGCTACGTCTAACTGTAGTGCCATTGCAAGGGCAAATTCTTGAATCTGAGCCCTATTCACAATCAAAGCCTTTGCTCTCCTGTCAACAACCCATTCACAGATCAGGAATTCCAGCTCGGAAAATAATGGTTGCCGACCTAATCCACACTTGCGCTTTTTAGCATTTCTCTTGTCCACTTGTTCAATGCGGTTACCATACGCTGTTCACCATTTTCAGACCAATCGGATACTCAACATCTTCTCTTTGCAGAAAGCAGTAAGATTTTGGCCCCAAGAATTTTCCACAATTCCTTTCTTGTACTCCACGGAGTAGCTTTTTCTTTTTGCTCTCATTTCTAGGGGTAAACAAAAGGAATTGGGGTATCAAGGTGGGGGGAGGGGGATCACTTAAAATGACACAGGGGGGATCAGAGGGGGAAATCAAAATGGCACAGGAGAATCAGAGGGGTGATTATCATTTTAGTAACCCCTTTTGATTCTCCTATGTCATTTTGATTGTTCCCTCTGATCCTCCTGTGTCATTTTGATTGTCCCCTCTGATCCTTCTGTGTCATTTTAAGTGATCCCCTCCCCCCACCCCTTTGCCACTGAACACCTTCACCAGACATCCTCCCAACTTGTTTATCAGACATTTACCCACTGAGGCCTGCCTGGGTACTGTCACTGGGCTTGCTGGGGCCTGGATCTGGGCTGGAGCAGGGTCTGCCATTGACTGAGAACCTTCAGTCATCATGAAGGCGGATGCAAGCATCAGGTAGTGTCACCAGAGACAGACCAGCACTCACCACCTTAGCTGCATCCTGTCCACTCTAATCCTCCTGTTCTTCTACACGCATCTGCAAAAGTCTCCTCCTCTCTCCACCATGTGCTCACTGATCACTCCAAACTCCGCTCTGCCTCCACACAGCAGTGACATCAGGACCCTGCCTAACGTCACTGGTTGCTAGAAGTCAGTTGGTGCGGCCCTAGCGACTATTTTACGGTAAATTAATTTTCGTTCTGAGACAGAGCCTAGGGGCCTTATTTTTCGGGGGGATGCCTTATATTTCACTCAGAAGGAGACCTGTAAGTAGATCTTATTTTCGGAGGATGTTTTAGTTTCAGGGAAACACAGTAGGAGGGACAGAGGTGAAGAAGGAGCTGGTCCAACACCTACCTGCATCGTGGTTTTAACCAGGATGGCTATCTCCACTGTGGATGCCACTATGAGAAGCAGGGTTTCCAGTCCCACCCCAGACCTCCACCTCGGGTTACAGAGATGGGAAGAGAGGTCCCTGTAACTTTAGGCTTTAAAAACCACTGGGGATTGTGGATGAATAACACTGAGGCTGCTGGAAACCCAGCAGTTCCTCTTAAAGGGCAAGCTCATGGTCTTAGTCAGACTTTCTCCCTCTGAGCTCCAGCCCTGGTGCAGTTGCTTAAAAGGAGCCTGGGACACTTGGGGAGGAACTGGATTGTCTGGCATGAGGGCAAGAACTTGGAGATGGCTTTCTCCCCAATAGAGTCATTGTTCTTATGCTGGAACCTCCTGTTGCAGAGCTGTTTGGCAGTTATATCTGAGTCTCCATCAGCTTGATTCATACTGTCCACCCCATCCTGTTGAGTGGATGGGTCCAACAGAAAATTTGGTATTTCCTGTTGGCCCCATCCAGTTTTCAGACCCACCCAAGTTGTTCACAGAGACTTTTCCATATGAATGGCCTGTCCTGTATCAGTCTCCAGATTTTTCTAAAATGTCTGAAACAAGTAATAGTTGGCATCAATCTACCCCATACCTATCAATAAGAGGGCCCAGACCCAGCACTAGCAGCAGCCTGCCTTCCTCCACAGCTTGGCCTTGCATTGACACTTTCAAGCCCAATACAAATAGAAGCCATCTGCAAACGGCTCTGTAGCTCTTGCCAGATGGTTCTAGGTAGCAGCTGACTTTGCACCTCCTGGGAGGCCCCAGAGCCAGTGTACCTGGTGCACAGCTTCAGAACAAAACCACATTACAACTCTACACATCCACAAGGAACACATACAAAGCCTCACTGAAGCAAGTACTGTTACACAGGGGAGTCTTCTTAGCAGCTCTTCACTATATACACAGCTGGTCCTCACAGCCAATTGACCCGGAGGTCAATTGTTCCCAATGACACCAACAACAATCAAGTCTCAACTACAGCAAGACTGTGCATAATAACCCACAAAAGTTTGCACTTAGAGTGCCCACTCTGGTGACTAGGAAGGCTAAGACATTGGGCCCTACAGGACATCTGCTACACAAGGCCACTCTACCAATTCCAGGAGTCATAACACTGCTACCTAATACATGGAAACAAACACAGGGAAGCAGCCAAAATACAGAGACAAAGAAACTGTCACAAATGAAAGAACAGGTGAAATCTCCAGCAAAAGAACTAAATGAAATGGAAGCAAGCAAACTACTAGGTACACAGTTCAAAACAATGGTTATAAGGATGGTCAAGAATCTTAAGGAGAGCTTCAAGAGAATTAATGAAAGCTTAAGGGACTTTGTGAGACTTGCAAGGATTTAATAGTAGAGTGGGGAATTCAATCAACAATTTGAAATATGAGGAAGAAAAAAATACCCAATCAGAAGAGCAGAATGAAAAAAGAATCCCAAAATATGAAGATAATGTAAGGAGCCTCTGGGACAATTTCAAGCATACCAATTGATATCAAGTATACCAATGTTCACATTATGGGGATGCCAGAAGAAGAAGAGAGAGAACAAGATATTGAAAACCTATTTGAAGAAATAATGATAAAAAATTTCCCCTACCTGTTGAAAGAAATAGTTCAGAAAGACTTACAAGTCCAGGAAGCACAGACAGTTGCTTTAAGTGGAGTCAGTGTGTTCCCACAGGGGAAGCACCACTCAGTCAGAAGCCAGCCTCACAGCTGGTGAGTGCAGCAGTAGTGACAGGAGCCTCTCCTGCTTTCACGGCAGCACTAAGAATGTCTGTCAGCCATCAGTCAAACATCCCCTGAGGGCTCCCAGACTGTGAGAAGGCACAGGCAGGGCTAAGGGATTGCCCCTGAGTGCATTAATTTTGTGCATCAGGCCTCTAGTACACAATAAAATGGCAAAAAATACATACCTATCAACAAGTGGATCTCAAATCAAAATAAATGCATAAGGATGAACATAAGTTCTACCTAATGAAAGAGAAACATGCAAATTGGCTGTACATCCACTATGCCCACCAGCCATGCCCACCAGCCAATCAGGAGTGAGTATGAAAATTAACAAAATAAATTAATGTCATATATATATGGTGGTGGCCATGGAGCTGGAGTCAGCGGAGGCCTAGGTTTCCCCCAGCAACAGAGGAAGCCAAGATTCCTGCCCACCCTGGCTGGCCTTACCTTCCACTCAAGGCTACAAAATTTCAATTATAGAAGACAAGTAAATCCCAACAGAAATAGCAGCCATGGAGCTGGAGCTAGCTGGAGGTTTGGGTTTCCCCTGGTGATGGAGAAAGCTAAGCTTCCTGCCTGCCCTGGCCTTTCCTGGCCTCCACTCAATGCTACAAAGTTTCACTTGTAGAAGATAAATATATCCCAGATGCCAGGGCCTTCGCTTGGGCATGGCCATCCTGAAAACCACCACAGGCCCCTTGCCCAGGCCACTCCATGCCCCAAGGGAACTCCCACCCTGGACCAAAACATCCTTCAGGACAAACCAGTCAGCCCCGACCCATGCACCAGGCCTCTATCCTATCTAATCAAAGAGTAATATGCAAATTGACTATCACTCCAACACACAAGATGGCTGCCCCCATATGGTCAAAGATGACCACCCCCATATGGTCAAAGATGGCCACCCTCATGTGAATACAAGATGGCTGCCACAAAATGGCTGGTAGGGGAGGGTAGTTTTGGGTGATCAGGCTTGCAGGGGAGGACAGTTGGAGGCAACCAGGCCTGTAGGGGAGGACCTTTAAGGGCAACCAGGCTTATAGGGGAGGACAGTTAAGGGCAACCAGGCCAGCAGGGGAGGGCAGTTAGGGGTGACCAGGCTGGCAGGGGACAGTTTGGGGCAATAAAGCCAGCTGAGGAACAGTTAGGTGTGGATGAGGTTGGCAGGGGACTTGTTCAGAGATAATCAGGCTGGCAGGCAGAAGCGGTTAGGGGCAAACTGGCAGGCAGGCAGGCAGGCAGGTGAGGGGTTGGAAGCCAGCAGTCCTGGATTGTGAGAGGGATGTCTGACTGCCCATTTAGGCCTCATCCCACCGAGAGATCCAAGATTGGAGAAAGTGCAGGCTGGGCTGAGGGACACACACCCCCATGCACGAATTTCTTGCACGGGACCTCTAGTATAGGCTATATAATGCTAGATAGATATAAGGCAATTATAAATTTACATGCAGTTGTAAGAAAAAATTTCATAAAACTATAATATAATACCATACCCAGGGTATTTACACTGATACAAATATTATTAGAGTTCCCTAATTTTACTTGTACTCACATGTCATGTGTATTATGTTCTACACAACTTTATCAGATGTGAAAGTTCAAGATACAAAACATTCCAACACTCCTTTTTTTCTGATAGTTATTCCCTGAAACCTCCCCACCTTTTTTATTTTAAAGGTTTATTTTATTTTTACTTTTTATTTTAATTCAAATTCCTTTAAAATTTTATTTATTATTATTATTTTAATTTTATTGATTATGGTATCACATAATTGTCCTCATCCCCTATTCCCATTCCAAATCCCTCCTACATATGCCCCCACCCCCCTGTTGTCCATGGCCACTGACTAGGCCCATATGCATGCACACAAGTCCTTTAGTTGATCTCTTCCCCTTACCCCCACCCTACACTACTTTCCCTCTGAGGTTTGAGAGTCTGATTGCTGCCACCATTTGTCCACCAACCATATCTGAAAAAAAATATTTTTCTTTATTGATTAAGGTATTACATATGTGTCCTTGTCTGGGGAAGTGGTCAACGGAGAAAAAAGCAGATTTACGTAATACTTTATTACTTAACATATTTCATAAATCTGCTTTTTGCCCCATTGACCCTCCCCTGCTGCCCCCAAACCACACCACATGTCCATCATCCCCCTGTCTGTGTTCATTGGCTATGCACATATGCATGCACACAAATCCTTTGGCTGATCTCTTACCCCCTCACTCCCTGCCTTCCCTCATAGGTTGGACAGTCTGTTCAACTCTGGTTCTATTTTTGTTCATCAGTTTATGTTGTTCATTATAGTCCATAAATGAGTGAGATCATGTGATATCTATATTTCTCTTGAGTGGCTTATTACACTTAGCATATTGCTCTCCAGGTCCACCCATGCTTTTGCAAATGGTAAAAATTCCTTTTTTTTACAGCAACATAGCATTCAATTGTGCAAATATACCATAGTTTTCTAATCCACTCATCTACTGATGGAAACTTAGGCCATTTCCAAATCTTAGCTATTATAAATTGTGCTGCTATGAACATATGGGTGCATATATCCTTTCTTATTGGTGCTTATGTTTTCTTGATATATATTCATAGGAGTGGGATTACTGGGTCAAATGTGAGTTCCATTTTTAATTTTTGAAGAAATGCCATACTTTTTTCCATAGTGGTTGCACTATTCTGCATTCCCACCAGCAGTGCCCGAGGGTTCCTTTTTCTTCACATACTCGCCAACAGTTGTTTGTTGATCTGTGGATATCCATTCTGACAGGTGTGAGATAGTACCTCACTGTTGATTCGATTTGCATCTCTCAGATGATTAGTGACTGAGCATGTTTTCATATACCTCTTGGCCTTCTGTATGTATTCTTTCAAAGTGTCTATTTAGGTCCTTTTCCCATTTTTTTTGGGGGGGGGAGGGATTATTTATCTTTTGTTAAGTTGTGTGAGTTCCCTATAAATTTTGGAGATTAAACCTTTATTGAAGATAACATTGGAAAATATGTTCGCCCATGCAGTAGGCTTTACTGTTGTTTTGTTGATGGTTTCTTTTGTTGTGCAGAAGTTTTTTTTATTTTGATGAAGTCCCGTTTGTTTATTTTCTCCTTAGGTTTCCATTGCCCTAGGTGCTATAACGGTGAAGATGACATATATCTGATATTTTGCTGCCTATGGCTTCTTCTAAGATTCTTATTATTTTTCATCTTATGTTTAAGTCCTTTATATATTTTGAGTTTATTTTTGTGTTTGGTGCTCTAATTTCATTTTTTGCATGTATCTGTCCAAATTTTCCAACACCATTTATTGAAGATTGTCTTGACTCCATTGTATGCTCTTGCCTTCTTTGTCAAATATTTATTGAATATAATAGCTTGGGCCAATTTCTGGGTTCTCTGTTCTGTTCCATCTGTCTGGATGCCTGTTCCTGTGCCAGTACCAGGCAGTTTTGAGAACAGAGGCTTTGTAGTATATAGCTTGATATATGGTATTGCAATCTCCAATTTTCATTTTTCTCAAGATTGCTGCAGGTATTCAGGGTCTTTTATTACTCCAGATGAATTTTTTGGAGAGTTTATTCTAGGTCTTTGAAATATTCAGTTGGTATTTTAATGATGATTGCATTGAACCATACATTACTTTGTGTAGTATGGACATTTTAATGATATTGATACTACTGATCCATGAACATTGTATATTCTCCCATTTGTTTATGTCTTTATCTCTTTTTTCAGCATCCTGTAATTTTCTGAATGTAGGTCCTTTACCTCCTTGGTTAAATTTATTCCTAGGTATCTTATTTTTTTGTTGTTGTTGTTGTTGTTGTTGCAATGGTAAATGGGATTTTTCATTTCTCCTTTTGTGAGTTCATTATTGGTGTGTAAAAAAAGCCATAGATTTCTGGGTGTTAATTTTGTATCCTGCTAGCTATTCCCTGACAGCCAAGAATATGTTCTTCATTTCTAAAATTTTGTATTGTAAAAATGTTATGTAAGTGGAATCATAGAATTAATGTTTTGAAATTGTTTTTTCAACCCACATAATTCTCTGGAAATTTAGCTAAATAGTTGTGTATGCTTATTTATTTATTTAACTTATGATAAAATACACATAACAAAATTTACCATCTTAACCATTTTTAAGTATACACTTCAGTAATTTAAAATATAATCACATTTTTTGTGTAACCATCTTCACCATTCATCTCTATACTTCTTTTCATCTTGTAAAACTGAAACTCGATACCTATCCTATATAATGAAAGCCTAATATGCAAATTGACTGAATGGCAGAACAACCAGTGGCACTCACTATCAGGGGGCAGACTGGCTTAACACTGGACCTGCCCCCATTCCGCAAGCTCCAAACTGGCTAAGGCAGGTGCCAGCAGGGGCCCACCAATCACCCCGCTGTTCACCTCACAGATCAAGCCTGGTCTTTGGCGATGCATAGGGATTCTACCTGTGCACAAATTTTGCTAATGGAGAAGCTGCCCCATGGTGGTCAGTGTACTCCCACAGGGGGAGCACCACTCAGCCAGAAGTTGGGCTCATGGAGGTGAACACTGTGTTGGTGGAGAAGCCTCTTTCACCTCTGAAGCAGTACTCAGAAGCAGCAAGCTGAGAGGTAAGGAGTAAGCAGTTGGGCTGTAAGGAGCAAGGGATCACAGATTTCAAGAGGGATTTCTGACTGCCAGCTTGAGCAGATATCCCCTGAGGTGTCCTGGACTGGAAGAGGGCACAGGCCAGGCTGAGACCCTCTCATCCTCCACCTCAGTGCATGAACTTTGGGCATCAGACCTCTAGTTAAACAATAAATATCCATTCTTCCCCCAGCCACAGCTCCAGGGAATCACCATTATATTTCTTGTCTCTAAGATTTTGACTAAATATCTCACATAAGTAGAATCATGCAATATTTGTCCTTTTATGATTTATTTCACTTAAAATAATATCCTAAAGATTCATACATGTTGCATTGTGTATAAGAATCTCCTTCATTTAAGCCTGAATATCATTCCACTATATGTATAAACCACATTTTACTTATCTATTCACCCAACATGGACACTTTGGGTGGCTTCCACATTGAAACTATTATGAATAATGCTTCTATAAATATTGTTGTAAAAGATGTCTCTTTGTGATCTACTTTCAATTCTTTTAATTATATACCCAGAAGTGGAATTGTGTGGTCATGTAGTAATCTATTTTTAATTTTTGAGAACATCCATGTGACTCCACAGCTGCCATACCATTTTACCACCAACAATGCAAGGTCCATAAGACTCTCATTCTCCACATTATCACCAACATCTGTTTCCCATGCTTTGATAGTAGCTATCCTAACTAATGTCAGTGCAGTTTTGATGCATATTTCCCTCATGATTAGTAGTACTGAACATATTTTCATGTGCTTATTCACCACTTATTTAACCCCTTTAAAGAAATGTCCATTGCCTATCTTTGAATTCATTTTCTTTTTTAAAATTTATTTATTTTATTGATTATAGTATCATATAATTGTCCTCATCCCCCCACTCCCATCCCTAACCCCTCCCTATATATGCCACCATCCCCCTGTTGTCTATGGCCACTGGCTAGGCCCATATGCATGCACACAAGTCCTTTGGTTGATCTCTTCCCCTTACCCCCACCCTTCCCTACTTTCCCTCTGAGCTTTGAGAGTCTGATCGCTGCTTCTCTTTCTCTGGGTCTGTTTTTATTCATCCATTTATGTTGTTCATTATTTCCTCTCGGTGTATGAGATCATGTGATCAAATAAATACCCTTGTAAGAACCTAAACTGCGACAAGCCATAATGGTTATGCTGAGAGGCAGATGAATCATTCTGTAGTGAGTTCCTTTCTGGGCCAACAGTTCTTTTGAGCCCCAATTTCAATATCAAATAGTTCCTTATGTGTACTTGTCAGCCATGTTATTTCAGATCTGGTTGGTGGACAAATGGTGGTGATTCAGGTCCAACCATCTCTGGTTTGGTCCTGGGCATCCTTCAGTAACACGCAGCTTCTGTCTTCTGGTATGGTGAGGTGTCGTCAGCATCTTCCATCTCTGAATTGTGTCTCTTCTGTCTTCATGTCTGAAGCACATCTGCCTATTCCACTCTGTTAGAGGATTCCAGATGGTCTTGGAGTTGTTTTCTGAAAATATACAAACATATTCTCGACCAAAAGTTAATAAAGGAATATTTTCTTTAAATTTGATTTGGGGATCTTTTTCATTTTTTTCCCCCACAAATAATTTTCCTCTGGCTTATTTTGACACCATGTGTGTATGTTGACACCATGTGTGTATTTTCATCAATGTTAGCATTTCGAATGAAGGTTAATTTTCTAAAGTACAAAATTTTTAGATGTAAATTATTCTCAGGATATGTTTCCTTACATGATATTCTTCCACTATCACCCCATTTTTTAATTTAAATAATAGAAGACTTTTGGAAATTTTATAATGTAGTCTTGATTGCTTTTACATTTTAATTATTTGCACTGTACTATGACTGCTTTGGGTTCATAACATGTTGTGCAATTTTACCATGTGACACTCTGCCAATAAGAATTTTTGTTAACACTTTAGGAACAGTTTTTTGTACAGTACAATCAGGTTTTCTAGAATATTTGTTTATTTCCACTAGCCAAATTAATTTCCTCTGAGAAATTGGCTTCTATTCATCTGTCAAACTCAACATTCTAGCAACAATCTTATTTACCATGTGTGTATTAGTGGAGTTGATTATTTGCCTTCTTGAGAAGGGCCTGAGCATTCCTGCTTCTAGGCTGGACTTGGATATTAAAAACCCACTTGCCCACATCATGGTTACAAGACCTCTCAAACAAGTCTTGCTGCAGAGAGAGGGCAGCTGCTGTCAGCCAAGTCTCTGTCTGTTACCTGGGTCCCAATTTGAGCTGTGCATGGGAAGCGAAGCAGCCATGAGGGCAGGAGACCTCCCTCAGAATGGGAGAAGGTTCAGATGCCTGCCACATTTCAGGGGGGGGGGCAGTGGTAAGGGTCTGTGCCCTATCCTCTGTTGACCCCCAAGTTCTCTCCTGATGGCCCCTCTGCGACTGTGCCTGTCTTAGGTTGTTCCTTCCCTGAGGAATCTTACCCCTCTCTGGCTAACCAGCCATCCTCTGGGGCCAAGCAGGGTGATGTAAGGTTTAGTTCTGTCTCATTGGCAGCCTATGCCCCCATGGGCTCCATGCCCAGCACCTGCTCAGGAACCCCTTACCTGCTGGTGAGGCCCAAGCGTTGATCTCATATTTTTGGGAACCCATGTTTCTTTTTCAGAGAGGGCCCAGCTCCCTATACTGGGCGGGCAAGAGATCCATGGTACCAGCCCCCATGGCGCTTCAGCCTCAGCATGAATGGAAAGGTCAGGCATCAGTTGTGTGCACTTGGACCATGAGAAGAGGTTCATTTTTGGCCAAGAGGGCAAGATGGGCCGATATAGAATACTCAGGTGCTTTCCCAGGAGGCCCACTGCATAGTGGAAGGGATGAAGTCCTTTTATGTTATTTTTAAATTGCTGCCAGACATTCAAATGATTGGTTTGTATGTTTGTTTGGGATAATTGTACAGCTGTACGGTACTATAACCTGGGGCTATTGAGTAACTATTTCTGGACTTATGTTCCTAATCCTTCACAGGTGGGAGCCCTTACCTGGGCTGATCTTCCTCCCCAAAGTAGTCACTGATGATACCAAACACCTTGGTCATCCAGGAGGACCACAAGTGGGACAAGGAAGTATACTTACATAGGGGTCACCACCCAGCTGCCCTTCTGTATGACACAAAATTAAACCACTGTTCCTTTGTGTGTAAAATTAAAGAGAGGTTTCTGGCTTGTGTGGACATCATAGGAAGGGACCATCACTACTTCCTCCTGGAAGAGGTGTAGAAAACGAAACAAAGACCTTGTCTATACAAAAAGAAATTGTCAGCCAGTTTAAAATGGAATTTCCATGGCCTAGAGCAAAGAATATCCTTACATGATATTATTCTACAAGGTCATTATAATTTTTCCTAGATTTGGGTTATCCCCATTACCTATAATAGTACCACCTACCATGTGGTATCAATAAAAATCATTTATTTTATTTTATTATATATGTGTTGGAATTCATTTTCTTTAAAAAAATTTTTCTTGTTGGGACTTTTAGGAGTTCTCTATATATTCTAAATATTAATCTCTCATCAGATATATAAGTAGCAAATATTTTCTTTCATTCTCTGTGTTGCTTTTTATTCCACGGATGGTTTTTAGTCTAATTTTATTTTTTTAAAGTTACATGAATTGGGGTGACATTGGTAAATTTAAAAAGTGTACATTTCTATCATACATGAGATTATGTATATTGCACTGTGTGCCCACCAGCCAGTCAAGTCTTTCATCACCATACATTAGACCCTCTTATCCTTTCCTACCATCCTCCCCACTTCCATCTAGTAACCATGCTGTTGTCTGAGTCTATGAGTTTTTGTTTTTCTTCTTTGTTAATTTGTTGCTTTCAGTTTTATATTCCACTTATGAGTGAAATAATATGGTTCTTGATTTTTTTTCTGACTTAGTTTGCTTAGCATGAAATTCTCAATGTCCACCGATGTTGTTCATGGCAATGTTTCATCTTTATGTATGGCTGGGTAGCATTCCATTGTATATATGTACCATTCTTCATCAAACCTTAAATCAAAAAAACACTTTGATTTTTTTCCTATCTTGGCCACCGTTAATAATGCTTCAATGAATATAGGGGTGTATATATCATTGTGATTAAATGGTTTCAAAATTTTGGGGTATATACCCAGAAGAGGGGTTTGCTGGGTAATATGGTAACTCTATTCTTAATATTTTGAGGAACCTCCATACTGTTTTCTTTTAGTGGCTGAACCACTAGCAGTGAGTAGTGAATGAAGGTTCCATTTTCTCCACAACATCTCCAACACTTATTACTAGTGTTATTGAGTATAGCCATTCAAACACGTGTGAGGTGGTATCTCATTATCATTTTTTATTTTAAATTCATTTTATTTTTTTATTGGAATTTTCTAATTGATAGTGAACTTGAGCATCTTTTCACATATATCTTGGCCATTTGTATGTTTTCTTGGGAGAAGTGTTTATTTAGGTCCTCAGCCAATTTTTATTTGAATTATTTGTTTTTGTGATTTTAAGTTGTATGAGTTTTTACATATTTTGAATATTAACCTGTGGGGAAGCATGTGACTTGGTTGGAAAGTCTGTAAGGAGGATTCTCTGAAAGGTTGGAGGCCTCTAGGAGATTCTTGCCAAAGGTAGAAGACCATGCCTTGACTTTTTCAAACAAGTCTGACCCCCTGGGTGTATAACTGGAACCTTTATGTTTATATTTCAAAACGTACTTGTTTTGAAGACACTATAAGGAGATTAACCCTTCTGATAGTATCTAGATTTTAGTTCAAACGTTGCTACAATAAAAGCCTAAGGAGACAAATGAATAGGGCTGTCTAATTCCTTTAGCCAGGCAGTCCCTTAGCCCTCTCTTTCACAGAAATACATGCGAGAGTAATCATTCATTCGTTGCTCAGGGTCTGCTATACAGTCCCACCATTAACCCATGTTGGAGCTGTTTTCAAATATCTTTTCTATTTGAGTGGTTACCTTTCTGTTTGTTGGCAATTTCTTTTACTGTGCAGAAGTTTTTTAGTTCGATGGTCCCATTCATTTATTTTTGCCTTTACTTCCCCTGCCTTTGGGTTCAAATTCTTTAAATATTATCTAAAAGATAACAGGTCAAGTTTATTGCTTATATTTTTCTCCTACATGATTTATTATTCAGGCCTTCTATTTAAGCCTTAGATCTACTTTGAGTCAACTTTTATATGTGGGAACAAAAATAAGTCTAATTGCATTCTTTTGCATGTGGTCTTTCAATTTTCACAGCATGTGTTATTGAAAAAGCTTTCTGTTCTTAATTGTATGCCAATACTATATAATTTTTATTATTGTCACTTTGTAGTATAATTTGAAGTCAGGGACTATAATACCTCAAGCTTCCTCTTCCTCCTCCTCCTCCTTCTCTTCCTCCTCTTTTTTCTTCTTCTTCTTGGTGGTTCCATACAAATATCATGATTTTTTTGTTCTATTTCTTTATAGTAGGTCATTGGAATATTTTTTTATTGTTGTTAATCCTCACTGGAGGATATTTTTCTATTGCTGTTTAAATATACATATTTTAATTGATTTCAAAGAGGAAGGGAGAAGAAGAGAGAGATAGAAACATCAATAATGAGAGAAAATTATCCATTGGTTGGCTCCTGCATGCCTCTACTGGGGAGCCAGCCTCTAACCCCAGGAATGAGACCTTGACCGGAATTGAACCTGGGACTCTTTAGTCCACAGGCCAATGCTCTATCCATTAAGCCAAGCCAGATAAAGTTCCATTGCTTTTTAGAGAGAGTGGAAGGGAGGGAAGGAAAGAGGAGGAGAAAAAGAGAGAGTAAAAGAAAAATCTATGTGAAACACATATATTGGTTGCCACCTGTGCAATCCCAGTGGACCAGGGATGAACCTGTAATCTAGGTACCAGGAATTGAACCTGTGACCCTTCAGTGCACAGGTCAATGATCTAACTACTGGAAACACCTCACAGGGCTCTCATTGGGATTTTGATGGGGATTGCATTAAATTGGTATATTACTTTGGGTAATATGACCATTTTAACTATGTTGACTCTTCCAAAGCATGAACACTGAAGATCTTTCTATTTCATTGTGTCTTTTTAAATCTCTAATCTCCAAAATTTACAGGGAACTCATACAACTTAACAAAAGGAAGATTTAAAAAATCCAATAAAAATAGGTAAAAAACCTAAATAGACACTTTTGAAAAACGGCCTACAGTAGGCCAAGAGTAAGGTGACCAGACATCCCACTTTTGGCAGGACAGTCCTGATTTTTAACAATTTGTACTGCGTCCCGCGTCATTTAAAAAAAAAAGTTTTAAAACTTTTAAAAATTTTAAATTTCTGAGTTTTGCAAAGAATGCACAACAAGCTAGTGAACAGTGGGAAAACAGGAAGGGAATATAAGGTTTTCGGCGGCCTTGTGGCTATTTAGCCAGTATATGAGTTTTATATTATTTTTGTTAATTTTATAATGTTAAACTTTAATAATAACAAATAATTGTTGAGAGAACTGCTTATCAAAGTTTGCATTGTTGATCAGTTGTTAGAATTCAACCGCCATTGTTTGGACTTAATGACAATGGCATTTTTGGGGGATTGGCAAAAACAAAAACATTTTGTAACTGTCTCTCAGATGATACACATCATACTGCATGCTAGTAAGCTAGCTAAACAAGTGATGTCATTACAAATCAGAGCTATTCAGATAACTTAGGTAAGTAATATATTTATTTATTTCATAAATACATACATTTTCTTGAATTTAGCAGATGGTACTCATATTATTTATATTTTATAGTGGTGGCAAAAATTAGCGCCAGCCTTGAAAGTGACATTTACAACTTACATTACAATTAAGTGTTGAGACTTTGAAAGCCATTTTATGTGTGAAATATAATTTAACAAATTCTTGTGAAAAATTTCATGACCTTTTAAATGACAGCAATCTACTAAAAAAAATTCATTCAAATGAGAAATATGCCAAAGAATAAATACTATACATAATTTTTTAATTTATTATATATGTAAATGGTACTTGCGTTGAAATTTAAAAATATATATTACAATACTATTTTTGTGTTCTATGAAAATTTTTGTTGCTCCATGTAGACCAAATTTTTAATCAAACCCCCCCCCCGCCCCCCGCCCTCCCAGTCAATAGTATCCCGCTTTACCAATGCTAAAATTTGGTCACCTTAGCCAAGAGACATATAAAAACATGCTCAAAGTCTCTAATATCCAAGTGATGAAAATCAAAATGACAATGAGGTACCACTTCCCACCTGTCAGAAGGGCTACCATCAATAAATCAACAACAAGTGCTGGAGAGGATCTGGAGAAAAAGGAACCCTTGTGCACTGCTGGTGGGAATGCAGACTGGTGCAGCCACTGTAGAGAACAGTATGGAGTTTCCTCAAAAAATTAAAAATGGAACTCCCATTTGGCTTAGTGATCACACTTCTAGGAATATATCCCAAGAAATCAGAAACACCAATCAGAAAAAATATGAGCACTCCTATATTCATAGCAGCACAATTTACAATAGCTAAGATTTGGAAACAGCCTAAGTGTCCATCAGCAGATGAGTGGATTCAATAACTATGGTACATCTATACAATGGAATATTATGCTGCTATAAAAAATAAGGAATTCTTATCATTCAAAACAGCATGTTGGACATGGAGAGCATTATGCTAAGCATAATAAGTCAGAGAAAGATAACTATCACATAATCCCACTCATTTGTGGAATATAATGTACAACATAAACTGATTAATAAAAAGAGACAGAGAAGCATGGAACAGATCATCAAACTTCAAAGGGAAGGAGGGGGGTTTGTGGTGGTGGTAAGAGATCAACCAAAGGACATGTATGCATACATATACCCTATTTGCCGGCGTATAAGATGACTGGGTGTATAAGACGACCCCCTAACATTTCCACTCAAAACACAGAGTTTGTTATATACTCGCCGTATAAGACTACCCCCTCTTCCGCACACCTTCCACACACCAAATAAAAGGTAAAACAATATCAGATTTGATTTCAACATTTTAATTTATATTCAAATGCTTATGACATGCAGGAAAACTGTCACAAGGCTGTATGTAATCAAACATATACATAAAACTGTGCAAGTTTATTATTTAATCGCGAATCTTCAATGCATATGTAAAGAAATATACGGTAACCCGAATTTACCACACTCGCAAAATTGCATAACAGCAAAATCGCATAACAGCCGAGCATACACCCAGCAGCGCTGCTGATGCCTGAACGGTATGTGGAATGAAGTGGGTGGGCATCGGGAGGCCACTATGGCACGGGGCAAGCACTATGGGCAGTCTATCTGAAGTGTACCTGGCGTATAAGACGACCCCCCTCTTGGAGGCATATTTTTCAGGGCCAAAAAATCGTCTTATACACCGGCAAATACGGTAAGCATAACCAATGGACACAGACACTGGGGGGGGGGGGGGCAAGGGCATTTGCTGGGGCATTGGTGGCCAGGGAGAGGTCAATGGGGGAAAAAGGGAGACATATGTAATACTATATGTAATACTTTGAATAATAAAGAATACACATACACACACAATACTAACCTTATTGTGGTAAACATTTTGCAGTATATACTTGTACTACATTGTACATCTTAAACATATATAATATTACATGTCAATTATATCTAAATAAAACTGGGGGAGAAGGCCATGCACCTGAGAAAATAATTTGAGGAATTTTGGTGTCAGGAACCTAGTTCAAATATTTGGGGACATGGCACAATCAGTGATAAAAAATAAAACTTGAAATGGCACTGAATACATTTTAAGCCAATGTATATTGAACCTAAATCCATATAAGCATAGTTAATTTTGATTCCATAAATGGAAATAAGTTGGCACAGAAGAATAGTCATGAAAAGATGGGACACACAGAAATAACATGTACTATTCTAGTAGTGGTTTTATTAATTTTGCCTTCTACTGACAAGCATCTATATATTAAACACAGAATTTGGTTCCATGTTTATATATTGCAGGTTGACCATTTATTTCCATCAACACCACCAATATAATCTCTATAGGATCTTCTTAGGAGTTAACAATTTCGAGGCAGCCTTTCTCTCTCCTCCTATTGGCCATGCAATAATCAGATTCTCAATGCCTATAGATGTCCTAATTCTAAATCAGTGTGGCAAAACCTTCTAGTTTTCCCTAGAGATTTATGAAAGGACTCAAATTCTGTTTCATTAAAAGAAAGAGGATTTTTCCCATGACTGGTTATCTATTAGTGAAGATGCAACTGCTTTATTTATTGCACCATCATACTTCATAGAACTAGAAGCATTGCTTGAGCAGTCCTAGTTTCCCATGAATTTAAAGGTCAGGATCTGGATTTATATTCTTGTTCTACTATATACTAATAGTTTCCTTTAAAAAAATCATTTCTTAATTTATAAAATAGAATTAGTTGTGTCAAATTCACTAAAACTCTAGAAACTAAAAGGACAATTATTAGAAAACTTTAAATAAAATCTCACCTGAAGTGGCAGAGATTCATTGATGTTTTTGAAGTCATTGTCAAAAACAATGGCAGCTAGCACATTTTGAGATCTATAGTCATACTTCAAGTACGTCTCAAACTCACTTTCTGCATGAAAGCCATGAACTGTAGGGAGGAAAAGTGTTCACTTAAATAAAAATGGCTGTTAATTCTTCATTGGGGGGAGGGGGAGATACTACTTCACATAGACAAAATTTTGTTGAAATATTGTAAGTTTAAAAACACTGTTTCTCAAATATTGCTATCATAACTACTTAATGGAATTTGGGGTTTAACACAATTTTAGGTATTTTATAAAGTTCTATTATAATTTTAAATAATAATAATTATAAAGTACATACAGTAGGCAAAAGTAGGTTTAGAGTTGTTCATATAGAAAATAATACAATAATCTTACCTAATAATAGACAAACATGTAAATTGATCATATCTCCACTACACCACCAGCCAAGCTGGAGTGATATGTAAATTAACCTTACAAAGATGGCGGTTAATTTGCATACACAGGTGCCAAGTGACAAGGGCAAGTACATAGGTGTTCTGCCTCACCCAGGTCTCTCAGGGCCTCTGGGCAGCATGGGAAGGCGGGGATGGAGCAGAAAGAGGTGGCTCCAGGGCCGGAGTGGAAAAGGGCTGGGCCAGAGTAGAAAGGCTGTGCTGGCAGCCAAGGAAAGGAAAGCCCAATCTAGCACGAATCTTTGTGCATCAGGCTTCTTGTTAATAAATAATAACACAGGAATAAACTTTGTGTTTCATATACTCACAACTGTAAACCTAGTTTTGCCCGCCCCTGTATAAAGGTAAGTCATATTCAACAAGAAAATGCAAATCACTAACACAATGAGATACCACTTCATATCCATTGAGATGGCTACAATAAAAAAAGATAGATGACAACAAGTGCTGCTGAGAATGTTGAAATATTGGTTCCTCCATACACTGCTGACCAGAATATAAAATGGTACTTTAAATTAAGCCTGTCAGTCCCCCAAAAAAGTTAAACACAGAGTTACCGGATGAGGTAGTCATTCTACTCTTACCCAAAAGAAATGAAAACATATGTCTACACTAAACTAACAGATGCATAGTCATAGAAGTACAATTTATAATAGCTCAAATGTATAAAAAACTCAAATGCCAATCAACGATGAAGGATATACCAACTGAATACAGTATATTCATACAATGGGACATTTAACAACAAAAAGGAATGAAGTTCTGATACATGCTACAACAAGGACAAACTCTGAAAACATTATATTAAGTCAAAGAAGCCAATAACACTGAAACCAGTTTGGCTCAGTGGATAGAGCATCAGACTGCAGACTGAAAGGTCCCAGGTTCAATTCCGATCAAGGGCATGTACCTTGGTTATGGGCACATCCCCAGTGCAGGAGGCAGCTGATCGATGTTTCTCTCTCCTCGATGTTTCTAATTCTCTATCCCTCTCTCTTCATCTCTGTAAAAAATCAATAAAATATATATTTTTTTAAAAAAACACAAAAAACAAAGAAACCAATCACAAAAATTATATATTGCATTTATATAAAATCAATATGGAAAGGATATATATATATATATATATATATATATATATATATATATATATAATTATATAAATGGTTTATAATAGATAAATGTATTTTGAAAGAAAGTAGATGTTTTCCTAATCTTGGTGAAGATAGGAAATTGTGGTGTCATGACTGAAAGTTATGGGACTTATTTTTTATGAAAAAAAAAGCACTAAAACTAACTGTAGTAATGGCTTCATAATTCCGGAAATATGTTAAAAGCCACTGAATTGTACACTTTAAATGAGTGAATGTATGGTATGTGCATTAATTCTCAAAAAAGTTATTGGGTTTTTGTGGGGGGGGTTGTTTGTTTTTTGGTTGTTGTTGTTATTGTTGTTTTTAGGTAAATCAGAAGAAGGAGATAACTTAAAACCATGCTTTAAAAAAATACTGTTTATGGATCAATAGCTGTATTGAAACATCAGAGGAAAGAGTCAGTGAAGACAGATCAGCAGAAATTACCTAATTGAAACAAGAAAGAAAAAAATTGAAAAGACGTTGAATAGAGCCTCTTTTGGGAAATACAAAATGTATGAAACATTTATGTCTTCATAGTCCTAGGAGAAGAGAAAAAGGCCACATTGAAAAACAATTTTTAGAAATAATGCCTAAAATTCTATAGATTTGGTGTAAGAGACAAACTTACAGATTCAAAAGGCTCAGTGAACTCTGTACAGAATAAACCAAATCGGTGCTCTGACATATCATAATCTAACTTTTGACAAATAAAGAAAACTTCTTAAAAGCACCTAGAGAGAAATGACACATTATCTATAGGAAAATAAGGATTCAAAGTATCACAGGTGTGTCTCTCCCCCCCCCCTCCCCCCAGACCAAGGAGGTCAAAAGAAAGTGGCAAATATTTATCTTAAATGTTAAAAGGGACAACTGTCAATCCTGAATTTTATAACAAATGAAAATAACCTCAAGACAATGAAGCTGAAATAAATACATCCTCAGATGAAGGGGGGAAAAAGAGATTTTGTTACTAATATACCTGCTCTAAAAAATTATTTAAGAAATTTCTTCAGAAAGAAGGAAAATGATATCAAAAGAAAACTTGGAACTTTGAGGATGAAGGAAGAACCACAGCTAGAGTAAATATGTGAGAAATAGTTTTCTTAAGTTCTTTAAAATGTGTGTGACTTTTTATAACATTTCCTGGTAATGTTTTCAACTTATGTAGATTTGGAAACTACAACATAAAGAGAATATATATATTCATAAAGGAACTATAAATATTAGTAATCATTTGACATTATGATAAGTGGTAAACTAGGCAGAGTGAGAAAATTAAGTATGCATATTTTAACTCCAAGAGCAACCATATATATCAGAAATGTAACTAATCCATTTTTTCATGGATTATACATTTGGTGTCATATTTGATAATTTTTCAACTAACTCTAAGTTGCAAAGATTTTCTCTCAAAATTTTGTATCATTTTACTTTTAGATCTGATTAATTTTGATGCAATTTTTATTGTTTTGTTTATTGATGTCCAATTGTTCAGCACATTTGTTGAAAAATTATCCTTCCTCTGAAGGATAATTGCACCATTATAAAAAATATTCTGGGCTATTTGTGTAGGTCTATCGCTGGGCTCTTTGTTCTATGTGTCTATTTCTCTACCAAAAGCACAGTGTCTTTACAGCTACAATTATATTATAAGTCTTAAAATTGTAAAATTTTAAGGTTAATTTCTCCAAATTTATTATTTTTTTACCTTGTTTTAATTCTATAAAAATTAAGGATAATCTTAATTTCTAACCTCTTATACTCGTGTTTAAATTCTTCTTCATGTTCTTAATGATCTCATTTATCGCATTAATATTAGAAGGCACGTAAATCAATTCCCACTCTTGAGGATTTTTGAGGAAAGAAGGCAGATCACTGATGGGAATAGGATTATAATATCGAGGTCCAAAAAATCTTATATTCATAAACGAACGAGATATCAAAATCAATATTGGAAACAATGCTGCTGTTAGGACTTCAAATAATGAATTAATGTAATGCCTTCTCTAGAAGAGGAACAAAAGATAGTGTTAATGAAAAGTACACATTCAATGCCAATGAATAGTTCTATTATATTCTGCTAATGTAACACTAGAAAATACTAGGGTTTCCTGGTCTTTCTTGTACCACCCCAATCCCTCTCCATTACCAACCTTCTTATAGATCAGGCTATACTATTGATTAATATAGTTTTTTAGGTTTAGAAGAACTACCTACAGCTATTAAATTGATTTTTTTAACGCAAAAACACACATATCCAGAATTGCAACAGATGGGCATTTATAGATATTTTCCACGAATGCTTTTACCTACCTTTAAGGTAAAATTTTTCCAAAGAAGCACGACAAATTGATTGAATGCCAAGAAATCCATTCTTCTACAAAGAGTGTATATTCAACTCCAAGTATGGAGAAAAATATTTTTTAATGTTAAGTTACCTAATAATGTGAAGATCAAGCAAATAATAGCATTATTTCTTTCTCCCAATTTTCTCCTCATTCAGACTTAAAGATTAATACAAATAATTATATATTTGAGTTAAAGAAAATTATATTGTTTATATTTTTCTACCTATTAATTTACTTAATATCTAATGAAATTCCGATATGTTTAAAATACAAGAAAGTAAAGAAATAACAGTAATAAATGGTTCTATTTTTCCAGAACCTGATGTTCCCTATTCTAGTTTCTAGGACCAGATAGAACCATAGGTGAATTCTACCAAATATCTAAATAAAAGTTAATACCAATCCTCTTCAAAGTTTTCCAAAAACAATTAAAGAAGTAAAATTATTTATCTTGATACCAAATTCAGACAAGGACCCTAAATGAAAAAGAAGCAATGTGTTAATATCTCTGATAAACACAGATGAAAAATTTTCAATGTTTTCAAATTGAAGTCAGCAGTACATTAAAATCACATATCATGATCAAATGAAATTTATCTCTGGAATGCAAGGATGGTTAAGCATATGAAAATCATTAGATGTAATATAATACATAACAGAATGAAGATTTAAAATCATCTAATCATCTCAATAAATGCAAAAGAAAAGCATTTGACAAAATTCACTCTTTCAGAATAAAATCATTCAACAAATTATATATACAAAGAAAATTCCTCAGCAAAATAAAGGTCATATATGAGAAGCTCACAGCTGACATGATACTCAAAAGTGAGAAACTGAAAGCTTTTTCCTGGTAGATCTAAAGCAAGGCAAGGATGCCCACTTTGCCATTTCTATAGAACACAATACTAGCAGTCCTGATAAGAACAATTATGCAAGATTATCAAATACATCCAAATAAATAAGTAAAATTATTTCTGTTCCAGATGGCATAATCATATATACAGAAAACACTAAATGCTCTACACACACACACACACACACACACACACACACACACACTCACACAGTCATAGAACTAATAAAACTAAAAGAACTAATTAAATGAATTCAGAAAAGTTATAGGACACAAAATCAACATAGAAAAATAAGTTGAGTTTCTAGAGACTAATAACATAACTAAAAAGGGAATTAAGAAAACAATCCCATTTACACTAGCATCAAAAACAATAAAATATTTAGAAAAAAACTTAACCTAAGAAGTAAACATTTTGTACATTGAAAATTATAATGAAATTATAATTTCTGATGAAAGAAATCAGACCGGACACCAGTAAGTGGAAAGATGTCCTGTGTTAATGTATTGGAAAATTTGTAATTGTTCAACTGTCCATATTACCTAAAGGGATCTACAAATGACATACAATCCCTATCAAAATTCCAACAATTTTAAAGCCAAAATAGAAAACAACCCTAAAGTATACATAGAGGCTTAATAGAAAAAAAGCAATCTTGGGGAGGCATGTGGGGGGAAGCTGAAGGCATCACACTTCCCAATTTCAAAATATATTAAAAAGCTACAATAATTAAAATAGGATGGTATTGGCAGAAAAACAAATACATAGACCTATGGAACAAAAATAAGAAAAATAGAGAAGGTCCAAACACAACATAATGAAAATGTATATATATAATTTCAGTGCACAAAATTGTGCGAGACCCAGACCCACAGTGCTGTTGAGACCCATCAATGCATCTCCTGGTGACCAGTTATTTGGTCATTATGGCATTATGGCGCTATAGCCACTGGCCTTTTATAACACACACACACACACACACACACACACACACACACACACACACACACGGGGCCTGATGCATGAATTCATGCATGGGTGGGGTCTGGTTGGCCCACCCTAATGGGGACTGATCAGGGCCAAGTCAGCGGATGGGAGAGGAGGGGATGTGGGAGGTTGGAGGGGAGATTGGGGTCCCAATCAGGCCAGCTGGCTGCTGCAGTGCATATCAGAGTGACAGGTTGTTCTAGTCGTTCCAGTCATTCCTGTCGCTTGGCATATATATATATATATATATATATATTTTTTTTTTTTCTACACAAAAATTTTAATTGATTAAACACCCATGAAATGTTTATGAAAAATTCTCATAGTCTTTCCATAAAAGCAAATAAATGAATTCTGTAAAGTAGCAGGATACAAAATAAGTAGCCAGAAGTCAGTTGATTTTTATACACCAATATAAACTATTGGTCAAATATAAACTATTTGTCAAATGCTTTATATTAGAAAGGGAAACTAAGAAAATCATCCCAATTATAATTGCATCAAGAAAGATACCTAGAAATAAATTTAAACAAGGATGTAAAAGACTTGTACTCAGAAAATTATATGACACTGAAAAAAAATTAAAGAAGATACAATTAAGTGGAAGCATATACCATGTTTATGCATAGGAGCATACTAGTATAACATAACAAACTTTCCATAATACCCAAATCAATATATAGATTCAATACAATTCCTATCATGATACCTATGGGACATCACACAGAAATAGAACAAATATTCCAAAAATTTATATGGAACCACAGAAGAACCTGAATAGCCATAGCAGTCTTAAAAGAGAAGAACAAAGTCGGAGAAATCATGCTACCTGATATCAAACTATACTATAAGGCTATAGTAATGAAAACAGCATATTATTATAATTAAAACAAACATGCTGATCAATGTAACAGAATAGAAAGCAGAAAAATAAACCCAACCTCAATAAAGGAATGGTCAATTAATATTTGACAAAGCAGGCAAGAATATACAATGTGATAAAGATAGTCTGTTCATTTAATGATGTTGGTAAAATTGGAGAGATATGTACAAAATAAATGACACTAGACCATGTACTTACACCATGTAAAAAAAATAAACTCAAAATAGAGTAAAGACTTAAATGTAAGACTTAATACCATAAAAAGCATAGAATAAAACATATGCAGTAAAATTTTGGACATTTCTCATAGCAATATTTTTTTATATATCTCCTCAGTCAAGAGAAACAAAAATAAATAAATATAAACAAACTAGAGGCCCAGTGCATAAAATTTGTGCACTGCAGAGGGGGGGGGGGTCTCAGCCCAGCTTGCACCCTCTCCAATCTGGGACCCCTCATTTAGGGATTGGGCCTACACCGGCAGTTGAACATTACTCTCACAATCCAGGACTGCTGGCTCCAAACCACTTCTGCCTGCCAGCCTGATCACCCATTCCCCTGCCAGGCTGATTGATGCCTAACTGCTTCCATGCCAGCCTGATCAATGCCTAATTGCTCCCCTGCCAGCCCAATCACCCCAACTGCCCTTCCCTGCAAGCCTGGTTGCCCCAAATTGCCCTCCCTGTAGGCCTGGTGCCCCCCTCTATTACACCCCCCTACTGGCCTGGTTGCCTACAACTGCCCTCCCCTGCTGGCCATCTTGTGGCTGTGGGCACCACCATATTTGAGAGTGGGGCAGTCAATTAGCATATTCCTTCCTTATTGGCTGTGGGCACCATCATCTTTGCGATGGCATGAGCATCACTTAGCATATTCCCTCTTTATTAGATAGGATGGGACTACATCTAACAAACATTTTTGCACATCAACAAAATGAAATGACAACCCACTGAATGGGAGAACATATTTGCCAATGATATAACCAATAAGGGGTTAATATCCAAAATTTATAAAGACTCTACAAAACTCAACACTAAAAAATCAATCAAATTAAAAAATGAGCAAAGGATCTGAATAGACACTTCTTCAAAGAGCACATACAGATGCCCAATGACATGTGAAAAGATGCTTAATGTCATTGATCATTAGAGAGATGCAAATTAAAATCACAATGAGATATCAACTCATGCTTATAAGAATGGCTGTCAAGGACTGAAGATGGCGGCATTAGGTAAACACTCCTAAACGGCTGCCAGGCACAACAAGTCCAAAAAACAAACAAAACAAAACTATATAAAACAAACGTCTATCTTCCTAAAAACAAAGGAAAGCTGGCTGAGAGGAAGCCTTACATCTAGACTGAAAGAGAAACAGGAGAATCCTGAGCAGAAGCACTGAAAAACTGAAGTAGGGATGCGATAAGAGCTGCCTGTGGATCCAGGCTGGCGGAGGACAGTGCTTTCTTCAACCCAAAGAGAGACAAGCACCTGATCTTTCTGAAATACAGTTTCTGGGGAAAGGCTAGCCTGTCTACCATTGGGTCAGAAAGTGAGGCTGGCTTGCTTGCAGAGCTGAGATTGTTTACTGTGCTGTGGTGTGAGATGCTGGGAAACCCAGGGATACCATCAGAGAGGCGGGGAATGGCAGCCATTGCTATTGGTCATGCCCCAGCATAGTGATGCCCTGAGACTTCGCTCTGAGACTCCACCCCTCACAACACATCCTAGCTACAAGCATAGGACTTTGCATATGAATGGCCCTCTCTGTTGCAGTTTAACAAAAATTGCAACCTGGGGCAAACAGATCCAAGGAGGACAGGACTGTGGTTCACGCTGTAGCTTCTGCAACAGGACTGGCCTCAGACAGTAGCTGAACTGTACCTCATTGAGACCCAGAAACCAGAGTTCTATTGCTCAGTTTCAATCCCTCACTCCCTTAAGTGACACATTCGGGAGACAGTCTCAGTGAGCACCAAAGCCCCACTGAAACAAGGTGTGTCTCCAGCGCAGCAGTTCTACCTTTATAGACACAGCGGATCCTCACAGACAATTGGCCTGGAGGGCAATTCCTCCCAGTGTACCAACAGCAATCAAGGCTTAATCACATCAAGACTTTGCACTAAGCCCACAAAGGTAAATAGCAAAAGCTACCACCTCAGGTGATTGGAGAAGCTGAGCTACTGACCCCTGTAGGGCACTGACCACACAAAGCCATTCCATCAACACAGGGAGACAGCCAAAATGAGGAAAAACAGAAGCATGACACGAATGGGAGAGATGGAGGAGAGTAAGTTACTGGATGACACACAGTTCAGAATCACATTTCTAAGATTATTCAAGAATCATCTAAAAACCTTTGAGAAACTTGATGAGACCTCCAAGAAGCTTGGTGAGACCTTCAAGGATCTTAATGAGAATACAAAAAAAAAAAAGGAAAAGGACTAGCCAGAAATTAAGCATACAAAGTCTGAAATAAAGACTTTCTTCAACCCAAAGAGAGACAAGCACCTGATCTTTCATATACAGAAACTTTCATATATAGATCATATCTTTCATATATAGATCAACATGCCACAAGAATCAAACCAAAGAACTGGAATATAAGAAAGCAAAAATCACCCAACCATAGAGGCAAAATGAAAGAAGAATAAAAAAATGTGAGGATAGCCAAAACCGGTTTGGCTCAGTGGATAGAGCGTCAGCCTGCAGACTGAAGGGTCCCAGGTTCGATTCCGGTCAAGGGCATGTACCTTGGCTACGGGCACATCCCCAGTAGGGGGTGTGCAAGAGGCAGCTGATCGATGTTTCTTTCTCATCGATGTTTCTGGCTCTCTATCTCTCTCTCTTCCTCTCTAAAAAATCAATAAAATATATATATTTTTTAAAATGTGAGGATAGTGTAAGGAGCTTCCGGGACGGTTTAAAATGTACCAACATCCGGATTTTTGGGGTGCCAGAAGTAGAGATCGAGCAGAATATTGAAGGCTTAATGGAAGAAATCATGACAGAAAACTTTCCCTACTTGGTGAAAGAAATAGACCTACAAGTTCAGAAGTGCACAGAACCCCAAACAGAAGGAATCCAAAGAGAAACACACCAAGACACATCATAATTAAAATGCCAAGAGCAAAAGACAAAGAGAAAATCTTACAAGCAGCAAGAGAAAAACAACAAGTTACCTACAAGGGAGTACCCATACGACTGTCAGCTGATTTCTCAACAGAAACTATGCAGGCCAGAAGCCAGTGGCAGGAAATATTCAAAATTATGAACAACAAGAATCTACAACCAAGATTACTCTACCCAGCAAAGCTATCATTCAGAATTGAAGGTCAGATAAAGAGCTTCACAGTCAAAAAAAAGTTAAAGGAGTTCATCACCACCAAACCAGGATTACATGAAATGTTGAAGGGTATTCTTTAAGAAGAGGAAGAAAAAGAAAAAGGTAAAGGTAAAAAATTATGAACAACAAAAAGACATCAAATACATACCTACCAACAAGTGAATCTAAAAATCAAGAGAATAAAAAAAAATCTGAAGAACAAAATGGACTGGTGAATATAATAGAATCAGGGACATAGAAAGGGATTGGACTAACAAATAACAGGGGGAAAGGGGCTTGAGGGGTGTGGGAAGAGATTGGATGAAAATCCTACATCTGACTTACTTGGAAACCGAAAGAAGATGGCGGCCTAGGCAGACTCCTAGGCTGCCACGGGGTCAACAATTTGGAAAAAAAACAACAACAGCTAAAATCGAAAGAGATCGCACCAGACCCATAGGATAGCTGGCGAAATGGGAAGACTACAACTAGACACCAAGCAGGGCGCCGCTGTAGCCAAGTGGAGTTTAAAACTACGGGAAACTGGACCTGCCGGAAACACTGTGGCCGGGAATGAGGGAAGCCAGACCTTGCTCCGCCCCGGGGCCCAGGGACTGGGCCAGCCCGCCAGCTGCCATGGGAACCAGGGAGCTGATATGGAACCTCCGCTGCGACTTTGGCGCCTGCCCACAATCATCCCGAGGAACTGGTGTGGTGTCTCCTGGCCCATGGCCGGCTCGGCCTGGTCTCCACGTGCACCTTACTGGTGGGGAGCTGGTGCGGCGCCTTCCTTTGGCAACCCCCGGCGAGTCCTAGCACTGCCGCAGCCGCCTGCAGCCGGCTCGGCCCGGTCTCCATGCGCTGTGCTGGTGAGGAGCTGGCGCAGCGCCTTCCATTTGCACCCCGGCAAGTCTTTCTGCCGCCAGAAGCCGGCTCCAAAGCTTCTGCCACTACCGTCATGTGGATTTTAAAACTACAGGTGAAATTGAGCCACAGTAGCTACCATCGCTGCCGTCCCCGCGGCCCCCGAGAATGGAAATCGACTGAAATCAGAGCTCACTATACCCTGGGCTCAGAGAGAGTGTGGCTTCAGAACTTAGCCTCTGCGTCCACAGCAGCTCTGCTTCTCCACCAAAGGAGACACCATTGAGGGTGGACTCTCTGCTAGCAGCCATCTCAGTCCTCCCACAACCTTCCCAGCACACCCACCGTGCTGGTGAGGAGCCGGCACGGCGCCTTCCATTAGCGGCCCCAGGGAGTCCTCCCTCAGCTGCCTCATGGCCGAGCCGAAGCACCCGCCACTGCTGCCATGTGAACTTTAAACCTACAGTGGAAATTGAACCACAGGAGCGACAGTCACTGCCACACCAGCCACCATCACTCGCCACTGCCGCCGCAAATAAAGGAAATCACTGAGAACAGAGCTCATTACGCCCTGGGCTCAGGGAGTGGGCAGCCTCAGAACTTAGCCTCTGCGTCCGCAGCTGCTCCGCTTCCGCACCGAACAAGACACCTTTGAGGGTGGTCTACCTGCCTGCAGCCATCTCAGCCCACCTGCAACTGTCCCAGCCTGCCCACCGTGCTAGCAAGGAGCTAGCGCGGCCCCTCCAATACGCGACCCCAGTGCCCCAGAGGGGCCGTGTGCCCTGGATGAGCTGTGTTCCCCAAAGGGGCCGGGTGTCCCAGGTGAGCCGTGTGTCCCAGGGGACCGTGTGCCCTGGGTGAGCCGTATGTCCCAGGAGGCCGTGTGCCCCGGGTGAGCCGTGTCCCCCAAAGGGGCTAGGTGTCCCAGGTGAGCTGTGTGTCCCAGGGGGCTGTGTGCCCCAGGTGAGCCAAGTGTCCCAGGGGGCCGTGTGCCCCGGGAGAGCCGTGTGTCCCAGGGGAAGCAGTGGGACCCAGGGGGAGGGGCGGTGAGAACCAGAGGAGGAGCGAACTCTATTCATGTGGTCCTGAGATAGTCACCATAAAATAAGCAGACTGCCAAATGAGGAGCGAATTCTATTCATGTGGTCCTGAGATAGTCACCATAAAACAAGCAGATTGTCAAATAACAGCAGGGAGGGGAAGGAGACCTGGGGGGGAGATAAGAGAACAACCGAAGGACTGGTATGCATGAATATAAGTACAACCAACGAACACAGAACTCTGGAGAGGGAGGGCATGAATGGGAGGGGGGCAGGCAATGGTAAGATATGTACACATATAATACCTTAATAAAAATTTTTTTTGAAGAATAAAGAAAAGAAAATCCTATATCTAGGTGAAGACAGTGGTGGAGGTAAGGGCATGGAGTGGGGTTGGGAATCAGGTGGAGGGAAGCTAAGGGGGGGGGGAGAGGAACACCTGTAATAATCTGAACAATAAAGATTTATTTTTTTAAGAAAATAATGGCTGGCATCAATGAGTCAACTAAGAACAAGTGCTGGCCAGGATGTGGACAAAAGGGAACCCTCGTGCACTGCTGGTGGGAATGCAGACTGGCACAGCCACTGTGGAAAGCAGTATGGAGTTTCCTAAAATAAATTAAAAATGGACTTGTCTTATGACCCAGTGATTTCACTCTGGGAAAATATCCAAAAAAACATGAAAGAAGAATTACAAAGAATATTTGCATTCCAATCTACATTACATCGTTATTTCTTTATAATAGATTAGATTTGGAAGCATCCCAAGTGCCCACGAGTAGATAAAAACTATGATACCCTGTTGAGGAAGTCCAACATGGTGGAAAGTGGGACCAGGGTGAGGGTGCAAGTGTGAGTGGGTGAACGTGTGCGAGAGAGAGCATGTGTGCATGTGAGAGTGGGGGGCATCTGTTTGTAGGTGCAGCAAATAGGATCTGGCTGTTTGGGTCCTCCTGAAGGGCAGCTGCTGGTCACAGCAGCTTGGGGTTAGAGTTCATGCCATTTTGAAATATCCACAGGATTCTCCTTGGCAGGAGGCTGTGGGGGAGCTGCCAAGACCCAGCACCCTGAGGCTGAAGATTGACACAACTGGCCTGGTCATTGTACCCTGGTGCCCTGGCCAGGAGCCACACCCTGAACCAAACAAGCATCCCAAAAAGACAGGCCCTGCAGTCATGACTGTGCATGCCTGGCCCCCAGCACCAAGCTGTGGCCTGGCACACCTAGATATGTAGATCCACATCACAACCCTGAGTGCTCAGCCCCACCACCATGAACCAAGGTCCCCATATGTATCTACCTGCTATTGTGACCCAGTGCTTGATCCAGCAGTCTGGATGATCAGCCTGCAGCCATGACTGGGAGCACCTAGAAGACTGCATCTGGCACTGCTGACTCAGTGCCCCTGGATGCCCAACTTAGCCACTTTAACTTAGATTCCTAGACTTCTCAGACAGTGACTCACATTGGCCTGCATCAGAGAACTTCCTGGGGGGCTTGGGAGCAACACAACAAGAGGCCAGAGTCAACAACATCAAAGGAAAATCCAGCAAGCTCCACAAACAGAAGATACTAACATTTGTATAACAGTTGGCAAGATGTGGTCAGGGTTGAGACTTACAGTCAGCAAACCAGAGGGGAGACCCCACTATCAAATGGGGAATCAGCAATCAAGACTCAAATACAATAGAAGAGCCCAAATAACCCACATAAGGGACATCATTAGATCATCCAACTCAGGAGATCAATGAGGTTCCACACTAGGCCCCACAAGATACTGTCTACATAAGGTGTTGCCATGAAGACTCAGAGACACAGTAGTTCTATCTAATACATAGAAACAAACACAAAGATGCAGCTAAAATGGGGAGACAAAGAACCAACTCCCAAATGAAAGAAAAGGAGAAATCACTGGGAAAGATCTTCTTAATGAAATGAAGGCAAGCAATTTACAAGTTATAGAATTCAAAGTAATTGTTATAGAGATGCTCAGAAAACTACAAGTACTTACTGAGAACTACAAGATACTAAATGAGATCTATATAAGCATGAACAAAGATGTAGAAACCATGAATGAGAAATGAAGAATGATAGCTGAATAAAGAATATCCTGGAAGAAATCAACAGTATATAAGAAGAAGTTTGGTATTGAATCAGCAAATTATAAGGCAAAATAGAAAAAACACCCAATCAGAGCAGAAATTTGAAAAGCAGGAGGACAGTTTAAAGGAGCTTTGGGACACATGAAACATAGCAATATCCACATAATAGGGGTACCAAAAGGAGAGAATCTGAGCAAGGAATGGAGACCCTCTTTGAGGAAATAATAAAATCTTCCCTAACCTGGTGAAGAAAAAAAAATCACACAATTTTTTTTTTCAGTTTCCCCAATTCAAGATGAACCCCAAAAGATCCATACCAAAAAGTAAAATGGAAAACATTAAAGACAAAGAATCTTAAAGGCTGCAAGAGAGAGGCAGGAAGTTACCTACAAGGGAGTCCCAATAAGTCTGTCAGCTGATTTCTCAATAGAAAAACAGGGCAGAAGGGGATGGCATGAGATATACAAAGTAATGAAAATCAAGGAACTGAATCCAAGACTAGTCTATCCATCAAGGCTATCATTTAAACTTGAAGGAAAAATAAAGAGCTTTCCAGACCAAAAAGAGGACTAAAGGAGTACATTATCATCAAACCACCATTGCAAGAAATGCTAAATAGACTGCTTTAAGAAGATAATAAAAGACAGAGGAACAAAGGAAGGTCATACAGAGACAAAGAAGATCACTATATAAAACTAAAGGTATCAATCCAACAAGAAAATATAATCCTTGTTGACATATATGCACACAATATAGGAGCACTGAAATATATAAAAATACTCTTAATGGACCTTAAAGGAGATATAGACAGCAATACAGTCATAGTATGGGGACTTTAACACCCCACTGGCATCACTGAATAAATCTTTTAAACAAAAAAAATTAACAAGAAAACAATGGCCTTAAATGATACACAAGACTCGATTAATTTAATTGATAACTACAGAATATTTAATCCAAAAGTAGCAAAATATACATTCTTCTCAAGTGCACACAGATCATTCTCAAAGATAGACCATATATTAGGACACAAAATAAGCTTTAACAAATTCAAGAAGATTGAAACAATATCATCTTCAGATAACAATGGCATGAAACTAGAAATCAACTAAAATAAAAACACTCAAAAACATGGAGGCTAGGTAGTATGTTATTAAACAATAAAATCAAGAAAGCAATGAAAAACTTCCTGGAAACAAATGAAAATGAACACACAATAACCCAAAAATCTATGGAACACAGCATTCCTGAGAAGGAAGCTCATAGCACTATAGGCCTACCTCAGGAAAAAAGAAAAAAACTCAAATAAACAATCTAGCTGTACAACTAAAAGGATTAGGAAGAACAACCAGAAAAGCCCAGAGTAAGTAGAAGGAAGGTAATAATAAAAATTACAGATGAAATAAATGACATAGAGACTAAACAAACAATAGAAAAGGCCAATGAAACCAAGTGCTGGTTCTTTGCAATGATAAACAAGATTGATGAAGTTCTAGCCAGACTAATCAAGAAACAGAGAGAATCCAAATCAGAAATAAAAGATTTGAAGTAGCAACGGAAATCACAAAAATACAAAGGATTGTAAATAACAACACACACACACACACACACACACACACACAAAACAAACAAACAAACAAACAAACAAACAAACACCCAAACCATGAACTATTTGGCAACAAATTGGGAGCTGACCTGGGAGATTAGAAGAAAGAAGAGCTAAGACAGTGCCAGGGATTCAGCCAGAACCTCACAAGGCATAGATCACAGCATGCCTCCACCCGTAGAGAGTAGTAATCAGGTTGTTGCTGACACTCCTTTCAACTGGGAGAAGCAGGCAGTGATTGTTCCTGTGGGAGTAATCAGTATGCATTGCACTGAACCCGGTAACTAGAGAAGGACAAAGGATAGAGATGCAGCAATGATTGTCTGGCAATTGCCATTCTAAACAGAAAAGAAAAAAAAAGCCACAGAGCCTGGCCACCTCACCTCAGCCTCTCAGTCCTACCAGAGGCCCCGCACAGAGGGGGTAGCAGTGAGTGTTGGGATGCAGAGCACATTATTTGCAAACCTAAGAACTGAAACTACAGATTTTTTTTTTTTATCAAGAGGTGCACTTTGCGATTAATCCCACCCAAGGTTGGGTAAAGATACAGAGAGGAGGCTACAGACATCTGCCAATCCTCATTACTATGGAGGGCAGCCCTCAAGAAAACAGGACATAATCACACTAAATAACCATACACCAATAATCACTATAAATTGACTGAACTTACCAATAAAGAGGCTCAGAGTAGCAGATTTAATAATAATAAAATTTAAAAAATCAACCATATGCTGCCTTCAGGAGACATATCTCAGGTGCAAAGAAAAATACAGACTAAAAGTGAAATGTTGGAAAATGATTCTCCAAACAAATGGCATCAACACCAAAGCAGGTATTCTATATATTGCATATAATAAAAGGCCATCCATCATAAGCATAACGACCAGAACAACCAGAGACCAGAACCACAATGGCCCCTCACCAGGCTGGCCCCACCACCAAGCAAGTGGTTAGGGGCAGTCAGGCAGGTATACCAGTGGTTAGGGGTGATCAGGTAGGCAGGCAAGTGGTTAGGGGCGATCAGGTAGGCAGACAATCCCTCACAGGGCTGGCCCCGCCTCCCAGAAAAGAAAGAAGGAGGCCCAGGCCACTAGCGGTGACTCTGGCAGACGTGCAGCTGGCCAGCAATTGCCCTGCAGAGGAAGGCCCAGGCCAGCCAAGCCATCGCACCTCATGCCTCTCACCTGCAGAGGGAGGCCATGGGGGTAGCACTGCACAGATGGCAAGCAGTGGCAGCAGTGGGGATGGGGCCAACTACCTGCAGCCATGGCTAGGTAAACCCAAATAGGCCCTGATCTCAGTCCAAGCCTAGAGACCCTACCTGAGGGGTCCTGGATTGTGAGAGGGTGCAGGTCGGGCTGAGGGATATCCCCGCCTAACCCTCTCTCCCACCCCAGCTCCTAAAGTTCACGAATTTTTGTGTACTGGGCTTCTAGTGATATAATCATCTTGATATTCAAAGAAACAAAGTGGCTAAAATATATTTATAAAAATTAACTTGAATAATCAATTTGTGCATATAAACTTAAATGATATTGAGAGTTTATTAGTTTGTATATAATTGTTTCTGATGAGATTCTTCTCATATATTAGTTAATACATGCTTGCCTTAATCTCTCTTCTCACAGACAATTCTATGGCTATTAAATCTAGAAGGCTGCTAAGTTGAACTTTTTATAGCAAACATTGTTTTTGTCAATTGTACAAACTAATTGCTTCAACAACAACAAAGTTAATGTAGAGATAAATGTGAATGACAATGTAGCTAATGCAGCAATGAGAGGGATATTTATATCATTACAGCACTATCTCAAGAAACAAGAAAATTCCCAAGTAAACAACCTAACATTACATCTTAAACTAGAAAAAGTAAAACAAAAGCACCCCAAAGTTAACAGGAAAAAAAAAACCCGAAATAACAAAAATTAGAGCAGGATTAAACAAAATATAGAACAAAGAGACTATACTAAAAATTGTGCAACAAAGAGCTGGTACCTTTGTGGCAGGACAGTAAAAAGCTATGAAAATTCCTGGACAAGTAAAATAGAGAAGCTGAAACAAATATAAACAATTGGACAACTTATAGCCAGCTAGTGAATCACGAGACTTTATCTTGCCTAGCCAACAACACTTGAGAGCAAATAATCTATGCCTCTCCTTCTTAACCAGAGAACACAGCTGACATCATGGTCACCAAACTCTCGACCTCATGGATCACCAGTGGTCAGACCACTGGTTGGCAACCACTGGCTTAAATCACCTTATTCTGGGAAATAGGGACCCAATTAATGCCATTTGTGCCAGTTAAACTGATGAAATTGGGGGAACAAATAGTAAAACCTGATTAGAGCCAGACAGGCCCAAGATAAAAGTAAAACAGTAAAGCTGATGAAAGAGTAACCCCAAACTTCCCTATATGCTCATTTTGATGCATCAGTATATTAAAAATGCAAGTGAAAAACTAATGAATATTCTGGGGAAACTTTCCCCTAAAATTCTCAACCACATAGGAGATAAAAACCCTGAAGGCAAAGATGGGGGGTGGGCTCAGTACAGAGAGAACCATACCCCTTCTCAGGCATGAACTTCTTACTTCCTCCTAAACTCTAAAGGGCAGCAGCAGGTAGCAGAAGCTCATTCTGGGCTCACTCTCTGACCCTGCCTCCAAGTCCCCTTTTTTTCTGACTTTCCAGTGAGCTAAAAGCAGCTCCCTTGGTTCACTACTTCTGTCACTATCTGGTCAGCTAACAACAGCCCAGCTCACTTCTATCCTATAACGTTTCTTGGGAACCAAAGCAAAGCACAATCTAGGCTCTCTTCTGTTGCTTCTTCTACCCTTTGTTTTCCTCTACCCAGCTTTAATAAACATACTCTCAAAATCACCCAGAATTGTGTTGTGAAATCTTTCCTATGCAAAATCAAGAACCTACACACTAAAGGCCAGCCTGAGGCATACCCACTCAAGGCCTGACTTGTGGTGACTGTTAATACTTTTAAAAGATTAATAAAATAGACTAACCTCTGGCTAGACTGACTAAGGAAAAGAAGATAAAAGACTCCAATAAACATAACCAGAAATGAAAGAGGTTACCCACAGACACCACAGAAAAACAGAGCATCATACAACAACTACTATGAAAGACTATATGCAACCAAATTCAACAATCTAGAAGAAATTGGTAAATTCCTAGAAACATACTAGTATAACCATCTTAACTGAATCATAAAGAAATGGAAAATCTAAATAGACCAATCAATTAAGAATGAGGAAATTTAAACAACCGTCAAAAACTTTCAAGTAAAAGTCCAGAACTAGATGGCTTCACTAGTGAATTGTACCAAACATTCAAAGAATATTTGATATCTATCCTTCTCAAACTCTTCCAAAAAATTAAAGAAGAGGCAATAATTCTTAACACATTTTATGAGGCCAGCATAATCATAATACCCAAATGTGACATGAATAACATTAAAAAATAAAACTACAGACCAATATCATTCATGAATACAGATACAAATATCCTAAACAAAATACTAGCAAAACAAATATAGCAATACATAAAAAATATAGTACGTTATGGGATTCATTGCAGGGACACAAAAATGGTTCAACATAATGCAAATAAATCAATGTCATTCACCACATTAACAAAATGAAAGATAAAAATCATATGATCATATGAATAAGCATTTGACAAAATACAACATGCATTTATGGTTAAAACACTCAATAAAATAGGAATAGAAGGAATTAAGGCAATGTGTGACAAATTAAGGCCATATGTGACAAATCCTCAGCTAATATACTCAATGGTGAAAACAGTTTTGCTTCTAAGATCAGGAACAAGACAAGGATGCCCACTTTCACCACCCTTAACACTAGAGGCCTGATGGTTGTGCACTGGGGAGGGTGTCCCTCAGGCCAGTCTGCACCCTTTTCAACCTGGGACCCCTTGAGGGATGTCTGATTCCAATTTAGGCCCAATCCCTAAACAGGCAGTCAGACATCCCTCTCACAATCCAGCATTGCTAGCTCCCAACCCCTCACCTGCCTGCCATCCTAATCACCCCCTAACCACTCCTCTGCCAGCCCGATTGCTCCCAACTGCTCTCCCCTGCCAACCTGGTCACCCTAACTGCCCTCCCCTGATGGCCTGATTGCCCACAACTACCCTCCTGTGCTAGCCATCTTGTGGTGTCCATCTTTGACCACATGGGAGAGGCCATCTTGTGCAAGGGTGTGAGGGTCAATTTGCATATTACTTCTTTATCATATAGGACTAGAAGCCCGGTGCACAAAATTCATGCATGGGGTGTGTGTGAGGAAGGGGGTTGTCCCTCAGCCCAGCTTACAGCCTCTCCAATCTGGGACCCTTCAAGGGACCTTCATTTTTTTTCCTCCAGGAGTGTGGTGGAAAACCCTAGATCACCTTCTTGAATTCTTATAACCCAAATTACCAAAAACCCTGCAAGTGGCAGCCTATAGGGAGCTTAGCCAATGAGCTGTCAGAAAAGGTATTTAATCTCAAACTGGTTTGGCTCAGTGGATAGACTGTGGGCCTGAAGATTGAAGGGTCCCAGGCTTGATTTCTGTTAAGAGCATATACCTTGGTTGGAGGCACATCCCCAGTGAGGGGTGTGCAGGAGGCAGCTAATTGATGTTTCTCTCATTGATATTTCTGACTGTCTATCACTCTCCCCTCTTCTCTGTAAAAAAAAAAATCAATCATATATATTTATAAAAAGGTGTATCTTCTGCAGCTCATGCAGCCCCTGGGTTGTGTCCACTGGGCTAGGGGGGTGTTCCTGCCACCCTTTGGTGGTCGCCAGGGTCTCTGCACACCCCAGAGGGAAGCAGCCAACTCCCAGTCATGAGCACCTGGCTGAGGGCATGGACCCAAACCATTGCTTTCTGCGAGAGCCTTCGCAAGTGGTTGGGGGTGGGGCTGGAACATCTCTGTCTCCAAACACTCCTGAGGCCAGCAGCCAGCCCCACCATGGGCCTCAGGCTGGGGGCATGCAGGGACCTTAGGCACATCCCAGAGGCCAGCAGCCAGCCCCAGTCTTAGGCGCCTGGCTGGGGGCATGGACCCAAACTGCCGCTTTGTGGAAGAGCCTTTGGAAGCTGCTGGGGGTGGGGTGGGCCACTCAGCGTCTGCATATACAAATTAACCACCATATTTGTTTGGGTTAAGTTGCATATTCACTCTGATTGGCTGTGGGAGTAGGGAAGGTACTGTCAATTTGCATGTTTCTCTTTTATTAGATAGGACAGTTGTTGAAATCTTAGCCAGAGCAATCATGCAAGAGAAAGAAATAAAAAGTAGCCAAATTAGGAATGAAGAAATAAAAATGTCACTTTTTGCAGATGGCATAATTCTGTATTAAGAAAACCCTAAAGACTCCACCAATTAGGAACAATAAACAAATATGAGATCAGTGCCCAGGCCTTGCCAGCAGGTGAGGAGTTCCCGAGGCAGGTGCCAGTCATGGAGCCTATGGGGGCATAGGCTACCAAGGAGACAGAACTAAACCTTACATCACCCTGCTTAGCCCTGGACGATGGCTGGTTAGCTAGACATGGGTAAGATTCCTCAGGGAAGGAACAACCTAAGATAGGCACAGTCACAGGGGGGCCTTCAAGAGAGAACTTGGGGGTCAACAGAGGTGGGGCACAGACCCTTACCACCCCCCCTCTCCGAAACTTGGCAGGAGCCCGAACCTTCTCCCCTTCTGAGGAAGGTCTCCTGCCCCCATGGCTGCTTCACTTCCCATGCACAGCTCAAATCAGGACCCAGGTAACAGACAGAGACTTGGCCGATAGCAGCTGCCCTTTCACTGCAACAAGACTTGTTTGAGATGTCTTGTACCCATGGTGTGGGCAAGTGGTTTTTAATATCCAAGTCCAGCCTAGAAGCAGGAATGCTCAGGCCTTTTTCTCAAGAAGGCAAATAATCATTTCCACTAATACACACATGGTAAATAAATATACAGCTAATGGAAATAAAGAAATATTCTAGAAAAACTGATTGTACTGTACAAAAAGCTGTTGCTAAATTGTTAACAAAAATTCTTATTGGCAGAGCATCTCATGGTAACATTGTATAACATGTAATTGAACCTAAAGCAGTCATAGTTTAGCGCAAATAATTAAAATGTAAAAACTATCAAGACTACATTATAAAATTTCCAAAATCCTCCTTTTATTTAAATTTTAAAAAGGGGGTGACAGTGGAAGAATATTGTGTAAGGAAAAATATCCTGTGAGTAAATTACATCTAAAAAATTTGTACTTTAGGAAATTAACCCTCATTTGAAACACTAACAGCAAGATACCCATGAAAATACACACATGGTGTCAAAACAAGCCAGAGGAAAATCATTTTGGGGGAAAAAAAGTGAGAAAGAATCCTAAGTCAAATTTATAGAAAATATCCCTTTATTAACTTGTGGTTGAGAATATGTTTGTATATTTCCAAGACCATCTGGAATCCTGTAACAGAGAGGAGTATACAGAAGTGCTCCAGCCATGAAGACATAAGAGAAACAGTTCAGAGATGGAAGACGCTGAAGAAGCCTCACCATACCAGCAGACAGCAGCTGTGTGTTGCTGAAGGATGCCCAGGACCAAACCAGAGACGGTCGGACCTGCATCAACACTATTTGTCCACCAACCAGATCTGAAATATCATGGCTGACATGTACACATAAGGAACTGTTAGACATGAAATTGGGGCTCAAAAGAACTGTTGGCCCAGAAAGGAACTCACTACAGACTGATTCATTTCCCTCTCAGCATAACCATTATGGCTTGTCGCAGTTTAGGTTCTTACAAGGGTATTTCTTGGATCACGTGATCTCACACATCTAGAGGAAATAATGAACAATATACACTGATGAAAAAAACAGACCCAGAGAAAGAGTAATCAGACTCTCAAATCTCAGAGGGAAAGTAGAGGAGGGTAGGGGTATGGGGGAGATATCAACCAAAGGACTAGTGTGCATGCATATGGGCCTAGCCAGTGGTCATGGACAACAGGGGGGTGGGGCATATGTGGGGAGGGGTTTGGGATGGGAATGGGTGGATGAGGACAATTATGTGATACCACAATCAATAAAATTTTAAAAACACACAAATTACAGTAAAGTTGCAGGATGCAAAATCAATGTGCAAAAGCTATTTCTATATAATAATAATACAATTTCAGAAAAAGAAATGAAAAATGTAATTCCTTTTGCAATTGCAACAAAAATAATAAAATACATAGGAATAAACTTATGAATGAGGTAAAGGACCTATACACTGAAAAGTACAATATATTTTAAAAGAGATTGAAGAAGACATGGAGAAATGAAAAGATATTCCAGGTTCATGGATTGGAAGATCAGCATAGTTAAAATGCCCATATTATTTAAAGCAATATAAAATTTTATACGATCACCATCAAAATTCCAATGACATTTTATAAATTAAAAAACAACAATAACACAATCGTGTATGTAACAACAAAAGCCTGAGAACAGCCAAGCAATCCTAAGGAAACGAACAAAGCCAGAGGCATCACACCTCCTGACTTCAAATTATACTTCAAAGCAACAATAATCAAACAATGTGTTATTGGCAGAAAAACAGACACACAAACCAATGAAACAATTTGAGAGTCCAAAAAAAATCCACATGTATATCAGCAAATAATTTCTATGAAGACGTCAAAAATATACATGGAAGACAAGTAACCATCTTCAGTAAATGGTCCCGGGAAAATTGGAAAGCCACATTGAAAAGAATGAAACTAGACTACAGTTTGTCCCCATGTACAAAAATTAACTTAAATGGATCAAAGACCTAAAAATAAATCTGAAAAAGTAAATTACATAGAAGAAAAGTTAGGTACTAAACTTAATGCATCTTGATGTTAGGATTTTATTAATTTAACCCCGAAGGCAAGGAAAATATAATGAAAAGTAAAGGAATGGGACTATCTGAAACTGAAAAGCTTCTGCAGAGCAAAAGGAACTACCAACAAAACAAAACAAAACAACCTAATTGGGGGAGTGCAGGGAGCAGCTATAGAGTCCAGCTTCGGACTGACCGATGGCAGGGCCACAAACAGTCCGAGCTTGGAGGGACCTTATAGCCCTCCCTTGTTCCCAGGCAGCTAATGGGCTATGGGAGGTGCAGCAAGTGCTGCCAAAACAAAGACTGAGTAACAAAATAGATTTAAAAATCACAAGAGCTCTAGCTGGTTTTGCTCAATGGACAGAGTGTCAGCCTGCACACTGAAAGGTCCCACGTTCAATTCCAGCCAACAGCACATGCCTGGATTGTGGGCTCAATCCTCAGTAGGGAGCATGCAAGAGGAAGCTAATCAATGATTATCTCTCATCATTGATGTTTCTATCTCTCTCTCCCTCTCCCTTCCTCTCAAGAATCAATAAAATATATTAAAAAATAAAAATCACAAGAGCATTGTAAACATGTTGACCCCTCCCCTTGTTTTGATTTGTGTGATCTGATTATAAAATAAAGCTTCCACTTACAGGCTGGGTCACTGTTGCCTCATCCAGGCACAGTGATCCTACTTAGCCCCAACTGTATTCTCTTGTCTGTTTTCTTTAATCTTTCACTGTGCTGGACCTGGTTCAGGAAAGATATTTGCAACAAAAGTTCTGACAAAGGGTTAATATCCAAAATGCAAGATGTCCCCCCAAAAATGTATACACACTTTGAATAATTATTATTTCCAATCTGTTAAATCTGAAAAGAAAGAAATATCAATTGAGCTATCAGCTGTTAAATGAGTATACATTGTTTTGGACATCCTATACTAGTATATAAAGAACTCAAACAACCTAACCCCAAACAAACAATCCAATTAAAAAATGGGCAGAGGAACTCAACATCTACTTCTCCCAAGAAGGCATACAGATGTGTGAAAGGATGCTCAAGATTCCTAGCTATTAGGGAAATGCAAATCAAAACTACAATGAGTTTCCACTTTACACCTGTTAACATGGCTGTATTAATAAGACAAGTAGTAAGGTTGTGGAAAAAAGGGAACCCTCATTCACTGCAAGTGGTAATGTAGGCTACTACAACCACTATGGAAAACAGTATGGAGGTTTCTCAAAAAAATTAAAGAATAGAGTTACCATATGACTCAGAACCCATCCTCTGGCTATCTACCCCCCAAATTTTAAAACAATACTTTGCACAAATATATACAAATATATAAGTATTGCAGCATTTTTCACAGTGACTAAGATGTGGAAAAAATGAAAGTGTCCCTCATGCATGGTTAGATAAAGAAGATGTATACATATACACACCTTGAATACTACTCAGCCATAAGAAAAGATAAAATACTGTCATTTGTGACAACATGGATGGATCTTGATGAGTTTATGCTAAGTTAAATAAGTAATACAGAAATCAAGAGCCATATGATTTCATTCATATATGTGGGATATAACACTGAGCACAACAAATGAACAAGTAAGAAAAAGAAGCAAGCAAAAACTCAGAGACACAGACAATAATATGGTAGTCACCAAGGGGAAGGGAGCTTGAGGGAGGTGGTAAAGTGTAACAGGCATCAAATGTATGGTGACAGGGGAAGATCTGACTTGTGTGGTAAACATACAATACAATTATAGATGATGTATCATATAATTATACACTTAAAACCTATATTGTCATCTTCTCTGAAGCAAATAAAGATTAAAAGGAGCATGAGGCACAAGATATAATGTTATTAACCAAAATCACCCAAATAAATTTAATAAAAAATAAAAAGAGAATAAATCAAATAGAAAATTTAAAAAATATCTTGAAACTAAGGAAACAGGAAACATAACATACCAAAACTACTGAGATGCAGCAAAAGTGATTCTAAGAGAGAATTTTGTAATGATAAATACCTACATTGAGAGGAAAGATCTGAAATAGATAACCAACCTTTACACCCAAAGAAACCAGAAAAAGAACAAACCAAGCCCAAAATTAATAGAGGGGAGGAAACAACAAGGGCTAAAAGCAGAAATAAATGACACAGGGACCAGAAAAACAATATAAATTATCAACAAAACTAAAAATTATTTTTAAGATTAAATTGAGAAATGATACCACACTAATACCAAGGGTCATGACAGATGACTTATAAACAATTATACACCAACCAATTTTATAATTTAGAAGAAACTGATGCATTTCTAGAATTATACAACCTACCAAGCTGAAGTTATTTTTTAAAAATGGGCATTGTACAAGCCAATAATGAATAAGGAGATTGAGTTAGTAATCAAAAACTTCCTAACCAAAAACAAACAAACAAAAACCTACAAAAAACACACTCAAACAAACAAAAAAGCAAGCAAACAAACAAACAAACAAAACACAGAGGCAGACTCAGAGAGCAGGCAGATAGCTCCAGGTAGAGGTTGGAGATGGAAGAGGGCATAGAGGGGATAAATGGTGATAGAAAAAATAAAAGAAAACAAACAAACAAAAAAACAATAACAACAAAAAACAGAACCAGATAGTTTTACTGTGAATAAACTCTTTCAAAATCTGAGGAAGAGAAAACACCCCCCAAAGTTAAAAGGCCAAGGAAACAAATCCAACATCAACAAACTACTACTTTAGGCCATTGCCAGCGCTTCTAAAATTAAGAGAATTTTTAATTGGTGGGCTTACATCATTTCATTTCATTTACCAGGTACCTTTTATTTGGTTCCCTTCAAAATAATAATTAAATTCTGTACAAAAATTGACCTCACGGTAGTTGGTACTGAGCATTTGATAAATGTCTGCAAATTAAGCAATAAGGGAGCTTATTCCTCATTCAAAGGCTCAGATCAAATTCTAAAACAGCAAACACCACTGATGCCAAGCTCCAAGCTAGACTGAAGATACCTGACAAAAAGATCTTCTGATGAATTCAGAGACTAAAAAATACACAGTTTTAACAACAAATTAAGGATTTCCCTTTATCCTGTGTCCCATGCCCCTTGCAGTCTTTATTTGCTTCAGAGAAGATGGAATATCACAAGGGGAAGAAGACAGAGGTCCCTTCTTTAATCTTCCCTTCTCCGTGAGCACAGGTCCGGGAGGCCCAGAGGAGAGTGAGGGACCCACACTGCTGCTGGACCGACCTGGCCCCCAGAACCTCCTCCCAGGGCCACGAGCTGTGGGCGGTCCTCTCCGCATCAGGACGTAACAGATATTCCGGGGTGATTGTTGGAGGGAAAGGGAGGGTTGGGGGTTCCTGTGCTCATCTGTTTCAGGTGGTGAGGGAGATGGGGTACGCACTTCAGGGTTCATTGCTCTGAGGGCACTCAGTGGTGGCCTCCAGGGGCCCGAGGAGCAGGGCTCTGCATGGAGGACTGGGGGCTGGAGGACCGGGGCTGGAGGACTGGGGGCTGGAGGACTGGAGCCTGGAGGACCGGGAGATGGAGGACGGGGAGAGGGAGGACAGGAGATGGAGGACAGGAGATGGAGAAAGGGACTCTCACCCCTTGGACTTCTTAACCGCCTCGCCCTGCAGGGCTCGCGCTCCCCCACCAACGCCCCGCCCAACGCACAGCACCTCTCTCTCCACCCCGCCCCGTGGGACACACCCTCCCAGCAAGTGCCCTCCCCCACCCCCACCCCTACCCCCATTCCCACCGGCAGCATCCCCACTTCCCATCCCCCCAACCCCACCCCCCATCGGATCCCCTGCACACGCTGCCCAGCGCCAGCCGCCCCGTGACCCCTGCAAACCTCCTCCCGCTCCCCAAGTCCGAAGACACTTCTGGGCCGACCCACCCAATGGCGCCTGAGGGGGGAGGGGGGTCGGCTAACGGCTAGGCTCAGGTTCCGAATGATGACCCGCTGGTGTCATGTGGTGCCTCTGGGCCAGGAGCTGGGCTCTGGAGCCCCGGCCAGACTTCAGAGAGGCCGGAGGGCAGGCTGGACGGGGCCTCTATCGCTGCTGAGGGCCTTGCTCTGGGGTCTGGGCAGCCTGGGCACAATCCCCTCCCCGCCAGGCCCGTCCGCACCCCATTAACGGGGCTTCCCAGTGATTCACGCAGGCCCACCCCTGCCTCCAGTCTGCCATCCACCCCAGAGAAGGGCTTCCTGTGGGCCAGGCCAGGCCGCAGCCCTGCGTCCAGCCACCTGAGGGCATGGCCGGTGCTGGCAGGTGGGAAACCGGCCGGCTGCTCAGCATCCCGCCATCAGAGGAACCAGAACTGCACCTTCTCTCCAGGTGCTTCTTCCCTGGTGACTTCCCGCAGCCACAGGGGTTCTCTGCCCCTGTGCTCCTTAGGCCAGCCCTGTTCACGTGCTCAGAGAGGACCTGAGGCATAGGATTTGTTGTTTCTTCTGGAAGGTGAGGAGGTGAGCTGGGGTGCAGAGTGACAGTGGAAGGGACTGTCAGAGTAAGGAATGTCTTAAAGGGCCAGTGATGAAGCCAATTGGGAGACTAGAGGCAAGATCCTGGGAAACAAATTCTGCAATTACTGAAATCGCTTTGGGAGACCAGTGGTAGTATGGGAATGGGAATCAGGAGGTTCTATTCAGCTAAAAACAATAGGACAGAGAATACCTTTTGGATATCTTCTCATACTCTAAGACTGAGACAATGAAAACCTCAAACAAGCCAGCCCAAAATGACTGTGTTGAGTGTCTGCCCCCTGGTGGTCAGTGTGCATTATAGCAATCGGTCATTCCACCCTTCAGTCATTTGCATATTAGGGTTTTATTATATAGGATACTTAGCATGAAGCACAAACAGGCAACTCATCTAGTCTGAGTACCCCACCCTTTGGTGTTGTAAGGGTTATCTGTCTTTTTGTTGCAAGTTTCAAGGTACCCCTCGCCTGGTATTGAGGTTAGCATGCAGGGTTTCAAGCTCCCCTTTGTCACTGAGTGCTGATAAGCTTGTCTTGGCAGGCCTCAGGACTACTTGCGGGTAATAATAAGCCCCCTCTCCTGCCTTATTATCTATCTATCCTACCTAACAATCCAGTTTCTCCTCTTTCCTTCTTAATCAGAGGTAGGCAAGAGTAGGAAGGAAAACATTCTATTTTCAAAGAATGTTTTTTCTTTATGTTCTTGGACTCTAAATGGTCTTGGTACAAATATCTTATTTTTGGTATAAGATTGGTGAGTGTGTGTGTATGCGCACACACACATTGTTCCAGGCATAATACTTTTCTTACCCATAACTCAACTTGAAAATAAATCACATGGTCTTCCAGCTGTCCCATCTAACAGCTCCATCATTTCTGGATGTTTCTGCTCAAACACGCAGAATTCTCAGAAATATGTTGTCCCCACTTTGATGAATGCTGGTCTTACATATTTCTAGGAGAGAGAACATGAATTCCACCACATGTTTTCAGATTTGCACATGCTGGACTCACAGGCCGCCAGGTAGATCTATGAAGAAGGGACATATGGTCCTTTGGGGGACTCTTTATTACATAAACATATTTACACCAGCATACACATGCATAGGAATGCCCTCTAGTATCCAGGTGTGCAGAGAGCAGCCTAAGAAGACAGAGGCCTCGGGTGGAACTGAATCTCATGGCACCTCCTTGTGGTCATCATGTGCATTGTTCTCTGGGTTAGCAAAGGTCAGGAAGACCTGCTCCAGCGTTATCTGATTGGCAGAATAATCTTCCAAATTGAATTGCTCTTTCGCTTCCTCCAAAATACCAAACACCTTCAAGGACAGAAAAGCGCCATCACCATTTGCTGTCCTCCCCTCCAGCCCCACCCCAATGAGCCTCTCCTCCACTCCCAGCGGCTGTGAAGTTAATTTGGGGAAAGGCACAGAGGGGACATGAGGACTTGGGAGGGCATCATACTGAGAACCTGAGAGGAAGCAGTTCTCTGCCCCCATTCGGTGGATGGACATGGACTAGCAATGGGGTTTAGGGAGAGAAATGGAAGCAATTAAAATTTGGGGTGTCTGAAAGGTACCCTGCATTCTCTACAGCCATTACACATGCCTTAATAGCAAATACTTTCCCCATCATTAGTGATCCTTAATGTGTGATGTTAGAATGGCATGATTTCTACAGTCACCTTTGACCAGCTATTGTCCTTGCTGGGAATATAGTAGGTAAGGCTCCATTGGTTCTCCTGCTTTAATTCACTACCTAAAAAAAGTAAGTATATTACACATTGGTGAATAATCTTGCAGATTTAATTTAAAATTGCCAAGATATTGCTACATTTATTTAGTTATATATAATAGAACTATGAATAGATGACATTATGACAAAGGCCATATGATCAAATAGCCCACTCTTTGACTTATATGACATGGTTCATTCCTTTCAGCAGATTTATTCCTTAAGAAATAGCTTTATTATGTTACATTTATAATAATTAAGGGTGGCTTATAGTCACACACACACACAAAAATATCAGCTCACATACCCAGTGAATGAAACCAAGCCTTCAGAAATTCTAATGTTACTACTAGTAGGCTTCATTTCTCAACATGGTGCTGAGCATATGGGCCAGGAGGATGTGCAGTGTATTTGTGTGAGGAGGATTGGGGTACAGTGTGCTTGCTGGGGAGGCAAGCAGGACAAGGCCTCCTTGCTATGATTACACACCATGTGGGAGGGGCAGTCATTCATGTACACCACCCACACGAGGCTGTACTGTTTCTTATTGTTTCCTTTATAGGTAAGAAACCATTTCTAATTTAGAACTACCAACTGAGGTATTCACACTTAATGCATACTTACAGATTATTGCAAATTAGATTAACTGGAATTAAAATGTGTTAAAGTGAAAAAATACATGTTTACAATGATGTGTGGGTTTTCTTAATAAGAATGTTAACACATGTATTGTCACCGTGATCACATAAAGCTCTATTTTTGCCCATTGAAATACTTCAGATAAGAGTTATTCAAAGCAAACACTGATGAAACCACCTCATTTAGGTCAAGTAATAGGAACTCAGATAGTTCCATGTGCCACTTCCAAGCCTCCAGCCCTTTAAAAATAACCAATGCCGCCCGCCAATGTCATTATGGACTCTTCTTTTTCAATCATCTTTTTAAATGTCTTTTTATCTATGCATGTGCCCCTAAAACTTCAGGATGAAGTTTCCTACTTTTGAACCTTATATCAATGGAATCATGTAGGATATATTCTTTTCTTTCTGCTTCTTTCATCAGTATGTGTAAGAGTCATTCATGTGGTTGCATCTTGCTATAATTCATTTATTTTCCATTCTAAACTATAATCTGGCTTCTAAATATTCCACAATTTATTTTCCATTTAGCCACTGGAACTATAAGAATATTAATCTCTAAAAGACTTCAGTCTTTTTCTGATGTTTCCTTGTCTGCTTTTGTTTGGAATATATTCCTTTGCTTCCTTATTTTGCTTGTCTGTGCTTATTTCAATGTATTTGGAAATCAGTGACATCTTTCATTTTTGAAGGAATTGCCTTGTGTAGGAAATAAACCTTATCATTCAGCCTTGCCATAGCTCTTGACTGTCTCTTCAACCTTTGTGACTATTTTAGTAGTCTGATTTATTCTTTTTTAAAATACATTTTTATTGATTTCAGAGAGGAAGGATGAGGGAGAGAGAGATAGAAACATCAGAAATGAGAGAGAATCATTGATTGGCTGCATCTTGCATGCCTTCTCCTGGGGATTGAGCCCACAATCGAACTGTAGCCTCCTGATGTGAAGTCTGACCTCAGGCTTGTGCTCCAGAATAACTAAATGAGTCTTTTTCATAGGCAGACTGTGGGTGTGTCTCTGTCTGCTGTCTGTGTTTGGGTGTGGTCACCTGCCCTGGGTATAGTCACCAGAGTTACAGAGTTTTTATCTCTGGTATTGTACCTTGTAGGCAGAGAGAGGCTTATTGATTTTAGCACACAGAAGCAGATCGTTCTTTTTAAAAATATATTTATTGTTGAAAGAATTACACATGGACCCCTTCTACCCACCCTTGCCCCCTGCCAGCAGATCTTTTCTTGAAAGGAGAGAAAAGCCTATTGGTTCTTCTTTGTACTGTAATATCATGTCTTGGCTGAGACCAAAGACCACAGTTACGTGTTCAGCTGGAGCGAAAAAGCCTTCAAACTTCACATGGATGTTATATAAAAAGTAGAGGCCTGGTGCATGGAATTCGTGCACTAGAGCAGGGGTCCCTCAGCCTAGCCTGGGCCCTCTCACAGTCCAGAACCTCTTGGGGGATGTCTTCCTGCCAGCTTGTGGCTGGATGGCCTTCTGCTGCTGCATGGCCTGCTGTTTGAGCTTCAGCAGTTGCTTCACATGCATGGGCTGGGCCACCGAGGTCTGGCCGGCAAACACCGTCAATGGGTGAGTCAAATGCAGAGGCTGGCTCATCCTGAGTTCCCTGCACTTCCCTGAGTCACTGATTTGTTCTGACTGCCTTCTACAGAGAATGGCACCAGGATTGGGCCTAAGCCAGCAGTCGGACATCCCTCTCATAGTCCAAGACCCCTTTGGGGATGTAGCAGTGCACCAAGTGGCAGGCAGCCAAAGAGGAGCCTGAATCAAGGCTGTTTGCCATGCCACTCATACCAGGCCTGCAGGCGAGTACAGTTAGGTGTGAACCAGGCTGGCAAGGGAAGGAAGTTAGGTGTGACCAAGCAAGCAGGGGAGGGCAGTCGGGGGAGACTAGGTTGGCAGGGAAGGGCAGTTGGGGGTGACCACGCTGGCAGGGGAGGGCAGTTAGGGGTAACCATGCCAGCAGGGGTTCAGTTTGGTATTGATCAGGCTGGCAGGGGATTGGTTAGGGGTGATCAGGCTAGCAGGCAGAAGCGGTTAGGTGCAATCAGGCAGGCAAGCAGTTGGGAGTCAGTAGTCCTGGAGTGTGTGAGGGATGTCCGACTGCTCATTTTAGGGGATTGGGCCTAAACAGGCAGTTGGACATCCCTTGAGGGGTCCCAGATTGGAGAGGGTGAAGGCTGGGCTGAGGGAACCCCAATCACTGCCATCTATGAATTTTGTGCACCGGGTCACTAATATATACACACACTAGTAGCCCAGTGCACAAAATTTATGCACATTAAAAGGGAATTAATTGGAGAAAATCCTAACTAATAAAGAGTAATATGCAAATTAATCATCATTCCACTGCACCCACAAGCCATGCCCACCAGCAACAGCCACCAGCTAATCACAGCAAGTATGCAAATTAACCCCAACCAAGATGGCTGTGGCTCAGAGAGCAGGAAGGAGGCTTGGGTTTCCCTGGCAATGGAAGAAAGCCAGGCTAACTGCCCTCCCCTGCCAGCATCTTGTGTTAAGGGAACCCTGCCTCCACACACCCTGACTGTCCCAGGCCTCCACTAAAGGTTACAAAGTTTCAATAATAGAAGACAAATCTCAAGAAAAATGGCGGTGGCCATGGAGCTGGAGAGAGCAGGCTAGGGTTGCACAGGGTGATGGAGGGAGCCAAGCCTGTGCAGCCCTGGCTGGCTCAGGCCTTCACTCCAGGCTACAAAGTTTCAATTATAGAAGATACATAAATTCCAACAGAAATGGCTGCTGTGATGGGGTGAGCAGATGGCTTGTCTCTGTTCCAGGCTACAAAGTTTAAATTGTAGAAGATAAATAAATTCCAGATACCAGGGCCTCCACTTGCATCACCAGAGGGCATGGATGGCCTGAAAACCACCATAGGCCACCCCACATCCCAAGGGAACCCCCACCCTGATCCGGGACACCCTTCAGGGCAAACCAGCTGGCCCCCACCCATGCACCAGGCCTCTATCCTATCTAATAAAAAAAAGAGTAATATGCATATTGACCATCACTCCAACACACAATAGCTACCCCCATGTGGATACAAGATGGCCACCACAAGATGGCCAGCAGGGGAAGGCAGTTGGGGGGACCAGGCCTGCAAGGGAGGGCAATTGGAGGCAATCAAGCCTGCAGGGGAGGGCAGTTAGGGGTGACCAGGTTGGCAGAGTAGGGAAGTTGGGGGCAAACAGGCTGGCAGCGGGGCAGTTAGACATCAATCAGGCTGACAGGGAAGTGATTAGGGGGTAATCAGACTGGCAGGCAGAAGTGGTTAGGGGCAATCAGGAAGGCATGTAGGTGAGCAGTTGGGAGCCAGCAGACCTGGATTGTGAGAGGGATGTCCAACTGCCCATTTAGGATCCCTCTAGAGGTCCCAGATTGGAGAGGATGCAGGCAGGGCTGAGGGACACCCCCCCCCCCATGCACAAATTTCGTGCGCTGGGTCTCTTGGAATTTTAATATTGCTATTTGCCTTTTCTCTATAATAGAAGTATCAGAGATGAAAGAAAATTAGTAAAATGTATGTGAAAATCTCCCTCCTGTCAGAGTCTGGGGCACACTGCAGGAGCCAGAGTTAAGTCCTTGCCCACCCATGTGTACCTTGAAATCATGCAAGACCTAGACATCATTTTCCCCACCCCATTGAGCAAGATCCAGACCTGGATAGCCCCACCCCCTTCAAACCCCACTGTGTGTGTGGGTGGGTCACAGCCTCAGGTCCCCTGGCCCAGTGCTGTGGCAGAGGGTGTGGCCTGAGGTCCCCTGTCAAGCCCCGGGTTGGGGCCATAGCCTCAGGTCCCCGGCCTGGTGCCCTAGGAGGGGGAGGGGTTCCTCAGCCTAAGGTCCCCCAGCCTGGCACCAGAGTAGGGGGTGCAGTCTGAGTTTTTCTGTCAAACCCCACCAGGCAGGGGGCACAACCTCAGTTCCCCTGCACTGGCCAGGTGCCACACAGCCTCAGGTAACTGCTGATTGCTCATTACAGCTCGTTACAGGAACCCTGCCTCCACTGTAGGTGCAGACATCTTGTGTTAAGGGAACCCTGCCTCCACTGTGGGCACAGCTAGCTTTGTGATGGCGTGATGGTCAATTTGCATATTACCACTTTATTTTATATATATATATATTTGAGAATTACAATGATAATTATGACTTAGAGTTATAATTTACATAGACAGAGGAAACCCAAATCTTATTAAAGTGATACAGGAATTTAGTGTGAACCTTATTTTTGTGTGTGCAACATTTCTTAACATACCAGTCACAAGAAGTTATTGAAACAATAATCCCAAAAGGGATTATATTGGTAATCCATAGGAAACAGTTAGTGAGAACAACAAATATGATTTAATACATCTTGAACAAAATAGCCAAATCTAATTTACCTGGGAATGTCATTGTGATGAAAATTTTAAAATCATTTAATTTATCCTTTTGTGTATTAGTCTTGACCTTGACCTTCAGGATGTAAACATTGCCAAACTTGTTCTTGAGGTGCTGAGGGCTGCCCAGACACACAAACTTTCCCTTCACCATGATGGCCAGCCTGGTACAGAAGGCATCACATTCCTCCATTCTAACAAAATAAGGTACCAGAATAATGTAAAATCAAAACATTCTCTGTTGGAGGGTCTTCTATAATTCAAGATTTTATTATTATATTTCCAAAGGGAAGTGGAATATTCCAATCATAAAGCTCATACTTGAGAAGTGGAAATTTTTCAAATAATGAGTATGAAACCCTCCCATGGAACATCTGAACTCCTTGTCTTCTCCCGACTCTTAATGGATTCTTGACTCTTCCACTGATTAGGATTAATGAGGAGCTCACATTTGCTATCCAATTTCTACCCACACCCCCCCTCCCCCCAATTATCTTGCACAACCACTACAATGTTTGCTAGCCATCTTCCATGCTTCCCAATGAGTCACACCTGTGGGAGGTTATAATAATGATTTTTCCACTTTCACGTGCTTGTATCACAGCATCCCAGAGCAGACGTCGGGCTACTGGGTCCATGCCAGTGGATGGCTCGTCCAGCAAAATGACTGTGGGTTTTCCCATCAGGGCAAGAGCAGTACTCAGCCTACGTTTGTTTCCTCCACTTCATGGTCATAGAAGGAGAGAGAATACAGGGAAAGGGGGGAGGATATATAAATAAATTGCTTGTAGGACAGTAACATTTCAAATGTTGAGAGTCTCAGCAAGCACAAAACAGGGATATGCACAGTGCTGGTTAAATGTGGCTTCAATGAGGTAGCAGGCTCAAGTACAGATGTATATATCAATTATTTTTTTCAATTAATGGAAAGGAGTGACTGTTATGTAACTGATTTTAGCAATATTATTACAGACATTTATTTACTAGTTCTTAGGGTGTTCTGATTTTCCAGGTACATAAATCCCACCATAATTTGTAGGAACACAAAGAACCATATGGCCAGTAGGAAGAATAAGATGCTTCTCTTTGATATTCAGAAGCTATGGTTCAATCATAACTAAGATTTTAAGTTTCATCTCTGTATAGGAAAGACATGGAACCACACTAACCTGTCTTATGACTGCCTTTTAACCTAATAACTCCCTAGACAGTTTCACAATTAAATAACTGTGTGATAGAATTAGGTGATGTTGTAGGACTTTATTTCAAACATCAGAAACACAGAGAAACATCACAACATTATCAGCCACAATGAAATGATCAGTATATTGACTCACCTATAGGTTCTGATAATTTTGTCAGCATTGGACTCCAGTTGCAGTGAAGTCAACCATTTGCTCACATACAGCTGAATCTGGGACTCCGTGATTCCCCATAATCTGGCAAACATGATCATTATTTCCCGACCAGTCATGTATTCCAGCAAGGCATCTGACTGAGGACAATAGCCAACTCTTGACTTCACCTGATTATAAGAATTGCCTTGATAAGGAACCAACTCATCAGTCCCACTGAGCATTTTTTAATGATATAGAAGACCTTCAGTTCTCCAGGCTATGCTTCTAGAGTAGTACCAATAATTTTTTTTCTAAAGACTAGAAAGTTATGACAAGTGGCTCTATTGCCACAAATTAAAATAACAGATTCCCCAATTCAGTTTTAATGATCTGGAGGATGAAGAAGTTAGAAATAAAATCCTACAGCACCACTAAATTTGGAGCATTAGAATATAAGATTCTACCCCCATTAATGAAGAATTCCAAGGTGCATGTCCACAAAGGATGTTCTTGCCCTGAAGAGGTTGCAGTCATTGTAGACCTCGTTTCATAGGAAGATTGAACTGAAAGAAAGCCTTCACCACTCCCATATGCAGGATAATTCAATGAGTTGCTTTATCTATTAACCAAGCCCTTTGCAGATTTGTTTTCAGATGTACATAGACTAGCTATCCAGAGAAAATATATGAATATTAGTCTATTAAAATTAAACATTTTAAATAACTAAAATTCATAGCTCTTCTGTGGATTTTATTAATTCATTTACAGTGACCCTAGACTCTTGGCAGAAATTAACTAAACTCTATTTCTAGGTATGAAATTATTCTCTCATATAATTTTTTAACACAAATGTGCTATGTGCAAAGATAACTCAACAAACAAGGAAAAAATAACATGAATGCCAATATCAGAAACATCTGTAATAACTACAGGTATTGAGATTAGTAGATCAGATGAAAACAATGATAGTACTTATTATATTTAAATAAATTTTAAAAGTTTAAAAATATTTGATGAAAGAGGAAAGTATAAAGTCATGTAGACCTTTTAGAAATGAACCATGTATCTAAACATCTAGAAATGAAAAAAAGAGTCATATTACAATTTCTGTGAATTGGTTGAATTTAGTTACAATGAAAAAATTAATCTGATGAGGATATATCTTAAGAAAGTTCCTAGAATGCAGCACAAAAATAAAAAGTGTGGAACAAATAAAGTAACATTGAAATATTAGGATGATAAACTAGAAATATTGCATCTGGATAATCAGAATTGCAGCTGGACAGAAAGATGGGAATAAGAGAAATATGTGAAAACTAATAAAAATTATAAGAACTAATTTAACTAATTAACAAATTCAAGAATGCCAATAACTTCCAAGAGAATAAAAATCTGAAGATCAACATCTAAGTGCTTCATATTGAAGCTTATGTAAATCAAAGAGAAAAATTATAAAGCAGCCCATAGAGGAAAAAAGATAATATGTCTTACTGACAGCTGATTTCTTAAAAGTAGTGGTGGAAGCTAGGTGATAGTGAAACAATATAATAATTTGCTCATTAAATATAATTGCAGCCTTAGCTGGTTTGGCTCAGTGAATAGAGCATTGGCCTACAGACTGAAAGATGTAGGGTTTGATTCTAGTCAAGGGCACATGCCCAGGTTGCAGGCTTGATCCCCAGTGGTGGGCATGCAGGAGGCAACCAATGGATGATTCTCTCTCATCATTGGTGTTTTTATCTCACCCCCTCCTGTCTCCTCTGAAATCAAAAAAATATATATATTTTAAAAATAATAGTAATTGCAAACCTCAAATTCTATACACAGTGAAAATACCGTTTTCCAGCGAGGGTAAATTAAATGGCATTTGCTGAAAGAAAGTGAAAACAAATACTAAAAGGCTTTCCCCTGAGATTGAGATGGAGAAACTGCAATTGCCATTGCTATTCAATGCAGACTAGAGGTGCTAACCCTCATTGTAAACAAGGAAACAAGCATAGGATTGGGAAGGAAAACAGACCTTGGCTATTTGCAGGTGCTCATGATTGTGTAAGTAAAAATTCTAATATAATTTATAAATAAATATTAGAATTAAAATAATTTAGCAATTTTATTGAACAAGTTCAGTATTTAAAAGTCTATTGTACTTTTATAGACCATCAATAAGGCATAAAAATAAAATCATTTAAGTTAATATTAAAACAAAATACAGCCTTTCCTGGAGTGACCTAAGGGCGAGGACTGGGAAATCTCGCCATCTTGACGGGAAGAGGTTTTGGTCAGAGGCCTGAATATCAACAGCCACAAAGACCACCAAGCAACTGTGAGCCCCTAAACGCTGACCACAATCAGCATGAACACTTGGACTCAGAGGGAGCACTCCACCCCAAGGGGAAAAGTCAGATTTTGCGGAGATCTGGTGAGTCCGTCCCCCCCCCCCCCCCCCCCCGCACATCCTGCGCACAGCATCACCAGCTCACTTGCACCAGGTGCACAGACGGGTCTGTGTTTACAAGTAACCCCAGGGTTTTGGGCTGCAGGCACCCCTGACTGCGGACAGGACTCCTAAGTGGAGGGATATCTAAGGAGCAGTATGTTTGGATCTGACTCCGAGAGTTACAGGGGAGTGCGGTCGGCCGGCTGGTGCTACCCAACCCCCACCCCTCCATAGATCAGGGACACAGAGAGAAGGAAAAAAGCTAGAAAGGCTACAGAACCCTGGAAGTCAAGAAACACTGCCACAACAATGCAGTACCATCTCACACCTGTCAGAATGGCCAACATCAACAAAACAACAAATGACAAATGTTGGCGAGGTTTCGGAGAAAAAGGAACCCTTGTGCACTGCTGGTGGGATTGCAGGTTGGTGCAACCACTGTGCAGAACACTATGGAGCTTCCTCAAAAAACTGAAAATGGAACTCCCATTTGACCCAGTAATCCCACTACTAGGAATATACCCCAAGAAACTAGAAACACCAATCAGAAAGGATATATGCACCCCTATGTTCATAGCAGCACAATTTATAATAGCTAGGATTTGGAAACAGCCTAGGTGCCCTTCAGCAGATGAATGGATCAGAAAACTATGGTACATCTACACCTTGGAATACTATGCTGGCATAAAAAGGAAGGAATTCTCATCATTTGTGTAATCTGGATGGAATTGGAGAGCATCATGCTGAGTGAAATAAGCCAGTCAATGAAAGAGAAACACCACAAGACTTCACTCATTTATGGATATTAAAGAACATTATAAACTAATGAACAGAAAGATAGATATAGAGACAGTAAAACAACAAGTAGACTGTCAAATGACAGCGGGGGGGAGGGGTAGGAAGATCTGGGGGAGATAAGAGATCAACCGAAGGACTGGTATACATGCATATAAGTACAACCAATGGACACAAAACTCTGGGGAGGGAGGGCATGTATGGGAGGGAGGCAATGGTAAGCTATGTACACATATAATACTTTAATAAATTTAAAAAAATAAGATATATACCTGAAAAAATAAATAAATAAAATAAATAAATAAATAAACAAAATACATTGAAATAAATTGTACACAATAAGCTGAATTCTCTTATCAATGTAACATCCATGCACAACTATTAAACTATTATTCTGAAGCACTTATTGAGAAACAAATTTATGGAAATTACATATGTACTATAAATATGTCAATCTTCTGAGATGCACACTCAAAGTCTCAGTAAGTATATGCAAAGATATAATATTTCCTCAACATATCTAGAATTTTAAAAGTTCAAGAATAACCAAAGTAACATTGAAGAACAAACTTTTCACTATTAAATAGTATGATTTATTATAAGGCTACTATAATTAAGGAAGTGTAATACTGGCTAACAGTTAAAACAAATAAACCTATGAAAAACAACATAATCCAGAAACTGACCCATATTTAAGTAACACTTGATAGTTGACAAAGTTGACATTGTAGAGGAGTTGGAACAATGATAATCTCTCACCAAAATGTGCTGGTCAACTGGTTATATATTAGAAAAAAATGAATATTTACCCTTATGGACAGTATGCAGATGAGTTATAGATTTAAAGGTGAAAGGTAGGCCTTGGTTGTGGACCCACAGCCAGAACTCCTTCCTCCCCAGAGGCAGGCTCCTATGAGTTCTGGAGCATGCTCCCTTCCTGTTGGCCCAAAGCTTTAGCCCCAGGCACTGCAACCACACCAGCAGCCTCTGCCACAACTGCATAAGCAGCCATCATCACCACAGGTGGAGGAAAAGCTGCTGCCTGCAAATGCCCAAGAAGCATCTGCCACTGTGACTGCAAAAGCAGCCACATGAGCAGTTACCACTGCAAATACCCAAGGAGCAGTCACATGAGGAAGCACCACACAACTACTCAAGCCAAGCCAGCAGTTTTAAACCCAGGCCTGGTGATCATGCAAAGAACTGCCAAGCCCAATGCATTGACCCCAGGAGCCATGACTGTACGACCTGCTGACAAGCCCAAAAAATTGACCCAGGAGTCATGACTGTGCAACCCAATACCTAGAACCTTTGGTGAGTGCAAAAATAGGGACACAAAAAATAACCAATGAAGAAAATAAAAGGATTCACCAGAAAAGGAACTAAATGAAACAGAGGCATGCAATATGTCAGAAAATGAATTCAGAATAAGCTGAATTCATATAGCTCATAAACCAGATGGATGAGAAAATCAACAACTTACCGTATTTGCCGGCATATAAGACGATTTTTTTTGGCCCTGAAAAATACGTATTTGCTGGCGTATAAGACAACTGGGTGTATAAGACGATCCCCTAACATTTCCACTAAAAATACAGAGTTTGTTATATACTCGCCATATAAGACTACCCCCCACTTGGAGGCATATTTTTCAGGGCCAAAGAGTCGTCTTATACGCCGGCAAATACGGTATGTTAGAATCAAACAGAAATTTAAAAAAACACTATAGGAGACTTCAACACTAGATTAGAAGAAGCAGACAATTAATTAGTGAATTAGAAGACAGGACAGCAAAACCCACCCAACATGAACAGCAATTGGAGAAAGAAAAAAAAAGACAGGAAAGAGAGCCTAAGGGAACTTTGGTACAACATGAAACAAGCAACATTTTTATAATAAGGTTGCCAGAATGACAAGAGTAAGGATTAGAAAACCTTTTTGAAGAAATAATATCAGAAAACTTCCCTGATCTGGAGAAGTAAAAATGTCACACAAGCATAGAGACCCAAGCAAGATGAACCCAAAAAGACCCACACCAAGACACACCATAATTACACAGTGACAAACATTAATGACAAAGGGAGAATCTTAAAGGCTGTAGGAGATACAGAATGTTACTCACAAGGCATCTCCCATTAGATTATAAAATAATTTCTCAACAGAATCACATCAGGCAATAAAGGAATGGAAAGAAGTATACAAAGTGATGCAAAGCAAGGGAATGAATCCAAGAATACTCCATACAGCAATGCTATCATTCAAAATTGAAGGGAAAACCAGGAGCTTCACAGATAAAAAAAAAGGCTAAGGGAGTATTGTAGAAAAAAAGAAATTTAAAGAGAAAAAGGAACACAGGCACTAAAATAAAAATGGCTACAAACAAGTACATATCAATAATAACTTTGAACATAAAGGAACTAAATGCTCCAATCAAAAGACATCAAGTGGATTAATGGATAAGAATACATGACACATATATGTGCTGCCTCCAAGAGACCCAACTCAGAACAAGAGACTCACATAGACTGAAAGTAAAGGGATGTAAAAATATCTTTCAGGCAAATGGAAATGAAAATAAAAGAGGCTGGGGTAGCAATACTTATATTTAAAAAAATAGACCTCTAAGTGAATGCCATAATAGGAGATAAGGAGGACCACTTTATAATACTAAAGAGATCAATACAACAAGAGGATTTAATTCTGGTAAACATATAGGCACCCAATGCAGGAACACCCAAATACATAATAAATATCTGGAAGATGTCAAGGATAGATTGAAGGCAACCCAATCATAGTACGGAACTTTAATGCCTCATTAATATCACTGGATAAATCCTCTAGACAAAAAATCAGCAAAGAAACATCAATCCTAAATGACTCACAAGATCAAATGGACTTAATTGAAATCTACAGAACATCTTCAGAACAGCTACACCCAAAGCTACAGAATATACATTTTTCTCACTTGCACATGGAACATTTTCGAAGATAGAACACCTATTGGGTCACAGGTAAAGTCTCTACAAATACAAGAAGATTAAAATCATATCAAGCATCTTCTTAGATCACAATGGCACAATATTAGAAATAAACTACAATAAAAACAATAAAATAAATCCAAATACTTGGATGCTGAGTAGTATGTTATTAAACAGTAATTGGGTTACAAAAGTGATCAAAGAAGAAATTTAAAACATCTTGGAAATGAATGACAATGAAAACACAACAATCCAAAACCTGTGGGACACAATGAAAGCAGTCCTGAGAGGGAAGTTCAGAGCACTGCAGGCATACCTCAAAAACCAAGAGAAACTAGTAATAAAGGATCTAACTCTACAACTTAAAGAATTAGAAAGAGATAACAAGAGAAGCCCAGACTGAGCAGAAAAGGAGATAATAATGATCATAGCAGAAATAAATGACATAGAGCCACCACCCCTCCCCCCCCCCCAAACTACAAAAGACAAAAGATCGATGAAACCAAGAGCTGCTTCTTTGAAAGTATAAATAAGATTGATGAGCCTCTAGCCAGGCTCACCAAGAAGCAAAGAGAGAGGGCCAAAATAAACAAAATCAGAAATGAAAGAGGCAAAATAAACAGACTCCACAGATATATAAGGGATTGTAAAAAAATAAAAGAAAAGAAAAAGAAATACTATTAACAACTTTATTCCAACAAACTGAATAACCTGGAGGAAATGGACATATTCCATAAAAATACAACCAACCAAAACTTTTCTGGAAGCTGGGAAGCAGAGCAGGGGAGAGGCCAGCTGGGATTCAGCTCCAAGGCAAAATCTGCATTGAATCCCATAGAAAAAGGTTAGAGCATCCAAAAAGACATGAACATAAATCCAGAAACACTGCCACCTAGGGGCTGGAGTACAAATTGACTGTGTTTATTACTAGTTTTATTGAATCAAAACCAAGAAACTAAGAAATCAACATCTTAACATTAAGGACTAGCTTACAACACTGAGGTGCAGAGGAATGCAGGTATCTGCAATACTGTCTGGGTGAGAAACAGGCGCGCCAAACAGAATAACAGAAGAAGTGAATGGCCTTCAGAACTGCACTTTTTTTTTTTCCGAATATGTATTTTTTGCATCTTTTACTTAAGAAACAAACTTTTTCCTTTTTCCCTAATTTGATTTTACCTTTTTAATTATTACATTTTTAGGTTCAATCAACATTATTACTACTGCTATTTTAACTTTTTTGTTTCCTTTTCCTTTCTTTTTCTTATCTTTTTTTTTTAAAGTGCCATTTTATTTTTTCTTTATTTTACATTGGAATTAGTGTTCTTCATTCTATTTTCCTTTCTCCTTTAGCATTGTTTAACCCTATCTTAACAGGACCTTTACACCAACACTCTCTTCCCAACTTTTCCTCTTATGTGATCCTGTTTATCTTAACCCATTCCTGCATTAGATTTTCCCTACTCTTTCTGTCTCCCCCCTGCTAAATTTCTACCCTACTTATATTGCTAATTTCCAATCCTCTGGGCCAAGTGCATATACACCCCTCTCTGAGCTGCATTAGCTAGCAAAAAAAAAATGTTTTCCTCTGTCCTTTTGATGCTGTTTGTGTGAATATTGATTATATTGTATTTTTGGCTTTTGGTGAGATTATTTTGCTTAATACTGTGTTGTTGTTATTGCTGAGTATTTTTGTACATGCTTTGATTTTGTCCGTGTTTTTACTTTGCTGGATATTGTGAGTGATGTAGTTTGTATTATTATCCAAATACTGATGCCAGAATTTGCTGGGGTTAGTGGTTGCTCTATTAAAATTACTGGGTTACCAGAGAAATCAAGGAAGAAATTAAAAACATCATGGCAACAAATGACAATGAAAACACAACAATCCAAAATCTATGGGACACAGCAAAAGCAATCTTGAGAGGGAAGTTCATAACTCTGCAAGCCTAATGTAAAAGACAAGAAAAAATGGTAACAAATTATCTAACTCTACAACTCAAAGAGTTAGAAAAAGAGCAACCAGAAAAGCCCAGTGTAAGCAGAAGGAAAGAAATAAAAAAATAAGAGCAGAGATAAATGACATAGAGACCAAAGAAATAATACATAAGATCAACAAAACCATGAGTTGGTTCTTTGAAATGATAAACAAGATTGATGAACCTCTAGCCAGGCTAACCAGGAATCAAAGAGAGAGGACCCAAATAAACAAAATCAGCAACAAAAGAGGTGAAATAACAACAGACCCCGCCAAAATACAAAGGATTGTTACAAAATACTATGAGCAACTCTATTCCAATAAACTGGACAACCTGGAGGAAATGGACATATTCCTAGAAAAATATTACCTTCCAAAATTCAATCAGGAAGAATCTAAAAATTTCAATAGACCAGTGAATTGGGAGGAAATTGAAACAGTCAGCAAAAAGCTTCCAACAAACAAAAGCCCAGGGCCAGATGGCTTCACAGGAGAGTTTTACCAAACATTCAAGGAAGAACTAAAACCTATCCTCCTCAGATTACTGCAAAAAATCCAAGAGGAAGGAACACTTCCCAACTCATTCTATGAAGCCAGCATCACCCTAATACCAAAACCAGATAAAGACAACACAATAAAAGAGAATTACATGCCAAGATAGATCATGAACAGAGATGCCAAAATCCTCAACAAAATTCTAGCAAATCGGCTACAGCAGCACATCAGAAAGATTATACACCATGACCAAGTAGGATTTATTCCCGGAATGCAAGGATGGTACAATATCCACAAGTCAATAAACGTGATACATCACATAAACAAACTGAGAGATAAATATCATATAGTCATATCAATTGATGCAGAAAAAGCATTTGATAAAATCCAACACCCTTTCCTGTTAAAAACTCTCAACAAGATGGGAGTACAATGATCATACCTAAACATAATAAAAGCTACATATGATAAAGCCACAGCCAACATCCTACTCAATGGACAAAAACTAAAGCCATTCCTTATAAGAACAGGAACATGACAGGGATGCCCACTCTCACCACTCCTGTTTGACATAGTACTGGAAGTATTCGGCATTGCAATTAGACAAGAAGAGGAAATAAAAGGCATCAAAATGGAAAAGAAGAAATAAAGTTATCCTTATTTGCAGATGACATAATATTGTAGATAAAAAAACCCCAAAGACTCCATCAAAAAACTAATAGACTTAATAAATGAATTTGGCAATGTAGCAGGATACAAAATCAACACCAGGAAATCTATGGCTTTTCTATACACCAATAGTGTATTTACAGAAACAGAGACCAAAAAAGTAATCCCATTTACCATAGCACCAAAAAAATTAAGATACTTAGGAATAATCTTAACTAAGGAGGTAAAAGACCTATATACTGAAAACTACAGGACACTAAAAAAAGAGATAGAGGAATATGTAAACAGATGGAAGAACATACCATGTTCATGAATCAGTAGAATCAACATCATTATAATGTCCATACTTCCCAAAGCAATTTATAGGTTCAATGCAGTCCCCATTAAAATATCAACAGCATATTTCACTGACATAGAAAGAACTCTTCAAAAATTCATCTGGAACAATAAAAGACCCAGAATAGCCACAGCAATCCTGATAAAGAAGAGTAAAGTAGGAGGGATCTCAATACCAGATTTCAAGTTGTATTACAAATTACTGTTCTGAAAACAGCCTGGTACTGGCACAAGAACAGACATATAGATCAATGGAATAGAATCCAGAATCCAGATATCAATCCAAATCACTGCTCAATTAATATTTGACAAAGGAGGCATGAATATACAATGGAATCAAGACAGTCTCTTCAATAAATGGTGTTGGGTAAATTGGGCAGATACATGCAAAAGAATGAATATAGATCACCAACTTACACCCTACACAAAAATAAATTTGAAATGGATACAGGACTTAAACATAAGATGGGAACCATAAAAATACTAAAGGCATCCACAGGTAGCAAACTCTCAGACATATGCCTAAAGAACTTCTTCACTGATACTAACCCTAGAGCAATGGATGGGAAAGAGAAAATGAACAAATGGGACTACATCAAAATGAAAAGCTTTATTACAGCAAAAGAAACCATCAACAAAACAATAAGAAAACCCACTGTATGGGAGAAAATATTTGCAAATAATATCACTGATAAAGGTTTAATCTTCAACATCTACAGACAGCTTATACAACTTAATAAAAGGAAGATAAATGAGCCAATTAAAAATGGGCAATGGAACTAAATAGAATCTTCTCAAAAGAAGACTGAAGGAAAGCCAAGAGGCACATGAAAACATGCTCCATGTCACTAATTATCCGAGAGATGCAAATCAAAACAACAATGTGGTACCATCTCACACCTGTCAGAATGGCCAACATTAACAAATCAACAAACGACAAGTGTTGGCGAGGTTGTGGAGAAAAAGGAACCCTGGTACACTCCTGGTGAGCATGTAGATTGGTACAACCACTGTGGAGAACAGTATGGAGTTTTCTCAAAAAACTGAAAATGGAACTCCCATTTGACCCAGTAATCCCACTCCTAGGAATATATCCCAAGAAAATAGGAACACCAATCAGAAAGGATATATGCACCCAAATGTTCATAGCAGCACAATTTACAATAGCTAGGATTTGGAAATAGCCTAGGTGTCCATCAGCAGATGAATGGATCAAAAAACTGTGGTACATCTCCACAATGGAATATTATGCTGTCATAAAAAAAAGAAGTAATTATTACTATTTTCAGCAACCTGGATGGAATTGGAGAACATCATGCTGAGTAAAATAAGCCAGTCAATGAAAGAGAAACACCACATGACCTCACTCATTTATGGATAATAAAGAACATTATAAACTGATGAACCATAAGATAGATATAATGATTGTAAAGCAACAAGCAGACTGGCAAATTACAGCGGGGAGAGTACGGAGATATGGAGGAAATAAGGTTTCAACCAAAGGACTTGTATACATGCATATAAGTATAACCAATGAACACAAAACTCTGGGGAAGAAGGGTATGTTTGGGAGTGAGGGGGGACAATGGTAAGATATGTACACAGATAAAAAATTTAATAAGAAAAAGAAAAAGAAAGAAAGAAAGAAAGAAAGAAAGAAAGAAAGAAAGAAAGAAAGAAAGAGTAATCAGCCAGAAAAAAAAAGAGAGCCTAAAGTACTTACGGTACACCATCAATTATAGCAATATATATTTTTTAGTGTGTCTAAGAAGAAGGTGAGAGAAAGAAAGAGGAGGAAAGTTTATTGAAAGAGACTTCCCAGATTTAATGAAATACATAAATTTACAAACTTAAGAAGTTTATGAATTCTAAGAAAAGCCTATGAGATCTACAATGAGAAAAATAATAATAATCTCACTGTCGAAAACTAAATAAAATAGAGGACCCTGAAAACAGCAAGGGAAAGTAATCACAAAAGAAAGGATCCTTAATATGATCATCTACTGAAACTTTGGAGGCTGTAGAGCAGCGAAGTGATACAAAGTGCTGTAAGAAAACAACACACCTGCCAAGCAATAATTCTATATCAACAAAATTGTCCTTTGAAAATAGAAGAAACAACAAATATCCCCTGATAAAAGCTGAGGAAATTCATTATTACTAGATCTACCCTACAATAAATGCTAAAAAGTCTTTTAAATTGAAATTAAAGGAAACTAGGCTGTAAATCAAAGCCATATGCAGAGATAAAGCTCTCTGGGAAAGCTAAGGTCATTGGCAGATATAAAAACCAATTCTATTGTGTAATTTTGATTTATACTCAACTGTATTTTATGCAAGATTTAAAAAGGAAAATGAATAAAGAGAATTATAATTTTTAGTGGGTACACAATGTATGAAGTTGTAATTTGTGACTACAATGACAATGTTTGAGGCAGAAACAAAGCTATATAAGATCAGCTATATGTGATTTAAATTTAGTTGGTATCAATTCAAAATAGATTGTGATAACATTAGAATGTTATATGAATTCCTCAAGGTAATCACAAAGAAATCTTTGAATACACATGAAAGGAAACAAGAAAAGTATCAAAACATGTATATACAAAAAATACTCTATACAATGGACAAAAGGAAACAAGACATATATAAAACAACAACATGGCTAAAATAAGTATCTCTCTATTAGTATTTACTTTAATATATGTTTTAAATTGATTTCAGAGAGAGGAAGGAAGAAGAGAGAAATAGAAACATCAGAATTAGGGGAGGACCAAAACAAGATGGAGACCTCATCAACAATTTGGAAAAAAACAACAGCGAAAATCGAAAGGGATCACACCAGACCCACAGGAAATCTGGCAAAATGGGAAGGCTACAACTAGACACCAAGCAGGGCGCCACTGCTGCCATGTTGAGTTTAAAACTACGGCGGAACTGGACCTGCAGGAGCCGCTGCCACCGGGAATGAGGGAAGCCAGACCTTGCTCCACCCTGGGGCCCAGGGACTGGGCCAGCCCATCAGCCACCATGGGAACCAGGGAGCTGATACAGGAACTCTGCCGCGCCTTCAGCGCCTGTCCAGAAGAGAAGCCTCCCTGCCCACAACCATCCCAGCACACAGCTGTCCCAGCCCACCCTCCGTACTGGTGAGGAGCTGGTGCAGTATCTCCCGGCCCACAGCCAGCTCGGCCCCACAAATGGTAATCAACCGAAATCAGAGCTCACTATGCCCGGGCTCAGAGAAAGTGCGGCTTAAGAAATTAGCCTCTGCGTCCACAGCAGCTCCGCATTCGCACCAAAGGAGACACCATTGAGGGCGGACTCCCCCCGCTCCCCCCCCCCCCCCCGCAGCCATCACAGCCTGCCCACAACCTTTCCAGCACACCCGTCATGCTGGTGAGGAGATGGCGCGTGCTGGTGAGGAACTGGCAAGGTGCCTTTCATTAGCGGCCCAGGCAAGTCCTTCCTCTGATGCCGCATGGCTGAGCTGAAGCTCCCTCCACGGCTGCCATGTGAACTTTAAAACTACAGTGGAAATTGAACCACAGGAGCGACCGTTGCTGCCGCATCTGCCACTGCCACTCTCCAACACCACCGCGAATAAAGGAAATCCACCTAGAACAGAGCTCACTATGCCCCGGTCTCAGGGAATGGGCGCCCTCAGAACATAGCCTCCAAGTCCGCAGCTGCTCCATTTCCGCACCAAACGAGACACCTTTGAGGGCGGTCTCCCCACCTGTAGCCATCTCAGCCCGCCTGCAGCCGTCCCAGCCTGCCCACCATGCTAGCGAGGAGCTAGTGCGGCCCCTCCAATACATGACCCCAGCACCCCAGAGGGGCCATGTGCTCTGGGTGAGCCATATGTCCCAGGGGGCCATGTGCCCCAGGTGAGCCCTGTCCCCCAAAGGGGCTGGGTGTCCCGGGTGAGCCGTGTGCCCTGGGTGAGCCGTGTGTCCCAGGGGGTTTGTGTTCTCCGGGTGAGCCATGTCCCCCAAAGGGGTCGCGTGTCCCAGGTGAGCCGTGTGTCCCAGGGGGCCGTGTGCCCCGGGTGAGCTGCATGTCTCAGGGGGCCAGGTGTCACAGTTCAGCTGTGTCCTAGGGGGCCATATGCCCCGGGTGAGCCGTGTGTCCCAGGGGAAGCAGTGGGACCCAGGGGAAAGGGTGGTGGGAACCAGAGGAGGAGCAGACTCTATTCGTGTGGTCCTGAGATAGTCACCATAAAATAAGCAGACTGCCAAATGAGGAGCGAATTCTATTCATGTGGTCCTGAGATAGTCACCATAAAACAAGCAGATTGTCAAATGACAATGGGGAGGGGAAGGAGACCTGGGGGGAGATAAGAGAACAACCGAAGCACTGATATGCATGAATATAAGTACAACCAACGAACACAGAACTCTGGGGAGGGAGGGAATGAATGGGAGGGGGGGGACAATGGCAAACTATGTACACATATAATACCTTAATAAAAAAAGAAAAAAAGAAATAGAAACATCAATGTTGAAAGAGTCATCGATCAACTGCTCCCTGCATGCCCTCCACTAGAGATCAATTTCAGAATTGCAGTCTCCTGGCTCATATGTTGATGCCCAACCATTGAACTATACTGGCAAGTCAGTATTCATTTTAAAAGCAAATGAATTTAATACCTCGTTCAACAAGCACATAATGGCAAAATGAATGTAAAAAGACAACAACAAAATGATCCAACTATATGATATTCAGTGACATTCACTGAAATTTAAGGACATAAATAAGGTGATAGTAAAATAACAAAAAAAAAAAAATCTATGCAAATAGTGCCCAAAAGATCTGGATGGCTATAATATCATTACACAAAATAGAATTTAAGTCAATAACTTTTATAAGAACAAATGCCATATGATTTCATTCATATGTGCAATCCAAAGAACAAAATAAACAAACAAAATAGAGACAGACTCACTGATGTAGAGAACAACAGACAAAATGAAGGGGCATTGAGAATCTGGTTGAAAAAGTTGAAGGGATTAAGAAGTACAAATTGGTAGTTATAGAATAGTCATAGAATGTAAATTATAGCATAAGGAAGTAAATAATCCTCTCTAATAAAAGAGAAACATGAAAATTCACTACACCCACAAGCTACACCCACCAGCCAATCAAGGCGAGTATTCAAATTAACCCAACCAAGATGGCGGTTAATTTGCATATCCAGGCCAGAGTGAAGACAGCATAGAAAGAAGTCAAATGCTGCAGAAGAGAGCAAAGCTTCGAAGAAGCAAGAAAGCCAGGCGGGGGAGAAGGGAGAGAAGCTGGCAGGGCTTCAGAGTCTGCAGCAAAAAGCCCTATTGCAGGAATCTTCCTGCAAAGGGCCTCTAGTATTTTAATAACTATGTATGGTGCCAGGCAGTTATTTGAAATATTGGGAGACCATATTTGTAAAGTATATGATTATCTAACCATTATGTGTTCACCTGAAATTAATACAAAATAATATTGATTGTAATTGAAAAATATAATTTTCCAGAACTGAACAAATACAACATTATAAATTGATAAAAGGGCCAATTCATCATGAAGATATAACAGTTATACATATGTGCATCAAACATCAGAGCTTCAAAGTATATGAAGTAAACAGTAACAGATTTGAAGGGGGAAATAGCTCAATAATAGGAGTTAGAGTTTTGAATAGAGAATTTGAACAACACTGTAACCCAATTGGACCTAATGACATACAGAATATTCGACAAGAGGATACACATAGTTTACAAGTGCATATGAAGTATTCCTGGGAGAGACCACATAGTATGCCACAAATCAAGTCTAATAATTTAAAAATATCTACAAAACATCTTCATGACCACATTGGGATTAACTTGAAAATTATAACATGAGGAAAACTTGAAAATTTACAAATACATGAAAATTAAGTAACTTTTTTCCCAGCAACAAATTGGTTAAAGAAGAAACCACAAAGGAAATTAGTAAATACATAAAACAACTCATCAAAAGTTGTGGGATGCATTGAAAGCAATACTAAGAGGAACGTTTTATAGTTATAAATGCTAACATTGAAAAAGAAATATTTTGCCCTGGCCAATGTGGCTTAGTTGGTTTGGTGTCATCTGAGCACAGAAAGGAAATTCTCAGGGCGCATGTCTGGACTGCGTTTCAATCCCTCATCATGGGGGTGCGGGGGGCAACTGATAGATGTTTTGTTCTCACATAGATGTTTCCCTCCCTTCCCCCGTCTCTTAAAAAAAAAACACAATAGAAAACTATTTTTAAAGGAAAATATCAAATCAATAACCAAACTTTACATCTTTAACAAGTACAAAAAAGAATAATCTAAACTTATATGGAGCAGAAAGGAGGTGTGAACCCTGAGAAAGAAGAGACCTACTACGAAGGGCTCCTGTGGCTAACTGGGTTCATTTTAAAAAAACAAAAACAAAACAAAACAAAACAAAAACAGAACCCAGCAGCCATTTCTACACAGAGGACCTCACACTAAGTGCATTTCAGGGAGCAGTCTGCCCTGGACTTCTTGCTTCTCCACTAAACTGCCCACTGCATGGTGTTTCTGCATCTGAGCCAGCCCTTATGAGGGAGTTCTTGGAATCTGATTTCAACCAATAGGATGAAGGCTTCTCCCATCCAATCAGACCTGCACAGCTTTGACCAACCAGAGTGGTCCTATTTTGGCCTGTGGGCAAAAAGGGCCATGTGCTGACCTGACAAGCTCAGGGGAGGCCTGCAAAGGATGGTCTGAAATTAAACTTTAAATAAGTGCAGTTATGGTGGGCAGTTACATCCTAGGCCGGTATCTTCACTGACAAGGTCAACCTTTATATTAACTGAGCCTATCTGTCTTTTTGCATCTATGATAACATGCCCTTGAAATGTCTGGGTAACTTGTAACTTCCCTTTTTCTGAAGCTCCTGGGGCACAACCAAATGTGCTGGGCACCAGGACAGATACCACAAATTCCTTCATTATCATGTTAATTGTTCCTGACCCACCTAAGTATGTGTCCATCATTTTACTTTTTATCCAATCCCAGGGGTTTCCCTCTCTCCCCTCCCCACCCCCAACTTGGCTTTATCCCACCTCCTTAATCCATCACCGATGAAATTCATGTAACCCATCTATGTCCCTCCTTTGATTGCAATAAACACAAATGTAACCCACCATTCTCTGGAGCATTATCTCAATTCATTGAGGTTCTGTTTCCTGGCATATGTCGACAGTTTGGCTCAAATAAACTCACAAAATTCTTTACAGGTTTCAATGTTTGTTTGTTTTTATGTTAACAGGCCAATCAGGACAGTGCCCTTTGAATCAATCAACTGCAAGGATTTAGAGTTCTCAGTCCAACCAGGGGACAGGGGTGAGGACTTCTGTCCATGGAAGCCAGCTCCCCTCTGGTTCTAAGAGAGTACTTTCCTTTCAAGACTGAAGACTCATCCCCCTGGCTGAGCTTAAAGGGCAGGGCAGGGCTAACTCCTGATCCTCCATTTTGTAACTGGACCCTAGCCCTCACCCAACCAATCAGGGTCAGCCAAAGCAGTGACATCACCACCCCTATAAAAGCCATTGATCTGTTGAAACTCGCTCTCTTCTGCCAAGCAGCTGTGAGTGTAAGTAGGACAGAGCCCATGTTAGCATGGAATGGGAACTCTTTTGTTTTTTGCATCAGACTTGGCTCCCTGGTGGTCTTTGGGGATCACAAAATCTGGGCATAACAAGCTAAAACTCTGAGGTTGTCTCACTGGAGCAGAGTGAAGCAGACCAGTGCCGATCAGGACAGACTGGCACAGAGCAGAGCAGACCAAACCAGCACAGTGCCTAGTCGACCTGCATGGAGCAGAACAGAGCTGTCTGGCCTCAGGCCTGGCCACAGCTGCCTCACAATTGTGCTGTTTTCACATCCTGCTCTATCACAACTGAGCTGCTTTGCACTGAATAGTTTCCTTCTTCATCATACCCCAAATTGGGAATTCCTGCCAGTGACCATGAGTTGACAAAAGACTTGATACAGATTAGAATAAAGTAAATAGGTAAAATAGAGATTAAAATAACACTGGAGAAAATCAATAAAACTAAAAGTTAGTACTTGGAAAAGATCACAGAATTAACAAACCTTTATTACATTGACTAGGAAAACAAGTAAAGACACAAATCACTAAAGTCAGAAGTGTGAACATCACTACTGATTTTATACAGATATGGGGTGGGCAAAAGTAAGCTTACAGTTGTGAATTTGTGAAACACAGAGTTTATTCTTATGTGATTTATTAATTATCTCATGCTTCTGCCCACCTGTGGGAACCATGCCAGGTCCCCGGACAGGCGAGGCTGGTGGGAACACAGAGACATTGTTATCAATACACCAGGATGACCAAAGGCCACTCTGGGCATGAGCCTAAATGGGATGTCCCAGGACTCTGAGCCTGAGAACCCTAATTAGCCAAGATACTGTGAGTGGGGGCCAGGTCACACGGTTCCCTGTGCCCTTCAGGAGCCAATAGGATTGATATCACTGGCACAAAGCCTTCTTTGTCTAAATGGCATAAGCGTAGGTGACTGACCGGTCTAGTTGGCTGAGGCGGGAGTGAGAAGAAGTCTGGTGGATGGAGAGAGAGCAGCTGGGATGGAGTGTGTGAGGAAGTCTGCTAGAGAGAGGAGCTGGACAGGAGAGATAGGAGAAGCTGCTGAGCCAGAGGGCTCAGATAACACTACAATGTGAGGCGGTGAGTGTAGGAGGCCGTGTGTGGCTGCTTAGGTACCAGCTGTAGGTACAGGGACGGCTGCTGCTGTGTGGGAAAGATCTACATTCACCAGCCTGTGTCTGCTGCCTGCCTGTGTGGACGGTGCTGTGAGGACTGTTCTGTCTGATGGCTGTGTGGCCACTGGCTTCTGTCATAAAGACGCATCCTTATACACCCACAGACTCTCCTGACTTCTCCATCTGACCCGACGTCCTGTCCTAGGAGGTCCAGCCCCAGGCAGAGGGGCTCAGAACCGGCACCCATGACTAGTGAGCAGAGGATAAAGGAGGAATGTGGACCAAGTTCCCACAGTTGGTACAGTGGGCAGGGTTTGAGAAGGACCAGCCCTGGTGCAGTCGGATGGGAGGATTTAGAAGAACATGGACTCAGCCACTCAGAGCCAGTCAGGCCAGCAGTGCTGTGCGGTGATTTTGCTGCTGGCTCTGACACTGCCCCACTGGGCTGATTATAAGGCACTAACTACCATGAGTGGTGCACAGCAGCAAACTGGATAACCTAGATGAAATGGGAAAATTCCTAGAGACACAAATACTGAGACTGAATTTTAAAAAATAGAAAATCTGAATAGACTGATAACTAGAACAGGGGTCCAATCACTAATCATAAACCTCCCAACAAAGAAAAGTCCTGAACAAGATGATTTCACTGGTGAATTCTACCAAACACTTCAAGAAGAATTTGATAGGGGCAGAAATAGAATGTGGGGAACCAGCTAGAACTGTGAGAAATATAAACCTGCTCTATTAACCATGATGGTTTTGCTCTGATTAGAGAAGGCACATTCTAACCTGGCTGGCAGTTACACACTGGGGACTGGCTGCTCACCTGGAAATGCAGCCCACCCTCCCCCTTTGGAGCTGCAGAATTCCCAGCCCTTTGAAGACCCCAGCCCTTTTGCATATCTGTAACCTTCCCATTTCCCCTTTTGCCTACTTTCCTTTTTACTTCTACCAACATAAACAGCCTGTTTATGGTGGGGGGCAGAGCAGATGACCTGCTGATCTCCCACGCTACCAGGAGTATTGGAATAAATGCTCATAATGATCCAACCCTGTCCCTGCTTAATTGGCTCAAGTAATGATAGAAAGCCCGGACCCACTGATTGTCCGGTTACAAATTAACACCAATCTTCCTTAAATTGTTCCAAAATTTTAAGAAGAAAGGACACTTTTTTATTTTTTAAAATTAATTTTTTCAATGCCAGAAATGCCCTAGAACAGGGGTGGGCAAACTTTTTGACTCAAGGGCCACATGGGTTCTTAAACTGGACCGGAGGGCGGGAACAAAAGCAACCTGACCATGCTGGCACTCTCATCTTGGGCTGCTGGTGAAGGAGCAAGAGAACCCTTCGCTCTTTGGGCTCTGCAGGCTGGATAGAACAATGGAACGGCGGCCCGCGGGCCGTGTTTTGCCCATGGCTGCCCTAGAACCAAAGCCATAAAAAGAAAACAACAGACCTATATCATTTGTGAATAATGATGCAATACCTCCTGACATAATACTACAAAACATAATTAGTAGCCTGTTAAAAGGATTATAGACAATGACTAAGTGGGATTTATTTCTGAAATGTGAGGATAGTTTAACATAGGAAAATCAGTCAATTTAAGTTTCCACATTAACAGAATGAATTATCAACTTAATCCATGAAGAGAAAGCATTTGACAAAGTTTAATATGTGTCCATAATAAAAACACACAACCAACTAGCAATAGAAGGACATTTTCTCACCATAAAAGGTAAATATTGCCGAAACCAGTTTGGCTCGTGGTAGAGCGTCGGTCTGTGGACTGAAAGGTCCCAGATTCAATTCCGGTCAAGGGCATCTACCTTGGTTGCGGGCACATCCCCAGTAGGGGGTGTGCAAGAGGCAGCTGGTCAATGTTTCTTTCTTATCTACGTTTCTAGCGCACTGTCTCTTTATCTCTCTCCCTTCCTCTCTGTAAAATATCAATAAAATATATTTTAAAAAGTAAATATTGAGAAATGCATAGCTATCACTACACTCAATGGTGGAAGACTAAAAGTTTTCCTTCAATGATCAGGAGCAAAACAAGGATCCATGCTTTCACCAATTCTATTGAACAGAGGGTTGAAATTCTATTCAGAGAAATTTTCAAGAAAAATAAATTAAAAACATTCAAATTAAAACCAAGTAAAATTATCATTGTTCACAGATTATATGACCCCATATGTAGGAAACCCCAGAGTCAACAGACACACAAAATCAGTTACAATAGACAAATTTACCAAAGTTATTAAATACAAAATTAATATGCAAAAACCAGTCACATTTATATACATTAACAATGAAAATTCAAAGAGGAAATTAGACAACAACAATAATTAAATTTACAATAACATAAAAATAATAAAATACTTCATAATAGAAATATTCTGAACAACCAAGGAATCAAAATACACGTACACTAACTTTGGATAGTTTGGCTACATTGGCCCTCAAATTGATGGGTCCTGGATTCAATTCCAGTCAAAAACATGCTTTGGGGATGAGCCGGAACCAAGATGGCGGCCTAGGCAGTCTCCTACGCTGACGCCTCATCAACAATTTAATTAAAAAAACAACTAAAATCAAAAAGGACTTCACCAAAACCTCAGGAAAGCTGGAGGAGTGGAATAGCTACAACTAGAAAGAAAGAGAGAGGCTCAAGGATCGGACTGGGGGCAGAAAAGCGCTGAGGTAGGGAGACGCTCGCACGCGGAGAGGAAGTGCGGCCGCCAAATGCCTGCCTGGCGGGAGGGGAGGAATTCCCCGATTGCACGGAACCCTTTCCGACTGTACTGAACCCAACCCCGGCTGAAATTCCGTGGTCCCAGGCTCATACGGGTGGAGTCTGGACTGTAGAGAAAGGCACCCAGAGACTCAGAGACTGGGAGACCGGGGACCGGAGCCGCAGCTGGCCGGGTCTACAGTCGTGCACGCGCGAATGAGAACGCGCTGAGGTCTGACCGCTGCCTCTCCGTAGCTGAAGGAGTCAGAAGCTCCAAGTCTGACTGCGGAGGCTGCCGCTGCCTCTCTATACAAGGTGGCGGCCTCTCTGTGGAGGAGGGAGTCAGAAGCTCCAGGTCTGGCCACCAGGCTGCTGCTGCCTCTCTGTACAAGGTGGCGGCCTCTCTGTAGCGAAAGGAGTCAGAAGCTCCAGGTCTGACTGTGGAGGCTGCCGCTGCCTCTCTGTACAAGGTGGTGGCCTCTCTGTAGTGGAGGGAGTCAGAAGCTCCAGACTACAGAGACCAGCCCAGGTCCAGGCGAGCCCCTGGGGCACTCACACTCTTGCTGGGGGAACCTGGGACGGTCAGGCGGAAACTTAGGCAAGTGCACAAGGGCAGGGCGGAAGCCAAGACTGTCAGTTCAGCCCTGAGACTCCGCCCCATCCAAGCTGAGCAGAGGCTTCTGCAGTTTTTCAAGTCTGATCCTATAAGACTGTCTCCAATACAGAAGTTATCCCAGAGTAGACACAGCTGATACCCACATCCAATTGGCCTGAAGGTCAATTCACAACAATAAAGACTTAGCTACAACAAGGCTGTGCACGCAGTCCACAAAGGGGATCACCAAGAGTGTCTACCTCAGATAACTGAGGAGGCTGACCCACTGTGCTATATAGGATACCAAACACACAAAGCCATCCTACCAACTCTGAAAAATAGTGATAATGCCGAGACAAGGAAATAGATCTCAAACAAAAGAGATGGAGGATATAGAGTTCAGAACTACGGTTCTAAGGTTATGCAACAATATCCTAGAAAAGCTCCATAATCTTCATGAGACCCAACTAAAAAGTATACATAAACTGACTAAATTGGAAAATATTATGCAGAGATCCAACAGCAGAATGGAAGAACACAAGAATCAGCTCAAAGAGCCAAAAGACACTCCTTTGGAGAAGGAAGAAGAAAAGAGGATCCAGAAAGTTGAAGATAGTGTAAGGAGCCTCTGGGACAACTGCAAGCGCACCAACATCAGAATTATGGGGGTGCCAGAAGAAGAGGGAGTGCAAAATACTGAAAACATATTTGAAGAAATAATATCAGAAAACTTCCCTCACCTGGTGAAAGAAATAGACTTACAAGTACAGGAAGCCTACAGAACCCCAAATAAGAGGAATCCAAAGAAAAATACTTGGAGACACATCATCATTAATATGCCAAGGGTAAAAGACAAAAAGAAGATCTTACAAGCAGCAAGAGAAAAGCAGTTGGTCACCTATAAAGGAGCACCCATAAGACTGTCAGCTGATTTCTCAACAGAAACCATGCAGGCCAGAAGGGAGTGGCAAGAAATATTCAAAGTGATGAATAGCGAGAACCTACAACCAAGATTACTGTATCCAGCAAAGTTATCATTCAGAATTGAAGGGCAGATAAAGAGCTTCACAGATAAGAAAAAGCTAAAGGAGTTCATCACCACCAAACCAGTATTATATGAAATGCTGAAAGGTATTACCTAAGAAGAGGAAGAAGATCAAGTGAATTAAAAATCTGAGGAATAAAATAAACTGGTGAATATAATAGAATTATGGGCAAAGAAAGGGAGTGGATAGATAATTATCAGGGTGAAAGGGGTGTGGGGTGCAGAAAGAGACTGGATTAAAATTGTATAACCTATGGATGAGGACAATAGTTGGGGGAGGGGGTAAGGGCAAAGGGTAGGGTGGGAATCAGGTGGAAGGGAGCTATGGGGGAGAAAAAGGAGAAACAATTGTAATAATCTGAGAAATAAAGATTTATTTAAAAAAAAAAAAAACATGCTTTGGGTACAGGCTCAATCCCCGGCCCCAATGGAGTTGCATGCAAGAGGCAACTAATTGGTGTGTATCTCTCACATCAATGTTTCTCTCTCTGTCTCTTCCTCTCTCTTCCACTCTCTCTAAAAATCAATGGAAAAATATTCTTGGGTGAGAATTAAAAGAAAATAACAAAATGCATGTACACTAAAAACTACAAAACACTTAAAGAAGGCATAAATAAATGGAAAGTCATCCAATGTTCATGGATTAACAGACTTAAATTAAGATGTCAAAGTTACCAAAAGTTATCTACAGATTCAATGCAATCTCTAGCAAGATCCTAATGATTTTGTTGTCAGAAATAGAAAAGCCCATCCTTAAATTTTGTGTGGGGATACTTAGGATGAGCCCCACTCACCTATTCCAAGAACCATCCGATAGGACCCACTCACCTTTTCTTATCATCCATCACTTCTTCCTCTAGTTCAATAGTGTGCATGTCCTGAATGCCAATGAATTGCCCATTAGTGAAAACAATATCAAAAAAAGAAGAGATTTAGAGAATTCACTTCTTGTTTTCAAAACTTGCTTTAAAGCTACTGTAGTACTGGCATAAAGATAGATATGTAGAAAATAGCTCAGAAACGACCCTTTGCAAAAATAGTCAAATGATTTTCAACAAGGGTGCCAAGGACACTCATGAGGTAAAGAACAGTCTTTTCAACAAATGATGCTGGGACACCTATATATATGCAAAGACTTATTTTTAAAAAAGATTTTTTTAAATGATGTATTTGAGAGAAAGAGGAAGGGAGAGGGAAGCAGAGAAAAACATTGATGTGAGAGTGAAACATCAATCAACTGCCTTGTGCATGCCTCCTATCAGGGATTGAGCCAACAATAAGGGCATATGCTCTGACCAGGAATCAAGCTGGCAACTTGTTGGTGCACTGGACAATGCCCAATCAACTGAGCCACACCAGCCAGGGTGCAAAGACTGACTTTTGACCCTTACCTTTTGCTGTATAATAATTAACTTATAATGGATTAAACAACCTAAAAGTAAGTTCTAAAACTATAAAACTCTTAGGGAAAAAAAGAAGAGAAGCTCATGATATTGCATTTAGTAATGATTTGTGGATATGAAACCAAAAGCACAGGCAATTTTTTAAAAAGTATATAAGTTGTATTTTATCAAAATTTAAAAATTTTGTTCACCAAAGGATATTGGGAAGGCAACCAACAGAATGAAAGAAAATATTTGCAAATCATACTTATGGTAAGGGATAATTATCCAGATTACATAAAGAACTTTTTCAGCAATAAAAATCAAACAACCCAAATTTAAAATGTACTAAGGAATTGAATAGGAAGTTCTTCAAAGAAAATATACAAATGGCCCATGAGCACATGTAAAGACACTCAACATCAAAATCATAAGAGAAATGCAAGTCAAACCACAATGCCGTTCCACTTCACACCCGTTAGGATGGGTATTATCAATAAAAAACAAGCAAACAACAACAACAACAAAAAACAACTGTCTGTGATGATGTGGAGAAATTGGAACTCTGGTGAATTGCTGGTGAGAATGTAAAATGGTGCTGCCACTTTAAAATACTGGGTGGCATTTCCTCCAAAAATTAAACCAATTACCTTATAGTCTTAAAATCTACTTTTAGAAATATATCCCAAACAATTGAAAGATATTTGTACACTCATGTTCAGAATAGCATTATTCATAATAGCCAAGGGGTGGAAACAGCCCCAATGTTTGTCAATAGATTAATGGACAAGGTGTGGTCCTTTGAATAATGGAATATTATTCAGCCTTGAAATGATATAAAATTCTGATACATATGTGAACCTTGAAGGGATTATGCTAGATAAAATGTCAGACATAAAAGATAAAATTTTATATTACTCTACTGATATGAGGAACCTAGAATAGTCAAATTTATAAAACCAGAAAGTAAAATAGTGATACTGATAGAGCCTCCCTTCCCCCAACCGGTGGTCTGGACAGACCCTAGTACCTAACCCGGCACCTTATATGGACAATACATTGAACCTACAATCAACACCTTCCAAATACCCTAAGCCCTTGTCCCTATATGAGCATACATTAAGCCACCAATCAGCATGTGCCAAGTACACTAAGCCCCACTTCTTTCCATTCCTCCCCTCAAAGGGCATGTTCACCTCTGTACTTGTTGCTGTTCTCCCCCTGTGAGATAGCCCGGCAGGTCCTTCTCCTGTAATAAAGCCTGAAGTCCTGGTTTTTGGCTGCTGTCTGGTCTTTCAGATACCAGGGAACCGAGGGGGATGAGAAGTTACTGTGTAACTCATTTTGAAAAAATGCAGAAGGTCTGGGGATAGATAGTGGTGAAGTCTGCACAATAATGCACATGTCCTGAATGTCAATGAATTGCCCATTCAGAAATGTTTAAAATGATAAATTTTCCATTACATATTTTTACCACAATAAAATGGACAATGTTAGAAACATTATTAAAGCCCAAGGAAATGAAAAGATCATCTATCATGCTTCATATGTGCCAACTTGGAGAGATTCCTTGAAGATTGAAAAGTTCTCTCAGACTCACTGTATGCGCCATTGCAAAAGGCTCCTATTTGTCTGTGTCATCTCTTTAAATGTGACCCTTTATACGGACTGTCTCTTTAGCTCCCAGTTTAGCTTTTCTGTGTGGCACCATCTTCATTTGATTCTTCTGTCATTCCTCACAAGCCTATGTCCCCCCACGGGACTTGCTAAGGGGCGTGGGCGGGGATACTTGGGATGAGCCTTTCTGTCCAAGAACCACCTGACAGGACCCACTCACCTTTTTTCATCATCTATCACCCTTCCTCCAGTTCCTCAACTTCCTCCAGTCTAGGGATCAAATGGCTCAATGTATAAATTAACCTAGCTCACCCTCATAACTCTGAATAAATTCTAAGTCTTCCCTTTGTCTTACAGAAAACTTTCTTCAAACTATAATCCAAATTCTTAGTTTCACTTTTGTTACCAGACTACTGTTTATCCTATCCTGAAGGCCGCATGTGGACCACAACAAAGATTTTCACAGCCCAGCCAATATAACGGTATGTAAGAAATGTTTCAATAAAAAATTTTAACTTAATTTTTACAAGATCCTGTTATACATAATTATTGATAAAGAACTACAATGTTCACTAATGACTGATTACTACAATCATGTTGCACTCATATTCCTTAAGCATCTTACATACAGGCACACCATTTCTCTCCACTAATACCAGCAGTGAATATTTTAGCAGCTGATTTCCATGTCATTAGTCTTGTACTGACTTGTTTCGTGTGCGCAACAGGAAATATTTTGCTTTTGGAGAACAAGAAAAATAGGTTTATTTGCATTACACTTATTAATTTGTGCCAGTTAGTCAGTGTCTGGTAAGTTAATGTTCAAGAAAAATATTAGCTTTTGTTAAAATGTTCTATTATTTTATGTTAACAATGACTCGTTTATCTCAACACTTTGTATCCAGCATGTCTCTATTGAAAAAAAAACAACAACTATGTTTCTATGAAAATGGAAGCTTTTGCTTTTTTGCAGCCTACATGCACTCACACCTTGCTTAATTGGCCCGTGTTGGCCTTTGACTTTGGCATGCTTGTCCTACAGTACGCAGGCTCTCTGAACATTGTCTTCTGATGTTTAGAGGGCAGTGCTCAATGAACTGGAGAGGAAAGTATGCACCATCCAGGCTCCCATCACCACCTTAGTGCAGCCCTAGTGCAGTGGTTCTTGCCAAGTTCCTCAGTGCAGTTCTAGTTACTGAAGCCAGTAGAACCTATTTGGGCTTTACCTTGCCTGATATTTCCTTGAACTTGACGTCTTTGACCATTTTCTCCTTCTTGAATGTTTTCTCCACTTAGTTTCTTTTCAAGGTTATGTTCTCTTTCTTATGTAGCATGTGCAGCTAATGGCTGGCCTTTCAGAGATACAGAGGCCAGCTATCTTGTTTCAATTTGGGATTGCTCAGGCAGGCCATCCTGTTTCCTCCCAAGAGGAATCAAAGCTTCAGTTTGCAACTCAACTTCAGGTCACCTCCTTCTGGCCAGTCTTTCCTTCCTTACAGCATACTGTCTTGCATATGTTAGATATTGACAGAACATACCTTTTTGCTAACAGTTTCAAACATACTCTTGTCTTAGATTTTGCTTTTGATGCTTCACTATCTCTCCAGAATCTACCATGTCAACAGTATCATATCAATTACAACCATAATTCCTATCTATTTTCTCCTGCCATCTGCCTGTTACCAGTAACCCACTCATCATGCACCTCACATCTCAGACAGTAATAGTGTCTTACCCTTTGGATATTGTTAGTGATGTTAACGCCATCAATGAACACATGCCCAGAGGTAGCAGTCTCTTCTCCAGTCAAAATTTGGAAGGTAGTAGTTTTTCCAGCTCCATTGAGTCCAAGCAATCCAAAGCACTCCCCCTTTTGGATTGCAATAGAGATATTTTTCACAGCCAGAATGACTGGACACTTAAAATATATCTAAAACAGGAACATAGTAAAAAATATTTGTAGGTCAAGTACAATAACCCCATAGACCACTATCTTCAGACAATAAAAATTCTTCCATTACACTGGGAAATGTACACAGATCCCAAAGTACAGGGAATCCTAGGCACCAACGGCATGCTCTGGGGTAGCAATGAGCCAGCTTATGCTGGACAGTGAAGGATACCTTAATGAGCTCCTTAATAAGCACTGAAGAAGCCAGCAGCTCCTGCGGCTGTCCCAGGATCCTCTTTCTTTCATTTTCTACATCTTCATCTTGACATTCTCCAGATAACTCCTTGGATACTTTCCCCTATATTTTCAAGACAAAAATTACAGAAGTGGATACCCTTTAGACCCCTGGTCTAGACTGAATGGCTTCATAAAACCTAAACTGGAAGATAATCTCAAAAATGCCAAAACTGAAGGTTTGAGTCAATTCAAGAAATTTCTGGATAGCTCAGCATCTCATGTACACCTTGACTAAGTTTTAAATAGCAAATAGTTTATCACTAGAATGAGGGGGTGACCCAGAGGAGAAGGAAAGATTGTTTCATATACTAGAAAGAGTGTGAATTAACATGTTAATTTGTGTAATTTAAATCTTTCAAAGACAGAATTTAAATATTTAGGTAAATGGGAATAGTTTTATTGTTATTTGTTTTGTTTTTTATCACTCAGATCCTTAAGAAGTAAGTCATCTCAAGAGGATAAAAACCTCTAAAAAATACAGTCATAAAATTTTAATAATAAATAAAGTTTGCCAAAAAAATTAGCAAGACTTAACTAGACTTTTCTTAAGCTCCCTGTGCTCTATATTTCTAGCCTTTTCAATGGATCCATATGCTCTATATTTTCAAGATATATATTGCCAAATAACCGTTAGCTCTGATTAAATAATTGAATCGATCCCCCTTCTCCTGGGAACTGACCTTTATGCCACTTCACTACCAACATTCCCTTTGGCTTAGACCACATTCTATTTTGCTTAGACAACATTCCACTTGCAAAGACCATTATCCTTTCCCCTCTGGATCTTCCTAGTGATCTGGACCCTTCCAGAGAATTCTCCACCCAGAAAAAGCCTGCCTGGAGTCCTTTAAAATCTCTCTTCTCTGTCACTGGGTGCTGGCACCATTTGGGGGCTCAGTCCATCTGGTTTTCCAAGAGAGCTAATCCTATCTAATAAAAGAGTAATATGCAAATTAACCACCACTCCACTATACCCACAAGCCACGCCCACTAGCACACACAACAGCCCATCAGAGTGAGTATGCAAATTAAACCAAACTGCCGAAACCGGTTTGGCTCAGTGGATAGAGCGTTGGTCTGCGGACTGAAAGGTCCCAGGTTCGATTCTGGTCAAGGGCATGTACATTGATTGCAGGCACATCCCTGGTAGGGGGTGTGCAGGAGGCAGCTGGTCAATGTTTCTCTCTCATCAACATTTCTAGCTCTCTATCCCTCTCCCTTCCTCTCTGTGGAAAATCAATAAAATATATATTTTTAAAAATTAACCCAAACCAAGATGGCTGTAGCCACAGAGAGCAGGAGGGAGGCTTGGATTTCCCTGGCAATGGAGGAAGTCAAGTTTTCCACACATCCTGTCAGGCCCAGGCCTCCACTCAAGGGTACAAAGTTTCAATTACAGAAGGTAAATAAATTCCAACAGAAATGGTGGCAGCCACAGAGCTGGAAGAGGAAGAGGCTAGGGTTGCCCCGAGTGATGGAGGAAGACAAACTTCTGCAGCCCTGGCTGGCTCAGGCCTTCACTCCAGGTTACAAAATTTCAATTATCGAAGATACATAAATCCCAACACAAATGGCTGCAGGCACGGAGCAAGCAGGAGGCTTGGCTCTGTTCCATGCTACAAAGTTTCAATTATAGAAGGTAAATAAAGTACAGATGCCAGGGCCTCTGTTTGGGTCACCGGGGAGTGTGGCTGGCCTGCAAACCACCACAGACCCCTCACTCAGGCCAACCCATGTCCCAAGGGAATCTTCACCCTGATCCGGGACACCCTTCAGGGAAAACCAGCTGGCCCCCATCCATGAACCAAGCTTCTATCCTATCTAATAAAAGAGTAATATGTAGATTGACCATTACTACAACACACAAGATGGCTGCCTCCATGTGGTCAAAGATCCTGCCCCCAAGTGGACACAAGATGGCCACAACAAGATGGCCAGCAGGTGAGGGCAGTTGGGGGTGGGGGGGACAGGCCTGCAAGGGAGGGAAGTTGTGGGCAATCAGGAGGGAAGTTGTGGGCAAGCAGAGGAGGGCAGTTGGGAAGGACTAGGCCTGCAAGAGAGGGCAGTCAAGAGGGACTAGGCTTGCAAGGGAGGGTAGTTGGGGGTGATCAATTCTGCAGGGGAGGGCAGTTAGGGGTGACCAGGCCTGCAGGGAAGGGCAGCTGTGGGTGATCAGGCCTGCAGGGGAGAGTAGTTAGGGGTGACCAGGACACCAGAGGAAGGAAGTTAGGGGCAATCAGGCTGGCAGGAGAGCAGTTAGACATCAATCAGGCTGTCAGGGGAGTGGTTAGGGGATTATCACGCTGGCAGGCAGAAGCAGTTAGGGAGGTAGGCAGGTGAGCAGTTGGGAGCCAGCAGTCCTGGGTCATGAGAGGGATGTCCGACTACCCATTTATGCATCCCAGTTTGGATAGGATACAGGCTGGGCTGAGGGACACCCACCCCTGTGCATGAATTTTGTGCACCAGGCCTCTAGTAAATATATAGACCCTTTCTACATTTGGCCTCATGCATTCCTTCTTTGGCCCTAACAGATAGATGGCAGTGAAACAATAACAAAATGTTGCCAGTGATTGGATCTTGTTTTAGCAACATTGTACTTGATTTCTGTCAAAGAAATAATTCAGAGCCAAGACTCAAACTAGAAGAGAAAGTTTATTTAGGAAGTCATAGCGGTAGTAGAAGTGACTGAAGAAGAAATGGGCTCTGGAAACAGAAGCAAAAGAAGGGCTCTTGGAGCTTAGGAGAGAAAAGGGTAAAGGTAACACACTTGTGAGGAAGAAGAGAGTGAGGGGAAAGGCAAAAGCATGCTCCTGGGAGAGGGATGGAACTGGGCCCTCAGTCCTAAGGACTTTAAAGGTTGAGAGTTTTAGGGGTTAGGATCTCCATAGACTATTCATCAGCTTTCCAGGTGTGTTCTTTCAAGGTCATGACTTCCACTTATTGGTCAATGCCAGGGCAGAGGGTCATTAGTAATGCAGCTGGTTCTCATTTCAGTCATGGCATCGCTTGTCTGGTTTTGCTGCTTTTTAGGACCTAGAGCTGAAGCACAACTGAGGCCTCAATGGTGTTCCTAGGGATTCATGCTTAACACGCTAAGCGCCCAGCCTGTTTTGTCTTCCAGACGGAAAGCATAGTGTCAGTCACCGGTGACTGAAGGGGTGCTTAATGTGGTAAGGGAGTGGTTGTGCAAGGACTTGTATGGGAGGCCCATGAAACCAGTCTCCCTCAAAGGGGATCTAAAACCACATGACCGGCAGTATGCCAGGGAGAAAAGGTCAGGTGATGTAAACCACACGACCAGCAACGTGCTAAAGGAAGAAACGTCATCTCAGGGGGCAAGTCCTTGTCTTCCCAATGTTGCCTATTGCCAGGCACCCGGGATGTTCTGTCTTTGTGACCACCTGTACTCGGTCCATCTTTTCTTCTCTGCACCCGCCTATCACAAACTAAAAATTTTCTGCAAGAAAATAAAACCATCAACAGACTGAAAAGACAAACTGAAATGAAAGAAAATATTTGGAATCATATAGCTGACAAATAGTTAATACTCAAAATATATAAAAATCTCCTAAAACTCAATAGCAAAATCCAACAATCTGGTTTGAAAAATAGGCAGATTGGAACAGACATTCTTCCAACAAATACATACAAATGGCCAGCAAGCAGGAGTGGGTGGGTGGGAAGAGATCAACCAAAGAACTTGTATCATATATGCAGAACCCTTGGACACAGATAAGAGGATGGTGGAGGCTTGGGGCCAGGGGCTGGGGCGGGCTATAGGGAGCCAATGAGGGAAATGGGGACATATGTAATACTTTCAGCAATAAAGGTTTTAAAAAATAAAAAAATGCTCAACATCACTAATCCTGTAATCCTTGTGAAATGCAAGTCAAAATCACAATGATATATTGCCTCATACTTTCATAATGGCTATTGTATAAAAGACAAGAAATAAGTGTTGTTGAGGATATGGAACAAATAAAAAACGCGTACACTGTTGGGAATATAAATTAATGCAGCCATTATGAAAAATAGTATTGAGGTTTCTCAAAAACTTAATAGAACTACCATATTATCCAGAAATTTCTTTTCTGGGTATTTATCCCCAAAATATGAAAACACTTATTTATAAAGATATATGTACCCCTATGTCCACTGCAGTATTTTTAACAATAGCCAAGACATGGAAACAATCTAAGTGTCAATTGGTGGATGATTGGATAAAAATGCAATTCCTATCAAAATACCAATGATGTTTTTCACAGAATTAGTACAAATAATTCAAAGATTTGTATGCAAACAGAAAATTTTTCAAATACTGACAGCAGCAATCTTGAAAAAGAACAAAGTGATATCACACCACCTGATATCAACCTATACTACAAGGCTGTAATAATCAGAACAGCATGGTACCGGCATAAAAATAGACACATAGATTAATGGAACTAGATACAGACTACATGGTCAATTAATATTTGACAAAGAAATCAAGAACATTTACCGTATTTTTCGCACCATAAGACGCACCTGGTTTTTAGATGAGAAAAATAGGGAAAAAAATTCTGAACCAAATAGTGTAATAAGATATTTAATAAAGTATAACAGAATAATATTGCCGCTCTGCAACTTGGACCATAAGACACAGGCACTTTTCCTCCCACTATTTGGTGAAGAAAAAGTGCGTCTTATGGTCCAAAAAATACGGTGATTTGGTAAAAAGTCTATCTAATAAATGGTCTTGAAAAATTGGACAAATATAAGCAAAAAAAAAAGATGAATCTAGATCATCTTCTCATACCATATACAATAATAAACTCAAAATGGATTAATAACTTAAATGTAAAACCTGAAACCATAAAACTGCTAAAAGAAAACATAGGCAGTAAAATCTCAAACATGATTCTTAGCAATATTTTTTTTTTCTGATATAGTTCTTTGGGCAAAGGTAACAAAAAAATGTGACTGTATTAAACTATTTTTTTTTTTTGCACAGGAAGAGAAACCATCAGCAAAACAAAAAGGTAAAGATTGTTTGAGAGGGCATATTCGCCAATAATAGATTTGATAAGGGGATAATTCAAAAATTTTAATGACACACATGCATGCACACAAGCACACACTCAACAAACAATCCAGTTAAATGGTAGGCAAAAAACCTGGGTAATTCTCCAAGAAGAACGTAGAGATGTAATAGATACATCAAAATTTGCTCAACATCACTAACCATCAGAGAAATGTAAATTAAACCACAATAAAACACTACATCACAGCTGTCAGAATTGTTGTCACCAATAAGTCCACAAACAAGTAAGTGTTAATGATGATGTAGAGAAAAGAGAGATGTTGGGCAGTGTTGGTGGGAATTCAGATAGGTGCATCACCATGGGGAAAAAGTGTGGAAGTTCTTAAAAGTGGAACTGCCTAATGACCCAGCAATTCCACTTCTTGGTATATATCTGAAGGATCCCAAGACACTAATTTGATTTCAGCATTATTTATAGCATTATTTATTCAGAATTATATAAAAGCAATGCAAGTGCCCATCAATAGTCAAGTAGATTAAAAAGTGATGAAGAGATTAAGCAAATAAAAAAAATTATAGACACAGACAAAGTATGGTGATTCCCAGAGGGAAGGGGGTAAGGGAGGCAGAAGAGGGCCAAGGGGATAAATGGTGCTGTCGGAGACTTGGCCTGGGGTGATGAACACACAATGCATGACACTAGTACAGACAGTGTACAATTGTACACTCCAAACCTGTACAATCGTATTAATCAATATCACCCTAACAAATTTAATAAGAAGATACAAAGAAAATTAAAAGAAAATATGCATCCCATATATTCTTTGAGATCAATGAAAATTAAGATACATGATAACGAACTTTTTGAAATGCAGCTAAATTAGTGCTTAGAGGGAAATTTATAACTCTAAGCATCTGTATTTAAAGAAGAAAGATCTCAAATCAGCTTCATAACCTGCTACTTTAAGACACTGAAGAAAAAAGCAAAGCATACTAAACCTAAAGCAAGCAAAAGAAGAAAATAAACATTAAAACAGAAATTAATGAAATGCAAAAATTATAATAATAAAAGCATAATATGCTAGTTAGATAGGACTTCCTCTGGAGAAAGCAGGGGCTGTGAGGGCCTGGGTCTCTGGTAGAAATATAAAGAAAATCAATAAAACTAAAGTTGGCTGTTTGAAAAGATGAACAAAAGCCAAAAGCCTTTATTTACAATTATTAAGACAAAAATAGAGTATACTAAAGCCACTAAAATTAGAAATAAGAAAAAAGGATGATATTACTCATGTGTGTGTGTGGGTGTGTGTGTGTGTGTGTGTGTGTGTGTGTATTTGTGTATATATACCCATATATACAGGGATTATAAAGGAATAAGCAATTGCAGACAAATAAATTAGATAGATGAAATTGTAAAGTTTTTCAAAGACACAAATTGCTAAAATGGACTCAAGAAGGAAATAAATAGACCTAGAGCAAAGCAAGAGGGAACATTGGAGAAGCAGAGAAAAGACACTAACAGATATGTTGTAGTGATAGTGCAGGTAGAGAGCTCAGAACCTGCCAGGGAATTTGAAAGCCAGCCACTTCCAACTGGTGGGTGGGACTTTGGAAGAAAGTGGATAGAGAGGCTCTGGGTGACTGCGTTAGAGCCTTGGCTACTGTCAGGTGGGGGAAGCTGGAAGAGCACACACAGGCTGGACTCCAACAGCCCTCTGCATCTGTCTTCACTGCCACTGACCACATTGAGAGCACTGTGCTGCTTCAGTCCTGTCTTCACAATCTCATGTGAATTCTTTCATCACCAACTCTAGACAGGAATAATACAGGAAATGGGGTTCTGGAAAACATGGCTTCATGCCTTGGTACATAATAAACTGGTGTGGAAACTAAAGATAAAGAGAATCTCCTGAAAAAAAGCCAAAGAATACAATGCATTGCATAGAAAAAATGATCTGAGTAATAATTTATTCCCATCTAAATTTTAAAAAACCAGAAGGAAGTACAATGCCATTGCTAGTGTTGAGAAAAGAAAAGAAAAAAAAAAGGCAGGAAAAAAAAACACACAACAACACAAAAAATAGCCTACAAATCCAGACTTTTAAAATTATGTACATAAATAATAAAGGCAAATAATTTTCAGATAAAAAAACTATGATAGTTCTTCTCCAGTTCTTTACTTAAGAAATGTTTAAGAAAGTCTTCAGTCTAGAGAGAAATGATAGCAAAGGCAAACTCACATATAAAGGAAAAAAGAACAGCACCAAAGATGCCATATATCTAGATAAATATAAAAGCATTTTTCTAGTAATTACTTTGAAATATGTGATCACATCCGAAACCATTTGGCTCAGTGAATAGTGCGTCGGCCTGCAGACTGAAAGGTCCTGGGTTCGATTCCCGGCAAGGACATGTACCTTGGTTGCGGGCACATCCCCAGTAGGGGGTGTGCGGGAGGTGGCTGACCGATGTCTCTCTCTCATCAATCTTTCTAACTCTATCCCTCTATCTTCCTCTCTGTAAAAAATCAATAAAATATATATTAAAAAGATACAAATAAAGAAATATGTGATCACAGCTTTCCATCACCAAAAAGAATATGAACTTGGTTACTGTAGTGGAAAGCAGAGCCACATTTACAGTATTATTTATCACTAGAGGCCTTGTACACAACATTCATGCATCCCTCAGCCCAGCCTGCACCCTCTCGCAGTCCAGGAGCCCTCAAGGGATGTCCAATTGACAGCTTAGGCCTGCTCCCCATGGAGAATGGGCCTAAGCCAGCAGTCGAACATCCTTAGTGTTGCCACGGAGGTGAGAGAGGCTCCTGCCACCATCGCTACACTTGCCAGATGTGAGCCTGGTTTCTGGCTGAGCAGTGCTTTCCCTATGGGAGTGTTGACCACTGGGGACAGCTCCTGTGTTGAGCATCTGCCCCCTGGTATTCAGTGTGAGTAGTAGTGACCGGTTGTTTCTCTGTTCAGTCTTTTGCATATTAGCCATTTACTATATAGGATAGTTAATAAATGAGACAATGACATAGACATATAAGACATAAAAAAATTATAGCATTATAACCAAGGAAGGGTAGAAATGGACATTTATGGTTTCATTATTCTACAGTTTAAAATATTAACTCTAAAAAGACTATGGAAAATTATGCACATATTTTGTAAACCCTACATTTATCACTAAAGCTAATGCAAAGAAGTATAGCTAAAAAGTTAATTGAGAAATTAAAATAGAATTCCAAATTTATTAAAGTAACCCAAAGAAAACCAGGAATGGGAAAGAATAGAAAAAGAAGGGACAAAGAGAAGATAAATAATCATACAACCATATCAATGAAAAACTAAATGCTCAAATTTAAATATCAGAAACTATCAAATTAGGAACTAACTAACATGCTGTTTAGAATAAGCCACTTAAAATATAAAGGCACAAGTTTGAAAATAAATGGGTGTAAATGATATACTGTACAATAGTAAGTAGAGGAAGACTGGAGGTGCCATTTGAATATCATAGGAAATAGACGTGAAGGCCAAGAATATTACCAGAAATATAGGTTGACATTTCATTAACCAATTCACCAGGGAGATATACAATAATAAATGTTTATTGAAATAATTATAGAGATTAAAATACAGAGAGGAACAATTCACAGAATTAAAGGGAGAAATTAATCATTGTAAACCATATTGTTAGCAATCAATAATCAACCAGACCAAAATATCAGTTAAAGGCTATGTGATATAAGCAATACCATTAATCACCATTACAACTAACAAATCAAAATGCACATTTATTTCAAGTACATATGGCATATTTCAAAGATGGATCATATGTTGAGCCAAAGGACAAATATGATTGTATTTAAAAGAATTGAGTACAACTCAATGGACAAAAATCTAAGAACATCCCTTCTAAGAACAGAGACAAGACAGGGATGCCCACTATAACCACTCCTGTTTTACATTGTACTAGTAATGCTAACCACGGTGATCAGACAAGAAGAAGAAAAAAGAGGTATCCAAATCAGAAAAGAGGAAGTAAAACTGTCATTATTTGAAGGTAGCATGATATTGTACATAGAAAACCTAAAGACTCCTTTAAAAATCTACTAGATATAATAAATGAGTTCAGCAATGTAGCAGGATACAAAATTAACACCCAGAAATCTATGGCATTTTTATACATCAATAATCAACTCATAAAAAGAAAAATTAAAAAACAAAACAAAAATAATCCAATTTACCATTGCAAAGAAAAAATTAGGATACTTAGAAATAAACTTAACTAAGGAGGTAAAAGACCTCCTATACTCAGAAAACTACAGGACGTTGAAAAACAAGATAGAGAAAGACATAAATAAATGGAAGAAAATATTATGTTCATGGATTGGTAGAATCAACATCATTAAATAATCCTCATTACCCAGAGCTATCTATAGATTCAATGCAATCCTCATTAAAATAGCAACAGCATATTTCAAATATATAGAACAAACTCTCCAAAAATTCATATGGAATAAAAAAAGACCCAAAATAGCTGCAGCAATCCTGAGAAAGAACAACAACTCAGAGGGATCACAATATCAAATATCAGCTATCTTACAAAGCCACTGTTCTCAAAACTGTCTGGTATTGGCACAAGAACAGACATTTAGACCAACAGAACAGAACAGAGAACCCAGAGATCAACTCAAGCCATTATGCTCAATTAATATTTGACAAAGGAAGCAAACACATAAAATGGAGTTAAGACAATCTTTAATAAATAGTGTTGAGAAATTTGGTAAGGTAGATGTAAAAAATAAATCTAGATCACCAACTGATGTCATACACAAATATAAACTCAAAATGGTTAAAGGATTTAAATGTAAGATGGGAAGCCATAAAAATCTTAGAAGAATCCATAGGCAACAAAATCTCAGATATCTCTCATAGCAATATGTTTACCAATACATTTCCTAGGAGAAAATAAACAAATGGGACTACATCAAAATAAAAAGCTTTTGCACAGAAAAAAAACCCCATAAAAATAACAAGAGAGCCCACTGCATGGGAGAACTAATTTGCCAATGATTGGCAAAAGGTGTTAATGATCAAAATTTATAGGGAACATACAAGTTAACAAAAGGAAGATAGCCCTGACTGGTTTGGCTCAGTGGATAGAGCGTCGGCCTGCAGACTGAAAGGTTCCGGGTTCTATTCCAGTCAAGGATATGTACCTTGGTTGCGGGCACATCCCCGGTAGGGGGTATGCAGGAAGCAGCTGATTGATGTTTCTCTCTCATTGATGTTTCTAATTCTCTACCCCTCTCCCTTCCTCTCTGTAAAAAATCAATAAAATATATTTTAAATAAGGAAGATAAATATTCCAATTATAAAATGGGCAAAAGACCTAAATAGACACTTCTACAAAGTGGACATATAGAAGACCAAGAGGCATATGACAGCTCAGTCACTGATCATCCAAAAGATTAAAATCAAGACAACAATGAGGCATCACCTCACACCTGTCAACAAACAAGTGTTGGCAAGGATGTGGATAAAAAGGAACCCTCCTACATTGCTGGTGGAATGCAGGCTGCTGCAGCCACGGTGGAAAACAGTATAGAGTTTCCTAAAAAATAAAATTAAAAATGGTACTCTCATTTGACCCAGTGATCCCACTTCTAGGAATATATACCAAGAAATCAAAAACACCAATCAGAAAGAATGTATGCACCTCTATGTTCATAGCATCTCAATTTACAATAGCTAAGATTTAGAAACAGTCCAAGTGCCCATCAGCAGATGAGTGGATTAAAAAACATGTACATCTACACCATGGAATACTATGCATCTGTAAAGAAGAAAGAACTCTGACCATTCACAGCAACATGGATAAACCTATAGACTATTATGCTAAATGAAATAAGCCAGTCAGAGAAAGATAAGTATCACATGACCTCACTCATGTGGAATATAATGAACAACATAAACTGATGAACAAAAAATAGAACCAGAGACACAGAAGCATTGAACAGACTGTTACACCTCAGAGAGAAGGCAGAGGATGCAGAGTGAAAGGAGGCTGGGGTGGGGGACAGTTGGGAAGAGATCAATCAATGAACTTGTGTGCATATATGCATGGCCCATGAACACAGACAATAAGTGGATGAAGACCTATGCTGGGGGGCCAGGGCAGGCTGGGAGAGATCAGTGGAGGACAACTAACATGTATAATACTTTTAACAATAAAGAATTTAAAATCCTTTAAATTTTTCAGGGTACTGCTTGTAGGGAAATGTTTAGCATTCAATGTTTATATTAGAAAAGAAGAAAGAGATAAATGGTATGGCTTCAGGCTTCACTTAAAGAAACTAGAACAATAGGAGTAAACAGAAAGTAGATGGAAGGATATGATAAAGAACAAAAAAATAATTGAAAGAGAAAATAGTCAATAATAGAGCAAATTAATAGACAAATTTTAGTTCTTTGAAGTGATCAGCAAAATGAATACAGTTTACTGTAGGTAAATTATAACTTAATAATTTTTACTTAAAATATATATTTCTTGGGACATAGTGTTTTCTTTTCTCTAATAACTGAGGTAGTTATATGATGTAACATGCCATTCAGGTTTAATGTTCCATTTTTTCAGAGTTATTAAAGCTTAATTACTCACCTTGTGATACATCTTATAGATACCAAAGTAAATGTATCGATTGAGAAGTGCTTCTACTTTCCACCAAGCTGTGTCCCAAAAGATAACAAGGAGAAGGCAAACAAAGCCTATGGTACTCATCATCACCACATATAGTCCAATCCTTTTATCTTCCAAAGAATAAACATTTGAAAAATCTGAGAATGGTAAAAAGAGAGAGTGGAGGGGAAGGAGAGAGAGCTTACTGCAGGACACTGACACAACAAATACAGTCTAAGAAAACAACAAATAGGAAGAAATATAGGATAAAACGAAATGTTAGGCTAAGTTGAAGAGCATTTGAATCACAAATGAAAAGTGATTGTTCTGCTACACAAATACTATTTGAATAATAAATTTGAAAGCTTATTTTCAAGCTTATAGTATATAATAATCAAATAAGCCTATGGCTACTGACATGTTAATTGATATGTTACATAAGTATTGCATGCCATAAAAATATTCCTTAAATCCTTTCAGAAGTGTAAAATCTTAAATTGATAATTAGAGGAAAGTATTAAAATATAAATACTAGTGAAACATAACACACTATATGCTTTTTATTTTATTTATTTATTTTTACTATACTTTAAAATGGTAAAAAAAATAACTATTATCTGACACTTCTGAACTTTTTCTTTTGTTTTTCTTTTTTTATTTAAGAATAGATTATTGATTTTTTTAGAGCTAGAGGAAGGAAGAGGGAGAGAGAAACATCGATATGAAAGCAGACATCAATCATCGGCCTCCTGCACAGAGTCCCCTATTAAAGATTAAGACTATATGGCCCAGGAATTGAACTGGCAACCTTTCTGGGCACAGATGGCACCCAACCAACTGAGCCACACCACCCAGGGCCTGAACTTTCTTGAGAATAAAGTTGAGTAAAAAGAACAGAATGATTGTTATAATAGAACTAGAGGTCCAGTGCATGAAATTTGTACAGGGGGTGGGGTGTCCCATAACCCAGCCTGCACCCTCTCCAAACTGGGACATCCCTCTCACAATCCAGGACTGCTGGCTCCAAACTGCTTGCTTGTCTTTCTGATTGCCCCTAACTGCTTCTGCCTGCCAGCCTGATCAACTCCTAACCACTCCCCTGCCAGCCTGATTGATGTCTAACTGCTCCCCTGCCAGCCTGACTGCCCCTAACTTCCCTCCTTTGCCGGCCTGGTCACCCCTAACTGTCCTTCCCTGTAGGCCTGGTCACACCTAACTGCTCTCCCTTGCAGGCCTGGTCCCCCCAACTGCCTTCTTCTGCTGGCCATCTTGTGGTGGCCATCTTGTGTCCACATGGGGGTAGCTATTGTGTGTTGGAGTGATAGTCAATATGCATATTACTTTTTTTTATTAGATAGGATAGAGGCCTGGTACATGGGCGGGTGCCGGCTGGTTTGTCCTGAAGGGTGTCTCGGATCAGGTGGGGGTTCCCTTGGGGAATGGGGTGGCCTGAACAAGAAGCCTGTGATGGTTTTGAGGCCGGCCATGCCCCCTGGTGACCCAAGCAGAGGCCCTGGTAGCTGGGGTTTATTTATCTTCTACAATTGAAACTTTGTAGCCTGGAGCAGAGCCAATCCTTCTCTTGCTTGCTTTGTGGTAGCAGATATTTCTGTTGGGATTTATGTATCTTCTATAATTGAAACTTTGTAGCCTTAAGCAGAGGCCTGGGCTGGCCAAGATGTGCCGAAAGCTTGGTTTCCTCCATCGCTGGGAAAACCCAAGCCTCCCTCCTGCTCTCTCTGTGGCTGCAGCCATTTTGGTTGGGTTAAATTGCATACTTGCTCCTGATTGGCTTCTGGGAGTGGTTTGTGGGCATAGTCTGTGGGCGTGGCTTGTGGGTGCAGCAGAGTGATGGTTAATATGGATATTACTCTTTTATTAGATAGGATTGCAAATGCCCCTTATTAAAAAAATAAATTAGAGTGGCTTTAAATTTATTTAAAAAATGAAAACAATACAGAGAAATAAATCCATATATCCTGCATCCAGTTTCTCTTATTATAAACAGCATACATTGGTGTGGCACATGTTACAATTAATGAACAAATATTAATACATCATTGTTAACTAACGTTCATTGTTAACTAACGTTCCTAATTTATTTGGATTTTCTAGTTTTTAAAACAATGTAACGTTATTGCTCTGGACAGAAAGCTCAGTTGGTTAGAGTTTCATCCTGATAAGCCAAGGCTGTGGGTTCCATCACCAGTCAGGGCACACTCAGTGAAGCATAAATAAGTGGATTTTCTCTCTCTCTCAAAATTAAATAAATACATTTTTTTAAATATATTTAATTGATTTTTTTACAGAGAGGAAGAGAGAGGGAGAGTTAGAAACATCGATGAGAGAGAGTCATCGATCAGCTGCCTCTTGCACACCCCCCCCCCCACCGTGGATATGCCTGCAACCAATGTACATGCCCTTGACCGGAATCGAACCCGGGACCTTTCAGTCCACAGGCCGACGCTCTATCCACTGAGCCAAACCGGTTTCGGCAAAAATTAAATAAATAATGTAATATTCTTTTGTTGTTGTTCCATAATCCAATCCAGAATACTACATTTAGTAGTCATTATTCCTTAGATACTTCTTGGCTGTGACAGTTTCTCCAGTTTTCCTTATTTTTGATGACACTGACAGTTTTGAGTGGTACTGGTCAGGCATTTTGTAGGATGCCCTCCAATTGGATTTTTGTTTTTGTCTTTTACAATTAGACAAGTCTAATGGGTTCATGGGAATTGAGAAGATCATAGAAGTGCCATTTTATATCATTAAAAAAATCCATACTCTCAATATAATTTATCACTGTTGCTGTTGAACTTGATCACCTGATTAAGATAGTTTGTCAGCTCTCTCTGCTGTCAAGCTATTCCTTTCACTCCTTTTCCATACTTTATGTGTTCCTTCACTTCTCCATCCTCTGGAAGTAACCACTATGAGTAATTGTGTTCTGAAGTCTATCTTAAATACAAGTAGACAATTATATATCCTATATAATAAAGAGGGAATATGCAAATTTACCATCACTCTGCCACAAAGATGGCACTGCCCACAGCGGAGGCAAGGTTCCATAACACAAGATGGCTACATCCACAGTGGAGGCTGAGTTCCTATAATAAGCCTTAACGGGCAATCTGCAGGGATCTACAGCTGGGCCAATCCCCCCACACACCCCCAGGGGGTTTGACAGGAGACCTCAGACCATGCCCCTCACCCAGTAGGACTTGAAGGCGGATGTCAGGCCATGCCTCCTGCCCCAGCACCAGGCCAGGGGAATTAAAACCTCACCCCCCACCCAGTGGGAGTTGATGGGGGACCTCAAGGTGCACTCCCTGCCCCAGTGCTGGGCCAAGAGACCTCAGGTTGCTCCTCCCACCCTGGTGCCAAGCCAGGGGACCTCAGGCAGGGCCCCCTGCCTGGTGGAGCTTGATGGGGGATCTCAGGCTGGTCCCCCACCTAGCAGGGCTTGACAGGGGACCTCTAGGGGCACCCCTCCACCCTGGCCCAAGCTAGGCCAGGGGAACTGAGGCTGTTCCTCCTGCCCAGCAGGGCTTGACAAGGGTGGGCCTTGCCGGGTCTGGATCTAGCCCAATGGGGGTGGGGAGTGGCCGGGTCTGGGTCTTACACTATTTTGAGGCACATGTGGGTGGGTGGGGACTTGACTCTGGTCCTGTGGTGCACCCCAGACTCTGACAGGAGGAAGATTTTCATATACATTTGACTAATTTTCTTTCATCTCTGATACTTCTATTATAAAGGGAAAATAGCAATATTAAAATATTTCCTCTAATTAATCCCCTTTTGATATGCACAAATTTCATGCACCAGGCCACTAGTTTATATATATTCAGTAAATAATATTTTAATTTTAAATTTTGAACTTCAGGGGCTCGGAAAATGGCGGAAGAAAAGGTAGGCAAGTTCTGACCCGGGTCCTGAAGAGGAAGGAGAAAGCACCCGAGGGTCGTGCTGGGAGTGCCGGTCAACAAGCCAAGAGAAAGGCGAACACCTGGGGAAATTGGGGGGCACCTGATCAGGGTGTCCCTGACAATTAAGCACCCACAGCCTGATCCTTTCCTGGAGCGACCTAAGAGCGAAGACGGGGAAGAGATTTGGATTAGAGGAAGACCACCAAGTGCTGTTGGCCCCTATACGCTGACAACAATCAGTGCGAACGCTTGGATTCAAAGGAGAGCTCCACCCCAGGGTGAAAAACCAGATTTTGCGGAGATCTGGTGAGTTCCCAGCGGCGCTTCCCAGCGCAGAGCGCGCATCCCCCTCGCACCACCTCTCACACAGCAGCCCGCGAAGCGCGCACCACCCCGCGCGCAGAGGGGTCTGTGTTTATAAGAAACCAGAGCTGGGCTGGAGGCACCCCTGACTGTGGTCAGGACTCCTAAGTGGGGGGATATCTAAGGAGCAGTACGTGTGGATCTGACTAAGAGAGAGTTACAGGCTACTCTCAACAAGATGGGAGTACAAGGATCATATCTCAACATTATAAAAGCTATATATGATAAACCCACAGCAAACATCATACTCAATGGGCAAAAACTAAAACCATTCCCCCTAAAAACAGGAACAAGACAGGGATGCCCACTCTCACCACTTCTGTTTGACATAGTACTGGAAGTACTAGCCATTGCAATTAGAGGAGAAGAGGAAATAAAAGGCATCAAAATTGGAAAAGAAGAAGTGAAGTTGTCCCTATTTGCAGATGACATGATATTGTACATAGAAAACCCAAAAGACTCCATCAAAAAACTAATAGACTTAATAAACGAATTTGGCAATGTAGCAGGATACAAAATCAACGCCAAGAAATCTATGGCATTTCTATACACCAATAGTGAACTCATAGAAACAGAGACTAAAAAAGCAATCCCATTTACCATCGCACCAAAAAAATTGAGATACCTACGAATAAACTTAACTAAGGAGGTAAAAGACCTATATGCTGAAAACTACACAACACTGAAAAAAGAGATAGAGGAAGATGTAAACAGATGGAAGAACATACCATGTTCCTGGATTGGTAGAATCAACATCATCAAAATGTCCATACTTCCCAAAGCAATTTATAAGTTCAACGCACTCCCTATTAAAATACCAACGACATACTTCACAGACCTAGAAAGGACTCTCCAAAAGTTCATTTGGAACAATAAAAGACCCTGAATAGCCACAGCAATTCTGAGAAAGAAGAGTAAAGCAGGAGGTATCTCAATACCAGATCTCAAGCTGTATTACAAAGCCACTGTTCTCAAAACAGCCTGGTACTGGCACAAGAACAGACATATAGATCAATGGAATAGATTAGAGAATCCAGATATCAATCCAAATCAATATGCTCAATTTATATTTGACAAAGGAGGCACAAGCATACAATGGAGTCAAGACAGTCTCTTCAGTAAATGGTGTTGGGAAAATTGGACAGATACTTGCAAAAGAATGAAACTAGAGCACCAACTTACTCCATACACAAAAATAAATTCGAAATGGTTACAGGACTTAAACATAAGACGGGAAACCATAAAAATACTCGAGGCATCCACAGGCAGCAAAATCTCAGATTTATGCCAAAAGAACTTCCTCACTGATACTGCCCCTAGGGCAATGGAAGCTAAAGAGAGAATGAACAAATGGGACTACATCAAAATAAAAAGCTTTATTACAGCAAAAGAAACCATCAACAAAACAACAAGAAGTCCCATGGTATGGGAGAACATATTTGCAAATGATATCACTGATAAAGGTTTAATCTCCAACATCTACAGACAGCTTACACAACTCAATAAAAGGAAAATAAATGATCCAATTAAAAAATGGGAAACGGACCTGAATAGAATCCTCTCAAAAGAAGACAGAAGGAAGGCCAAGAGGCACATGAAAACATGCTCAAAGTCACTAATCATCCGAGAGATGCAAATCAAAACAACAATTCGATACCATCTCACACCTGTCAGAATGGCCAACATCAACAAAACAACAAACGACAAATGCTGGCGAGGTTGCGGAGAAAAAGGAACCCTCGTGCACTGCTGGTGGGATTGCAGGTTGGTGCAACCACTGTGGAAAACAGTATGGAGCTTCCTCAAAAAACTGAAAATGGAACTCCCATTTGACCCAGTAATCCCACTACTAGGAATATACCCTAAGAAACCAGAAACACCAATCAGAAAGGATACATGCACCCCTATGTTCATAGCAGCACAATTTACAATAGCTAGGATTTGGAAACAGTCTAGGTGCCCGTCAGCAGATGAATGGATCATAAAACTATGGTACATCTACACCATGGAATACTATGCTGCCATAAAAAGGAAGGAATTTTCATCATTTGCCATAACCTGGATGGAATTGGAGAGCATCATGCTGAGTGAAATAAGCCAGTCAATGAAAGAGAAACACCACATGACTTCACTCATTTATGGATATTAAAGAACATTATAAACTAATTAATAGAAAGATAGATACAAAGACAGTAAAACAACAAGCAGAATGTCAAATGACAGTGGGGGAGGGAGGTAGGGAGATCTGGGGGAGATAGGGGTTCAACCAAAGGACTGGTATGCATACATAAAAGTACAACCAATGGACATAGAACTCTGGGGAGGGAGGGCATATATGGGGGGGCGCAATGGTAAGCTATGTACACATAATACCTTAATAAATTAAAAAAATAAATAAAATTTGAACTTCATAGAAATGGTACAATACTTTATGTGGTGTCCTGGAACCTGTTGTTATTCCATCTTATTTTTCTGATCTATTTTTAATCTTTAATATCTAATTGTCAATTACACTTGACATTCAATATTATTTTGCACTAGAGGCCTGATGCATGAAGATTCATGCAAGAATGCGCCTTCCTTCACCTGGCTGCCTGCATCACCTTCATTCTGGCTGAAGCCACCTTTTAACCTTCCCATGCTGCCCAGAGATGTGGAGTGGCTGGGGTGGCCATGGCAATGATACAAGTGTCCCGCCTCACTTGGCACCTGCATATGCAAATTAACCTTCCATCTTTGTTGGTTTAATTTGCATACTCACTTCTGATTGTCTGGTGGGCATTGTGAAGGTATGGTCAATTTGTATCTTACTCTTTTATTAGTGTAGATTAGTTTCAGGTTAATAGTATGGTGACTAGTATCCACCTGACACCATGAATAGGTATTGCATATTATTAACTATATTTCTTATGCTATATTTTACATCTTCATAACTATTCTGTGACAACTAATTTGCACTTCTTAATTCCTTCACCATTTCCACCCAGGTCCCCAATTTACTCCCTGCTGGGAACCATCATTCTATTATCTGTGTCTTAAACCTTTAAATTTTTGTTTGTTTGTTTGTTTTGTTCTTTAGAGTCACATAAGTAAAATCATATAGTATTTGACTTTTCCTGTCCGACTTTTTCACTTAGCATAAAACCCTCATGTCCATCCATGTCAAAAGTGGTAAGATTTCATTCCTTTTTATGGCTGAGTGATATTTCATTGTATATATGTACAACCATATTTTTATCCACTTGTCTATTGATGGGCACTTGAGCTGCTTCCATATCTTAGCTCTTGCAAATAATGCTGCATTGTACATAGGGGTGCATATATTCTTTTGAATTAATGCTTTGGATTTCTTTGTATATGCCAGAAGTGGAATTTCTTGGTCATAAAGCAGGTCCACTTTTACTTTATTAAGGATCCTTCATACTATTTTTCCATAGTGGCCGAACCAGTCTGCATTCACACTAACTGTTCCTTTTCTTCCACATCCTTGCAGGCAATTGTTGGTTTGTTTTGTTTTTGGTGTTAAGTATTAGAAGTTTTTTTTTAACCTTGGCAAATATCTTCTTCCCTTCAGTCGGCTGACTTCATTTTGTTGATGATTTTCTTTGTTGTGTAAAGTTCTTTTAGCTTCATGTAGTCCCACTTGTTTCTTTTTTCTTTATTTACCTCTTGCACGAAGAAACATAAAAAAAAATACTGCTAAGAAAAATGCCTGAGATATTACTGCCTGTGTTTTCTCCTGGGACTTTTATGGTTTTGAGTCTTACATTTTAAGTCTGTCATTCATTTTGCATTTATTGTTGTGTGTGATGTAAGAAGGTGATCCAGTTTTCATTTTTGGTACATATCTGTTCAATTTTCCCAGCACCATTTATTGAATAAACAGTCTTTACTTCATTATATGTTCTTGCTTCCTTTGTGAACTAATTGACCACGGACTTGTTTTGGGGCTCTCTAGTTTGTTCCATTAACTTATGTGTCCATTTACATGCCAGGAACATGCTGTCTTGATTACTTTATTCTTATAGTATAGTTTTATATCAGATGGCATAATAACTCCAACTCTGTTCTTTTCTTTTTTCTTTCTTTCAAGATTGCTGAGGCTATTCAGGGACTTTGTGGTTCCATAGAAATTTTTTTTATTATTTTTTCTATACCATTGGTATTTTGATAGGAATAGCATTGAATCTATAGATTTATTTGGGTAGCAATTATGTTAATTCTTTCCATCCAAGAGCATGGTGCATTCTGCCATTGATTTGAATCTTCTTCCATTTCTTTCTTCAGTGTCTTATAATTTCTTGAGTACAGATGTTGTTGTGTTGTTTTTTTTAATCTCCTTGATCTAGTTTATTTCTATGTATTTTGTATTTTTGATGTAATTGTAAATGAGAATATATTTTAGTTTTCCTTTCTGACAGTTCATTTTGGTGTCTAAAAATGCAACCAATTTCTGATTATTTATTTTGTATCCTGCTATATACTAAATTAATTTATCAGTTTTAATAGTTTTGGTGGACTCTTTAGGGTTCTCTACATATAATACTGTATAATGCCATATGCAAATAATCATAGTTTCACATCTTCCTTTCCTATTTTATCTGATTGCTGTGGCTAGGACTTCCATTACTATAATAAATAAGAGTGGTGAAAGTGGATAACCCTATCATGTTCCTGATATTGAGGAAAACACTTTTACTTTGGTACCATTGAGTATGATGTTAGCTATGAGTTTGTCATATATGGCCTTTATTATATTGAGGTATGTTTTCTCTATTCCACTTGACTAAGAGTGGGTGGTAAAATATGTCCATTTTTTTCTGTGTCTATTGATATGATCCTGTGATTTTTGTCTTTCAACTTGTTTAAGTGATGTATCACATTTACTGATTTGCAGATATTGTACTATCCTTGCATTACTGGAATAAATCTCATTTGGTTATGGTGTATGAGCTTTTGAATATATTCCTGAATCTGATTTGCTAATATTTTGTTGAGAATTTTAGCATCTGTGTTCATCAGGGATATTGGCCTGTAATTCTGTGTGTGTGTGTGTGTGTGTGTGTGTGTGTGTGTGTGTGTGTGTTTATCTGGTCTGGAATTAAGGTAATGATGGCCTTGTTAAAAGAGTTTGGAATTTTTGGAATAGTTTAAAGCATATAGGTGTTAGAACTTTTAATATTTGGTAGAACTACCCTGTGAAGCATCTGGGCCAGGGCTTTAGTTTGCTGAGAGTTATTTCTTTATTACTGCTTCAACATCATCAGTAGTTATTGGCCTATCAGGTTTTCTGGTTATTTCTGATTTAGTTTTAGAATATTGTATTTTTCTAGGAATTTGTCTGTTTCATTCAGGTTGTCCAGTTTGTTGGCATATAGTTACTCATAGTATTTTCTTAAAAGTCCTTGTATATCTGTGGGGTCAGTTGTTACTTCACCTCTTTTGTTCCTGATTATATTTATACTAGAGGCCCATTGCAGAGGGCTACTGGCACAAGGATTTGTGCACAGGGCTACTAGTAAGTATATAACTACTTTGGTTTATCTCTTCTAGTCCCCCATCCCAACATCGAGGTATGCCAGTCTGTTTCATACCTCCATTATTCAGGTCTTATTGTGTTGGTCAATTCATTTTGTTCTTCAGATTCCAAAGATAAGTGAGATCAGATTGGCTTATTTCAATTAGCATAATGTTCTCTAGGTCCATCTAAGGGTAACCTATCCCTCTTTTTTACAATCATTTAGTATTCCATTATGTAAATGTCCTGCAGCTTTTATATCCATCTATCTACTGATGGGCACTTGGCTATTTCCAAATCTTAGCTATTATAAATAAGGATTTTATCATTTGTGTTCATCAGAGATATTAGCCTATAATTGTCTAGTTCAGGGGTGGGCAAACTTTTTGACTCCAGGGCCACAATGTGTTATTAAACTAGACCGGAGGGCTGGAACAAAAGCAACCTGACCATGCTGGCACTCTCATCTTGGGCTGCTGGTGAAGGAGTGGAGGGGAGAGCAAGAGAACCCTCTGCTCTTTTAGCTCTGCAGGCTGAATAGAACAGCCAAATGGGCCGGATCCGGCCCATGGGCCATAGTTTGCCCACAGCTGGTCTAGTTTGTTGGCATATAGTTGCTATGAACATAGGGATGCATATATCCTTTTGGGTTGGTGTTCATTCAGTATTTTAAGGAATATTCCCAGAAGTGGAATCACTGGGTCAAACAGAAGTTCCATTTTTAATTTTTTGAGGAAACTCCATATTTTTTTCCATAGTGGCTGCTCCAGTCTGCATTACCACCAGCAGTGAACTAGCGATCTCTTTTCTCCACATCCTGTCTAGTACTTGCTGTTTGTTGATTTTTTTTAATGATAGCCATTCTGACTGGTGTGAGGTGATATCTCATTGTCATTTTAATTTTAATTTCTCTTGTAATTAGTGACTTTGAGCATCTTTTCATGTGTCTCTTAGCCATTTCTATGTTCTCTTTGGAGAAATGTCTGTTCGTCTTCTGCCCATTTCTAAATTAGATTGTTTGTAGAGTTGAATGATTAATTTATATGTTTTAGACATTAACCCTTTATCAGATGTATCATTGGTAAATAGGCTCTCCAATACAGTGGATTCCCTTTTCATTTTCATGGTGTTTCTTTTGCTGTACAGAAGATTTTCATTTTGATATAGTCTCACTTGTTTATTTTCTCCTTAGTCTCCTTTGCCCTAGGAGGTGTGTCAGCAAAAATTCTGCTACATGAGAAGTCTGAAATTTCACTGCCTACATTTTTTTCTAAGATTTTTATGGTTTTAAGTATAGTTGATTTCTAACCTCATGCCATTGTGATCCAAGAAGATGCTTGGTATTATATCAATCTTCTTGAATTTGTATAGACTTGTTTTGTGCCCTAACACATGGCCTATCTTTGAGAATGTTCCATGTGCACTTGAGCAGAATGTATATTCTGTTGCTTTGGGGTGAAATGTTCTGTAAATACCAGTTACATCTATCTGATATACTGTGTCTTTTAAGGCATCTATTTTCTTGTCAATTTTGTTTGTCTGGAAGATCCATCCAGTGATGTCAGTGAGGTGTTTAAATCTGCTACTATGACTGTATTATTGTCAATCTCTCTCTTAAAGCCCATCGAGAGTTTTTTCATGTACTTGGGTGCTCCTATATTGGGTGCATATATATTTACAAGGGTTATGTTTTCTTGTTGAATCATTTCCTTTAATATTATGTATTATTAGGGGCCCAGTGCATGAAATTTGTGTACTCGGGGTTGGGAGGAAGGGGTCCCTCAGCCCATCCTGCACCCTCTTGCAGTACGAGAGCCTCTGGGAGATGTAAAAATTATGACTTAGGCCTGCTCCTCACTGGGAGTTGGCCTAAGCTGTCAGTTGTACATCCTTAGCACTGCCATGGAGGTGGGAGAGGCTCCAGCACCATCACTGCACTCACCAGCTGTGAGCCTGGCTTCTGGCTGAACAGCATTCCCCCTGTGAGAGCACAATGACCACCATGGGGAAGTTCCTGTGTTAAGCATATGCCCCTTAGGTGTCATAGCAACTAGTGGATCTGCCATTTGGTCAATTTGCATATTAGCCTTTCATTATATAGGATGTGTCTTTTTTATCTCTTGTTATGGCCTTTGTTTTGAAGTCTATTTTGTCAGATATGAGTATTGCTACTCCAGCTTTTTTTCCCACTCCAATTGCATGGAATATTATTTTCCCTTCCCTTTACTCTCAGTCTGTGTGCATTTTTTATTCTGAGGTGGGTCTCTTGTAGATAGCATATATGGGTCATGCTTTCTTTTCCGTTTAGTCACTCTATGTCTTTTGACTGGAGCGTTTATTCCATTTACATTTAGGATTATTGATAGGTATTTATTATTGCCATTTTTATTTTCTTTATGCCTATGATCCTCTCTCCTTTTCTTCTTCTTAAAGCAGTACCTTTAACATTTCCTGGTACTGGTTTGGTGGTAATACACACCTTTCACATTTTTTTGTCTGGAAAGCTCTTTATTTCACCTTTAATCTACACTAATAAAAGAGAAAAATGCTAATTGACTGTACCTTTGCTATGCAGCTGATGGAGTTGGAGACAAGGGCAGGCAGTGGGGGGACAGCGCCTGAAGCTGCCAGTGGATCCAAGCTGTGATGGGGACCCAAGCAGGCAGCCTCAGGCGGCTGGGACCCAGGCAGGTGGCATTGCCTCCTGCTCGGTCCAAGCTGCCCTGCAATCACGGGGCAAAGAGCTATGGTCCAAGCCACCCCATAATTATGGGGCAAACAGGCCAAGTCAAGCCATCCTGCGATCAAGGGGTGAAGAGCCGGGGTCCAAGCTGCCCTAACATTAGGGGGCAAAGAATCTGGGTCCAAGCCTCCCCATGTTCACAGGGCAAAGAGCCCATTCCAAGCAACCCTGCAATTACAGGGTGAAGAGCCTGGGTCTGAGCCAACCCGTAATCACAGAGCAAATAGGCCAGGCTAAGCTGGCCCACGATCATGGGAGAATAGAACAGGCCAGGCCAAGCTGACCTTGGATCATTGGGTGAACAGGCCAGGCAGAGCTGAACCCCATGACCATGGAGAGAACAGGCCAGGCAGAGCCTGGCCAAGCTGCCCTGCAATCCCACACTAAGAAGTCGCTCTGCTAACTAACCTGTGCTATGAACCTGTTCTCCTCTGGCCTGCAGCCACTGGAAGTCTCCCTCTTCCCAGGGTTAGGAGCACCAGCCCAGGTCTACCCAGCGGCCTGGCCCTGACTGCAGGGGTGAGTTCCTGCAGGCCAGGGTTTGGTCCCCATGCATTAGCAGTAGGATATCAGTGCCTCTGTTATTGTTGTGTGTCTGGGTTTTAATTGAACAAATGCCCAGTGGTCCAGGTGGCCAGCTTAGCAAAATCTTTTAGGAGGAGAATTCTCTCTGGGTTTCCTCAAATTCCCTCAGCCCCTACTCACCCTTTTGTAAAGGTGCAGAACAAGTGAGACCCTTAAATAAAAATCAGCTGCTTCATGAGTATGGCATTTCTTCCTATTTTAAAGGAAGCTCAGTTCCATGTGTACTATGCTATGATATCTGAGGCACGGGACAAGGGAGACCCTAACTGAACTATGCATTGATATTTGAGTCATTCTTTATTTCTGTACGCCTCAGTTTTGTAATAATTAAATTACTAGAATAATACATCCTGCTATAAAATATTACTAGAAGATGAAATGATCAGGTGACATTTATTGTTATTTTCTATAAGTGAACACAATCTCTGGTATGCTAAAGTGATAAGCATTACAGAAATATTCAGATAGAGATACCTACAAGCTTAATTACAAGTGAGGCTTACTATCACAACCCAAATTTATTGTTTGACAAAAAGCACGGAGCTAACTAGAAATTGAACCAAACATAAGCCCTTGAAGAGAAAATGTAAATTGGATAAGCTTTGATATTACAAGAGCAAGAAGAAAAAATTCAGATGCAAGAATGAAACCACATTGATCAAATCACTGATTTGATCCTCTGTTTCATCCAATCTACTTGTAATGCCTTCCTGTGTGTTTTTGATGTCAGATATACCATTCTTCATTTCTATCTGGTTCTTGTTCGTGGTTTCTATTTTTCATGCTGCTATAGTTCCCACTAAGTTCCTTGTAATTTTCACTAAGCTCCTTAAGCACATTTATAACCTTTACTTTGAACTCTATGTGTAATAGGTTGATTGCCTTCTTTTATTTAGTCCTTTGTATGGAGACTCCTTCATTTGGGGGTTGTTTCTTCATCTTTCCATTTTAGCTGTCTCTTTGTATTTGCTTCTATGTGTTAGATAAAACTGCTATGACTTCCAGTGTTTTGGGGATGGCCTTATGTTGAAAGTGTCTTGGGGGGTCCAGTGGTGCAGTATCTTTTTATTCACCTGAACTTGATATTTAGGAATGCATCTTGTGTGTATTATTTGGGCTCTCCTATTATAATTGGATCTTGATTGTTGATGTCCCATCTGTAGGAGAAATCTCTCCTCTGACTTTCTGCCAGTGAGATTCAACCCCAATGTCATCATGCCAGCTGTCATACAGGAGCTGAAAGAACAGAATAAGAACCAACTGGACCAAACTAATCACACCATGAAAATCAAGGTACTCAATGCAACAACAGGAAAACTGAGAAGAAAAAATAAGAGAAAGAAAAGCAAAAATATATATATATATATATATAAAGAATACTATAAAACACTCAACCTAAAACTCAGAGGGTTTGTAAAGAAAATGAGAGAAAAAAGGAGACCAAAAATGGCTATATGGAAGCAAAGAGGAATGTTTTTTAAAAAGCTAATGTAGGAGGAAGAAGTAAAAAGAAACCGAAGAGCGGAGAAAATGGCGGAAGTACAGGTAGGCAGGTTCTGAGCCTGGTCCCGAAGAAGAAAGAGAGAGCAGCTGAGGGTCACGCTGTGAATGCTTGTCAGCAAGCCGAGAGAAAGGCAAACACCTGGGGAAATGGGGTCAGCTGATCAGGGTGCCCCTGACAGTTAAGCACACACAGCTGGGTCCCTTCCCGGAGCTACCTACGGGCACGGACAAGGAAATCTCGCCATCTTGAGAGGAAAAGGTTAGTGTCAGAGGCCTGAATATCCACAGCCACAAAGACCACCAAGCAGCTATGAGCCCCCAAAACGCTGACAACAATGAGCAAGAACTCAAAGGAGAACTCCACCCCAAAGCAAAAAGGTCAGATTTCACGGAGATCTGGTGAGTCCCCCGTGGCGTGGCATCCCGCACGCGCCAGGGGCACGGAGGCTGGAAGACTGGGCCGGGGTTTAAAATAGACCCCTGAGTTATGGGCTGGTGGCACCCCTGACTGTGGACAGGGCTCCTAATTGGGGGGATATCTAAGGAGAAGCACGTTTGGATCTGACTCTGAGGCATATCGGGAGAGTTACAGGGGAGTGCGGTCGGATCGGTCCTACTCCATCCCCACCCCTCCAGAGATGAGGGACACAGAGAGGGGGAAAAAGCAGGAAAGGTTTCAGAGCCCTGGAAGTCAACCCAGAAACACTGCCACCCACAAGCTAAAGTACATATGGACTCTAGAACTGCTTAAAAATCAGGACCTGATTACAACACTGAAGAAACACAGGGAACTGCAATTACCGCCCAGACTGGGAACTGGTGAGCTAGACAGAACAACAGAGGAAGTGAATGACCTTCATTACTGCAAATTTTATTTAATTTTTTATTTTTATTTTCTAATGTTTTAATTGTTTTGTTTTTTATTTCCATTAATTGCAACATTTACTCAAGAAATTATTTTTTTCATCTTCCCTCACTTGATTTTACCTTTTTAATTAACTCATTTTTATATATAATAAATATTATTAATACTACTATTTTACCTTTTTTACCTTATTTTCATTTTTTGTTTTTATTATTATTTTTTAAGTGTCTTATTATATACCTTTTTTTCCTCTTTTTCGCCCCTTCGGGATTACTGTTCTACAGACTATTTATACCTTTCTTCTCCAATGCTCTATTCTATCTCAACCCTACCTTTATGCCATCACTCTCTTCCTAACACTTTCCCTTTGGTGTGTCCTGCTTATCTTAACCCTTCACTGCTCTAGATTTTCCTTATTTTTCTGTTTCCCCCTCCTAAAATTTCACCCTAACTGTGTATATCGAACTCCCAACCCCCTACTCCAAGCCCATTCACACCTACCTTGTCACTATTCTAAAAAAACAAACAAAAAAACCAATCCTTCTCTCTACCCCTTTGTAGTTGTATGTTGAATGCTAACTATAACAAAGTTTTATGCTTTATTGTAAGATTGGTTTGCTTATTGTTTTTATTTGATTGTATGATTTTGTTAGCTGGGTTCTAGTCATCTTTATTGGAGGATATTAATATTGCAAACACATTTCTGTTCAGTGCCTTGTGTGTTGTACCTGGATGTGCTATATTTTGTACCTTTAAATCTAAGCAGGAGAGAGAGAACTACATAACCAGACATCCTAAAAACGGAGATCATGGGGAGGCTAAGACACAACCCGCCCATGAAAGAAAATCAGGCAGCACCAGAAAAGGAAGTAAACGATTTAGAGGCAAGCAACCTACCAGAGCAAGAATTCAGAGTAATGACCATGAGATGGCTAAAAAGAATGGAAGACAAATTTGACAATATGAGTAAGACCCAAGAGGAAATGAAGGTGACCCCAAGAAGAAATGAAAAATAACAACGCTACTATGAGGAACTCAATAGAAAGCATCAAGAGTAGACTAGAAGAAGCAGAGGACTGCATCAGTGAGCTAGAAGACAAGATTGGGGAAAAAATACCCAATTAGAGCAGCTGCTAGAAAAAAAAATCAACAAACAAGAGGAGAGCCTACGGGAGCTTTGGGACAATACAAAACAAAACAATATTAGAATAATAGGGGTCACAGAAGGAAAGGAAACTGAGCAAGATATGGAAAAAGTATTTCAAGAAATAATGACAGAAAACTTTCCTGAGATAGAGAAGAAAAATCCACACAAATCCAAAATGCTCCCAGAGTCCCAAACAAAATGAATCCCCAAAGACTGACACGTAGGCACATTATAATTAAATTGGCAAAAACCATCAACAAAACCAGAATTTTAAAAGCAGCCAGAGAGAGACAGAAATTTACATATAAAGGAACCCCCATCAGACTAGCAACTGATTTCTCAACAGAAACTCATCAGACCAGAAGGGAATGGGACGACATATACAAAGTCATGCAAAGAAAGGGTCTGAATCCAAGAATACTGTACCCTGCAAGGCTATCAATCAAAATTGAAGGTGAAATCAGGAGCTTCACAGACAAAAGAAGACTAAAGGAATTTATCTCCAACAAACCAGCAATGCAAGAAATGCTAACGGGTTTACTGTAAAAAAAAAAAAAAAAAAAAAAAAAAAAAGTAATAGGAAGCGAAGAAGGAAAACAGGGGATTAGAATAAAAATGGCATCAAATACATACTTATCAATAATTACTTTAAATGTAAATGGTTTGAATGCTCCAATCAAAAGACATAGGGTAACAGATTGGAAAATAAAGCAAGACCCATACATCTGCTGTCTACAAGAAACCTACTTCAGAAAAAAAGAGGCTCACAGACTGAGGGTGAAGGGATGGTAAAAAGTTTTCCAGGCGAACGGAAATGAAAATAAAAGCTGGGGTAGCAATATTTATATCTGACAAATTAGATCTCAAAGTGAGGGGCATAACAAGAGATAATGAAGGCCACTTCAAAATACTAAGGGGAGCAATCCAACAAGAAGAAATAACACTGGTAAACATATATGCACCCAAATACATTAAAAAAAAACAGCTGGAAGACATTAAGGGAGAGATTAATAGCAATACAATCATAGTAGGAGATTTTAATACCCCACTGTCACCTTTGGATAAATCATCTAAACAAAAAATCAGCAAAGAAACATCACTGCTAAATGACACACTAGACCAGATGGAACGTTTCACCCCAAAGCCACAGAATACACATTCTTCTCAAGTGCACATGGGTCATTTTCAAAGATAGACCACATGTTGGGACATAGGCAAAGTCTCTTCAAATTCAAGAAGATAGAAATCATATCAAGCATCTTCTCAGATCATAGTGGCATAAAATTGGAAATCAACTACAATAAAAATAATCCAAGGAAATCAAACACATGGAGACTGAATAGCATGCTATTGAACAAAGACTGGGTTACCAGAGAAAACAAGGAAGAAATCAAAAACATCATGGCAACAAATGACAATGAAAACAAAACAATCCATAATCTATGGGAAACAGCAAACTAGTCTTGAGAGGGAAGTTCATATTTCTGCAAGCCTATTGTAAAACAAGAAAAAATGGTAACAAATTATCTAAGTGTACAACTCAAAGAGTTAGAAAAAGAGCAACCAGAAAAGCCCAATGTAAGGAGAATGAAGGAAATAACAATCAGAGCGGAGATAAATGACATAGAGACCAAAGAAACAATACATAAGATCAACAAAACCAAGAGCTGGTTCTTTGAAAGAATAAACAAGATTGACAAACCTTTAGCCAGGCTAACCAAGAAACAAAGAGAGAGGACCCAAATAAACAAAAATCAGAAATGAAAGAGTTGATATAACTGGAGACTCCACCGAAATACAAAGGATTGTTACAAAATACTATGTACAACTCTATTCCAACAAACTGGACAACCTGGAGGAAATGGACATATTCCTAGAAAAATAAAAACTTCCAAAACTCAATCAGGAAGAATCTAAAAACCTCAATAGACCCGTGACTTTGGAAGAAATTGAATCAGTCATCAAAAAGCTTCCAGCAAACAAAAGCCCAGGGCCAGATGGCTTCATAGGAGAGTTTTACCAAACATTCAAGAAAGAACTAAAACCTATCCTCCTCAGACTATTCCAAAAAAAATTCAAGAGAAAGGAACACTTAAAAACTACTTCTATGAAGCCAGAATTACCCTGATACCAAAACCAGATAAAGATAACACAATGAAAGGGAATTACAGGCCAATATCCCTCATGAACATAGATGCCAAAATCCTCCAAATTGGCTCCAACAGAACATCAGAAAGATCATACACCACGACCAAGTTGGATTTATTCCTGAAATGCAAGGATGGTACAATATCCGCAAATGAATAAACATGATACATCACATAAACAAACTGAAAGATAAAAATCATATAGTCATATCAATTGATGCAGAAAAAGCATTTGATAAAATCCAACACCCTTTCCTGATAAAAACTCTCAACAAGATGGGAGTACAAGGATAGTACCTCAAAATAATAAAAGCTTTATACCATAAACCCACAGCCAACATCATGCTCAATGGGCAAAAACTAAAACCATTCCCCTAAGAAAAGGAAAAAGACAGGGATGCCCAATCTCACCACTCCTGTTTGACATAGTACTGGAAGCCATTGCAATTAGACAAGAATAAGAAATAAAAGGCATCACAATTGGAAAAGAAATAAAGTTGTCCCTATTTGCAGATGACATGATATTGTACATAAGAAATCCAAAAGACTCCATCAAAAAACTAATAGACTTAATAAACGAATTTGGCAATGTAGCAGGATACAAAATCAACACCAAGAAATCTATGGCATTTATATACGCCAATGGTGAACCTACAGAAACAGAGACCAAAAAAGCAATCCGATTTACCATCACAACAAAAAAAATTAAGGTACATAGGAATAAACTTAACTAAGAAGGTAAAAGACCTATATGCAGAAAACTACACGACACTGAAAAAGAGATAGAGGAAGATGTAAACAGATGGAAGAACATACCATGTTCATGGATTGGTAGAATCAACATAATCAAAAAGTCCATACTTTCATAAGCAATTTATAAGTTAAATGCACTCCCTATTAATATACCAACGACATACTTCACAGTCATAGAACGAACTCTCCAAATGTTCATTTGGAACAGTAAAAGACCCCGAATAGCTGCAGCAATCTTGACAAAGAATGATAAGGTAGGAGGGATCTCAATACCAGATTTCAAGATGTATTACAAACCACTGTTCTCAAAACAGCCTGGTACTGGCACAAGTACAGATATATAGATCAATGGAATTGATTAGAGAATCCAGATATCAACCCAAATAATATGCTCAATTAATATTTGACAAAGGAGGCATGAGCATACAATGGAGTCAAGACAGTCTCTTCAATAAATGGTGTTGGGAAAATTGGACAGATACGTGCAAAAGAATGAAACTAGATCACCAACTTACACCATACACAAAAATAAACTCAAAATGGATACATGACTTAAACATAAGACGGGAAACCATAAAAATACTAGAGACATCCACGGGCAGCAAAATCTCAGACATATGCCTAAAGAATTTTTTCACTGATACCAACCCTAAGGCAATGGAAGCTAAAGAGAAAATGAACAAATGGGACTACATCAAAATAAAAAGCTTTTTACAGCAAAAGAAACCATCAACAAAACAAGAAGAAATCCCACAGTATGGGAGAACATATTTGCAAATGATATCACTGATAAAGGTTTAATCTCCAACATGTACAGACAGCTTATACAACTCAATAAAAGGAAAATAAATGAGCCAATTAAAAAATGGGAAATGGACCCAAATAGAATCCTCTCAAAAGAAGACAGAAGGAAGGCCAAGAGGCACATGAAAACATGCTCAAAGTCACCAATCATCCGAGAGATGCAAATCAAAACAACAATGCGGTACCATCTCACACCTGTCAGAATGGCCAGCATCAAGAAAACAACAAATGACAAATGTTGGCGAGGATGTGTAGAAAAAGGAACCCTCTTGGAGTGCTAGTGGGATTGCAGGTTGGTGCAACCACTGTGGAGAACAGTATGGAGCTTCCTCAAAAAAACTGAAAATGGACTCCATTTGACCCAGTAATCCCACTACTAGGAATATACCCCAAGAAACTAGAAACACCAATCAGAAAGGATATATGCACCCCTATGTTCATAGCAGCATAATTTACAATAGCTAGGATTTGGAAACAGCCTAGGTGCCCGTCAGCAGATGAATGGATCATAAAACAATGGTACATCTACACAATGGAATACTATGCTGCCATAAAAAAGAAGGAATTCTCATCATTAGCAGCAACCTGGATGGAATTGGAGAGCATCATGCTGAGTGAAATAAGCCAGTCAATGAAAGAGAAACACCACATGACCTCACTCATTTATGGATATTAAAGAACATTATAAACTAATGAACAAAGAGATAGATATAGTGATACTAAAACAGCAAGCAGACTGTCAAATGACAGTGGGGTGGTGGGTAGGGAGATCTGGGGGAGATAAGAGATCAACTGAAGGACTGGTATACATGCATATAAGTACAACCAATGGACACAAAACTCTGGGGATGGAGGACATGTATGGGAGGGGGGTAATGGTAAGCTATGTACACATATAATACCTTAATAAATTTAAAAAAAGAAGTAAAAAGAAACCAAAAATAAATCTACACTAATAAAAGAGTAAGATGCAAATTGACCATACTTTTGTGATGCCCACAGCTAATCCGGAGTGATAATGCAAATTAATCCAACAAATATGGTAGGTTAATTTGCATACACAGGTGCCAAGAGGCCAGGAACAGGGCATTCCACCCACCCCAGGTGCTCCCAGCATGGGAAGATGCAAAGGCGACTCCGGGCTGGAACAATAAGGCGGCTCCAGGGTGCTGGCAGCCAGGGCAAGGAAAGCTCACTTTGCATGAATCTTCATGCATTGGGCCTCTAGTGAATTAATAATAATGAATTTAAAACATAATAATAATTGATATGTCAAGATATAGATAGAAAAGTAAAATAGGGAAAGGAGAAAAACAAAATAAAATAAGAAAAATTAATAATAATAGAAAAAAGTAGAATAGAATCAATAGGAAGGGAGAAATTTGAGAGATGCAAGAAAAAAGGAGGAGAGGAAAAAAGGAGGAAAAACCAACCAAACAAACAAACAACAAAAAACAAAAAATACGCGCGCACGCACACACAAAATCCTTGGGCACACAATTTGTTTTTCTCACTGTACTTTGCTCTGATGTTGTTGAGTCTGGTCCTTGGTGTGTCTATCCTGGGCCTCCTGGGAGCTTCTCTGGTGCAGGTGAATGTGACTCACTGTTTCCCTCTGGCCCTGGGCAACCTGATTGAGGTCTGAGAGGTTCAAGTCCCTAGTAGACTAGCAGACAGGGAATCCTCAATCCTGAGACTGGGTCTGCCTGAGTATCATGTCTTGATTGTCCCTGTTCTGAGCAGTACTCCCTTACCCAATGAAGCTGGTCCTGGTGGTGTTTGTGGCAGGTGCACACAGGTTTCAGCTGATGTTCACTTAGCTGCATGGACTGGAGTGGTGTCCAGGCTGATGTTAACTTAGGTGCACAGCCCCAGTGGTGCCTGTGGCGGACACACACAGAGCCCAGGTGGTATTCACTTAGGTGCACTGTCTTGTAGTGTCTTTGGCCTGCATGCACTGAATCTGGGTTCTGTCCTTTGGACACGTGTGTGTGGGTTCTGAGGTAGGGTGCTTGTGGGTTCTGGCCTCGACCACATCTAGTCTAGGTGGTGGCGAGGCTGGGTGCCTAGCCTCTGCAGCATCCTGCAGCCCTTTCCCAAGGAGTAACTTATAAATCCTTCACAATGGCATGGTTTCTGAGTCAGAGCCACACCCAGGGAGTGCCTGTGGCAATAGCAGTGGCTCTTTGGTCAGGAGAGCCCAAACCCCCCACTTCCAAGATTCCTGCACATACAACTCTCTCTCTCTTTCTCTCCTCTGTCTGTCTCTGTCTGTATGTATGTCTCTCTCTCTCTCTCTCTTTCTCTCTCTCTCTCTCTCTCTCTCTCTCTCTCTCTCTCTCACACACACACACACACACACACACACACACACACACGCACACACACACACACATGCGTCCAAACATTCACGCACTCTCTCACACTCTCTCCCTCACTCCAGTCCTGCCAACTGCCATATTAGAATCTTCTACTTGATTCTTACTCATTTTCTACCTCTTTTTTTCATGCTGGTGTAGTTCTTATTAGGTTCTTTATAGCTCTCATTAAGTTGCTTGTAGTTCCCACTAAGTTGTTTGAGCACCCTTATAACCATTACTTTTAATTCTTTATCCGACAAATTGCTTGCCTCAATTTCATTTAATTCCTTTTGTCACCATTCCTCCTTTTCTTTTATTTGGGAATTATGTCTTTGTCTCCCCATTTTAGCTGTCCAGTTGTCTGGGGCACCAGGTGAGGTGGGCCAATTTCAGGGGCAGGTTTGTGAATCTGGGGATGTTGGGCCACATTGGCTGGTAGTGGTGGGTCCTATCTTCTGGTGGTGTCAGGTTGGGTGTGCTGGTTCATGGTGGCAAGTCCATATGTCCAGGGGCATCAGGTCATGGATGCAGGGAACACTGGGTCATAACTGCAGGGTTGGTCTCAAGGCAGTGTGGTTGGTCATCTGGGGGCACCGGGTCAGGCACAATGGGTTCTGATGGCAGGACCATGCATCTGGGGTCATTGAGTCAGAGTGGCAGGGCCAGGTGCGCCATGTCAAGGCAGTGGGACCAGTCATCTATTGGCACTGGGTTTGCTTGCCAGGTCAGGACATCAGGTCTATGACTCTGGGCATGCTCTTGCCTAGGCAGCGTGATCAGTAATCCCAGAGCCATGGTTCAGGCACAACAGGCTGCAACATCAGGCCCATGTGTATATGTGTATGAGGGTGTCTTGTCCCAGCAGTTTGTCTGTGGCCTAGGGGCACTGGGTCCTGGCTCTCCCTGCTGACTCCTCTGTAATTCCACTTTGAACTTTCTAACTTCTGCTGCTATCTTGGATACCTACTCTATGCTGTCATTTAAAAAAATCTCTAATATGAAGTGAAATTGAATTGTAAAATAAAAACCATTTCCTGCCGAAACCGGTTTGGCTCAGTGGATAGAACGTCGGTCTGCAGACTGAAGGGTCCTGGGTTCGATTCCAGTCAAGGGCATGTACATTGGTTGCGGGCACATCCCCAGTAGGGGGTGCGCAAGAGGCAGCTGGTCGATGTCTCTCTCTTATCGATGTTTCTAACTCTCTGTCCCTCTCTCTTCCTCTCTGTAAAATATCAATAAAATATATATTTTTAAAAACATTTCCTCCACCTAGTATCTTAACCTTTAGCTATATTTATTCCCCATACTACACCCACCAAATGTATATTTTTAATTAATTTTGACTCCATTATTTTAACAGATTAATTTCTTATATTTGTATTTATATTTTTATAGTCATATCAACTTTGCATGGCTCTTGGTTGTCTTTTAGTTGCACAATCTAAACAACAATGTTATGGAGTACTGATGATGGCTTGGGATGATTACTTGGTTGCTTACTAGATGAAACCTATTTCTGTTGGTAAGTCAAAATATAATTTCTTTAATAAATGTTTTTCTGCTAGTGGTGGTGTGGATGAAATTTTCATTGTTCCCTTTAACGCTTTGTTTCTACAGTACTTTTAACTTATGCTCTTGTCTTCTTTTTATATATCAGGCCTCTAAGGGATTGTTCAGCCTTTCAAGTTGCTCTTCTCAAAAGTGTTGCCTTCCCAAGATAAGAATATTCCAAAAGTATTGAGATATTAAATTACAGAGACAAGAAGTTCAGAGAATCTAATTAAGAAACCTACAAACTTCCCAGTGAGAGATATACTAGTAGTGAAAAGAAGACAGACTGAAAATAAATGATTTAAGAACCCATCTTATGATCTTAGAAAATTAATCCCCCAAAATGGAGAATGTGAAAGAAAATAATAACATCAATTAAAAATTTAGAAAACAAAGCCACAATAGAAAGAATCAATAAATGTAAAATCTTACTTCTTTAAAAGACTAATATAACTGTTAAAAATCTTATTTCTGGTAAGATTTATCAAGGAAAAAAAACAAGTGGAAAGATTAGGAATATCACAAATGTAAATGGCAATATCAATATTCAAACTTATAATTGTTAAAATAGCATAAAATATTATGAACAAATGTATTCCAATAAATTTTAAAATGTAGATAAATTAAATGATTCTAAAAAACTCTATAATGGCTCTCCCCAAATTATTATTATTATTATTATTATTATTATTATTATTTATGTTTAATCCTTACCTGAGGATACTTTTTCATTGATTTTTTAAGAGTAGAAAAGAGAGAGGGAAAGACAGAGAGAAATATTGATGTTAGAGAAACACACATTGATTGGTTGCCTCCTGCACATGCCCCAGCCAGGGAGGACTGGAATCAAACCATGGGTCATTTTCAGTCTGCAATCTGAGCCAAACTGGCAGGGCTTCCAAATTATTAATAGAATACCCAAATAATTCATTCCTTGAAATAAGTTGTGTGCTGATTAATGTGTGATTCTGAGTGGTGATAGTGTTGGGGAAATACAAGTACATATAATACAATTATAATACAAAGCCTTTCCCTGGAGGTCTTTCCCATAGGTCAGGTGTGGGGAAACTTTTATCTGCCAAGGGCCATTTGGATATTTATAACAACATTTGTGGGCCACACAAAATTATCAGCTTAAAAATTAGCCTGTTGTATTTGGTCAAACAAAGAAATAACTCTCCCCTAATGCCTTGGCAGGGCCAGACCACATGATTTTGCAGGCCTCATACCGCCCTGGGGCTGGATGTTCCCCACTCCTGTCATAGAGGAAGTGCTCACACAAGGAAAGAACATAGCTTTGAAACCCAGATCTGGCCCAGGAAAGCTGTGTGAGATTGGGCACAGGTACTTTCCTCCAGTGACTTTTAAGAAGGTAGCTCAAGTTTGTGAAGATTTAGGATAATGTATGTAAAGTTATTAGGTGGTTGATTGTCAGCAGCTCTTAGTTCTGATGACAACTTCACACTTACCTTGGATTTTCTTTTGAGGCTCATTATATTTAAACATTCTTTTCCCCAACCTCATAAAATGACCTACATACAGGTAGCCTGACTCCTTTGAACTATGGGCAGACCCCACATGTGTCATGGGCTGACCCTGAAACTAACTTCCCAGATATTTACTTTCTGGGAAGACTCCCAAGATACTTACTTTCTTCATCACAGTTTAAGAAGGCAGGAGGATTTTTCATGGAGCACCATTTTTTCATGTCGTAGAAAGCAAAATAGTTAATGATGCACTTCGCCAGGTTGTAGTTGGGAAGAAGCAGCAACGATCTCAGTAAGAAGGTTCTGGTGAAATTTGATTTGATATCATAAATTTCTAAAAAGATGATAAGATTGGGTTTCATTATAGGAAATGAACTATCCCGGGTGGTAGTGGAAGTGGGGAGACCCAATTTATAATCAAACCAAACTCGGAATCCAAAGCCAGATGATTATGCTTGAAGAACACTATTTCCCGATAGGTTTGTTTCTGTGGACAGCTAAGGACAGTTTGTGTTGGTAACTGAAGTCTCTTTGATGAAGTGAAGCCAGCCTAAGTCTTCCTGGCACCATTATGAACAGAAAGAAGCTACAGTCTGCTTTCCACATTTCTAACTGAATAAAACAAATAAGGGAGGTAAAAGTATGAGATACAGCCTAGAATTCACCAGTAGAGAACACACAGGAAAATTATGATGTATTTGAGAGTAGGAAAATCTTCACACAAAAAAACAAACAAAAACAACAAACAGTTGATGTGTAACTATCTCTCTAAAGAATGTATTGGATATGAATAATAATTAGACTAAATTCCTGGAGATATAAACATGTTTAATTTATGAATGCCGTTGTAAAATTTTGGTAATTCCATTCTTGGGGAAGAAGATACAGACTAGCCCAAACACAACGTTCACATAAGATACTTTGAGCAAGAAGAGGTGACCGGCCCTCCCAGCCCGCCCGCCGTGCTGGAGAGGAGCGGGCGCAGCATCTCCCTGTCCGCAGCCAACTACGCTCGGCCCCTGCACTCGCGGGCAGGCGAAGAGATGGTGTAGTATCTCCCCGCCCGCAGCCAGCTCTGCCCAGAAATGGGAAGGCTACAACTAGACACCAAGCAGGGCACTGCTGCTGCCATGTGGAGTTTAAAACTACGGCAAACTGGACCTGCAGGAAACGCTGCCACCAGGAATGAGGGAAGCCAGACCTCGCTCTGCCCTGGGGCCCAAGGACTGGGCCAACCCGCCGGCCATGGGAACCAGGGAGCTGATATGGGACCTTCGGCGCCTGCCCACAACCACCCCGAGCGTCTCCCGGCCTGCGGCCAGCTGGGCCCAGTCTCCACACGCACCTTATTGGTGGGGAGCTGGCACGGCGCATTCCCTTTGCGCCCTGGCGAGTCTTTCTGCTGCCACCGCCAGCAGCCAGCTCCAAAGCTTACGCCACTACTGCCATGTGGATTTTAATACTACAGGGGAAATTGAGACACAGGAGCTACCGTCGCTGCCGCACCCGCTGCCGCCCCCGTCAATGGGAATCCACAGAAATCAGAGCTCACTATGCCCCTGGCTCAGAGAGAGTGTGGCTTCAGAAATTAGCCTCTGCGTCCACAGCAGCTCCGCTTCCACAACAAAGGAGACACCATTGAGGGGGAATTCTCCGCCCGCAGCCATCTCAGCCCGCCCACAACCTTCCCAGCACACCCACCGTGCGGGTGGGAAGCCTGCACGGCACCTTCTGTTAGCGGCCCCGGCGAGTCCTCCCTCAGCCGCCGCATGGCCGGGCCGAAGCTCCCACCACTGCCGCCATGTGAACTTTAAAACTACAGTGGAAATTGAACCACAGGAGCTACCATCACTGCTGCATCAGCCACCGCCACCCCCCACCACCACTGCAAATAAAGGAAATCCACCGAGAACAGAGCTCACCACGCCCTGGGCTCAGAGAGTGGGTGGCCTCAGAACTTAGCCTCCGCGTTCGCAGCTGCTCTGCTTCCGCACCAAACGAGACACCTTTGAGGGCAGTCTACCCGCCATCAGCCATCTCAGCCTGCCTGCAACCTTCCCGGCCTGCCTGCCATGCTAGCAAGGAGCAAGCAAGGCACCCCCCAATACGAGACCCCAGCACCCGAGAGGGGTTGTGTGCCCTGAGTGAGCCATATGTCCAGGGGGCCTTGTGCCCCGGGTGAGCCGTATGTCCCAGGGGGCCCTGTGCCCCGGGTGAGCCGTGTGTCCCAGGGGGCCCTGTGCCCCGGGTGAGCCGTGTGTCCCAGGGCGCCGTGTGCCCTGGGTGAGCCATGTGTCCCAGGGGGCCCTGTGCCCCGGGTGAGCCCTGTGTCCCTAGGGAAGCAGTGGGACCCAGGGGGAAGGGCGGTGAGAACCAGAGGAGGAGCAGACTCTATTCGGGTGGTCCTGAGATAGCCACCATAAAACAAGCAGACTGCCAAACGAGGAGCTGATTCTATTCATGAGATCCTGAGATAGTCACCATAAAACAAGCAGATTGTCAAATGACAGCAGGGAGGGGAAGGAGACTTGGGGGGAGATAAGAGAACAACCGAAGGACTGGTATGCATGAATACAATCAACGAACACAGAACTCTGGGGAGGGAGGGCATGAAAGGTAGGTGGGGGGGGGGGACATTGGAAAGATATGTACACATATGATACCTTAATAAAAATGGGAAGGGAAAAAACAAACAAACAAACAAAAAAAGAAGAGGTGACCGCACAGTGCCAAAGCCATGCTGATTCCATCCTGTGGAGAAGATATTAACGTGATACAGAGGCAAACAAATGATCCAGATTGCAGAATTCTGCTTATTGTCCACCTGAACAAATGCAAAAAATGGCACTAATCTTATAGACTAGCACTATCTAATATATTTAATCATGGAAAGTTCTATGGCTACATTCAGATATAAGTATGGCTGTTGAGGGCTAGAAAGTGGCTAGTCTGGCTATGGAACTGAATTTTAATTTCAATTAAGTTGAGGTTTAAAAAGCCCCATGTGGCTAATTGCTACCACAGTTCAGATATAGTTTGATATCTTGTGGACTTGCCCTGTAGCAACCATAAGTATCTTTTCTTCCAAAGAGTAGAGAAAGATCTTAGGTGAGGAAGAGAAACAAAATATCTTACTTGACAAAATGATGGAAAGGATAAGAAAGGGGAAAAATTGACAAAAATGTGTTACTAAAAATAGAACGGACTATAAATCAACTACATTGTAAGCTACTCTACACCTGGTATTGCCATCAGGACATGACTTATATGGGTGGGATGCCACTTCTCCAGAGACTCCCAGCAAAGGCATATTTTATGTGCTCACTTTCCCAGCCCCAGCATTTGTTTTATATACTCTAGTAGCAGATCCTTGGTTTGTAGCATTTTAGAATTATGTTAGTTCCTTTCTGTCCACTCTGCATTTGTTTTATTTACTTTACTTCTGCATATAATGTTTAATACAAATGGCAATAGCAGTTCACATTATTCAGCTCTTCATTTGTAAAGGAAATGCTTTTAGTGAGTCATCAAATATTATGTTATAGAGTTTTACCCTTTATAAAGTTAGGCACTTTTCTCTCCTAATTCCATTTACTAAGAAATTTTTATCAAGTATCATTTATTTTTTTGCATCTATTGAGATAATTATGTTTTTCCTATTAACCCATTAAAAAGGGAATTTTATTTATAGATTTTTCTAATATAAAAACAACTTTCTTAGATTGTTTGCTAATATTTTATTTAAAATTTTTGAATCTATGTTTATGAATGAAATTAGTTCATGATTATTTTGTCAGTTTTTGGCATGGGGCTAGTCTTGCTAGTCTTGTAGAAGAGGCTGGAAGTGTTATCTTATTCTTTTCTGTATCACCTGAAAGACATTTCAGGACTCACCAGGAGTCATCTAGGCCTTATGTTTTCTTTTTGAAAATAATTTAACCTATTAACTACTTGGATTCTTGTAGTAAAATTTGAATTTTCTAATACTTCTTAAATCAGATTTAGTAAATTTTTTTCCCTAGAAATATAACAATTTGTTCAAAGTTCTTAGACTTGTCCTTACATTATTTATTATATACTCTTATTTGTCAATGTGTAACAAATAAGAGTATATAATATAATCTTTCTCTCTAAATATGTGTGTGTGTGTGTGTGTGTGTGTGTGTGTGTGTATACCTAATATTTATCTAAATTTTATTAATTCTTCCAACTGCTGATTCATGGGGCTGTTGGTATTCTCTATTATATATTTGTTTTCTATTTGATTAATTTTTGTTGTTATTTGCTCATTATTTCAACTGTGTTTACTATACTTTTTTTATAACTTATTAAGTTGGACAGTTTGTTAAGTTTTAACCTTTTTCATGGTAATAGTTAAAGTTATAAAATACCCAGCACAGTATTTATGTTATTCTTCAGTTCTAAATATTCTCAAATTTATGATTCCCTCTTTGGCCTATTAATTATATAAAAACTTGTATTAAAATTCCCAATTGTGTCTTTTTTGTTACTAATTTCTAATTGCAAAATGATATTGAATGTGTCATTCATTAGTCTTTGTTGTGTATCATCTAGTCAGTTTTGTAAAGATTCCATGTGTGTTTAAAAACATGTGTTTGGATTTCTATGTTCTCTATATACTCATTGGCTCAAGTTCATTAACTGTACTATTCAATAGATATCATTTATTGAATTTCTTTTCCTGCTTAATGCTTTAGTTACAAGAGAAGTATGCTAACATCTTCTCTATGATATATAGTTTGCTTGTTTCAAGTAACTCTGGAAATTTTGATTAAATATACTTCTAGACAATATTACTAGGTAAATAAAATTTTGTAATTGTTACAACTTAATATGCAAATGAATCTGCTATCATGTAGTGAGCCTCTTTATTTCTAGTAATACTTTTTATCTCAAAGAGTATTTTTTTTCTGATACCAGTATTATTTTGTGGGCACTTGTTTAATATATCTTTTTACATTATTTTATTTCCCATGTCTTTATTTATTTATTTATTCTCCTATAAAGAGAATAAAATTGATCCAAAATAGCAGTCTTTGTCATTTATTTAATAAGACTTTTTTGTTGCTATTTATTTTTACTACTGATATATTTGGGCTAATTACTATCATATTACTTTGCAATTTATTATTTTTATTTCATTTTTATTTCTATCCTCTTGCTTTTTGGATGTTACTGAATTTATTTTCTCCTTTCTTCTTCACTGTGTTTTGGAAATTATACTTTAAAAATATTCCTTTAGTGTTTACACTGAATATTTAAACATACCAACGTAATTTTTCTCTCTGGCTCCTTCAAATATCTTTTTAGCATTGGTGTTCTCAAGTTTTATGATAATATGTATAGGCTAATAATTTTTAAAAACAATTTAATGGGCTTTCTGAAACTTGGGATGCCTGATTTTTAATAATCCTGGAAATTCTTAGCCACTATCTTTCTAGCACTACTTCCTCATCCACTAATTCTTTGTATACCAATATATGAGATCTTCTCACTCTATCCTCCATGGTTTTTCACATTTCTTTAATATTTTCCATTTTGCTATCTCATATTTCCTTTGCATTCATCTTTTTAAGTGTTGTTCATTTTTAATTGTATTTTATAAAAATTTTGTGTACCCCAGTGACCAGACATTATGTAACTTAATGCATGATTATCCCAATAAATCCTGTACCTATCCATCACCATGCCTAGTTATTAGAATATTGTTGACTATATTCCCTATGCTGTACTTTATATACCCTTAACTATTCTTTAACAACCAATATGTACTTCTTAATCTCTTTGCCATTTTGTCCCCTCCCATCTGGCAACCAACAAAAAATTATTTGTATCTATGAATCTGTTTCTGTTCTGCTTGTTCATTTTGTTTGTAGATTCCATTGTTGATAGATATGTATTTATTGGCATTTTATTGTTCATATTTCTGATATTCATTTCTTCTTAAATAAGACCCTTTGCATTTCATGAAATACTGGTTTGGTGGTGATGAACTCCTTTCGCTTTTTCTTGTCTGCAAAGTTCTTTATCTGACCTTCAATTCTGAATGATAGCTTTTCTGGGTAGAGTAATCTTGATTATAGGTCCTTGATATTCATCACCTTGAATATTTCTTGCCAAGCCCTTCTGGCCTGAAAAGTTTCTGATGAGAAATCAGCTGATAGTAATATGGGTGCTTCTTTGTAGGTAACTGACTGCTTTTCTCTTGCTGCTTTTAAGATTCTCTCTCTCTCTTTTTTTAATTTTTATTTAACTTTTGACATTTTAATTGTGCTATATCTCAATTTGTGCCTCTTTGGGTTCACTTTGTTTGGAACTTTCTGTGCTTCCTGGATTTCTATGTCTGATTCCTTCACCAAGTTACAGAAATCTTCTGTTATTTTTTCAAATATATTTTCAATTTCTTGATTTCTCTCTTCTCCTTTTGGCACCCCCATGATACATATGTTGGTATGATTGAAGTAATCTTATATATTCCTTACACTATCCTTTTTTTTTCTTGTTGCTGTTCCGAATGGGTGTTTTTTGTTCCCTTATATTTCACATTACTGACGTGATTCTTAGTTTCATCTACTCTACTGTTGAATCCCTGTAAATTATTTTTTATTTCAGTTAGTGTGGCCTTAATTTCTAACTGGTTCTTTTTATGTTGGTGAGGTATTCACAAAGTTCCTTGAACATCCTTATGACCAGTGTTTTGAACTTTGCATCTAGTAGTTTGCTGGTCTCCATTTTATTTAGTTATTTTTCTGGACTTTTGTTCTCTTGTTTCATTTGGGACATGTTTCTTTGACTCCTCATTTTAACAGCTCCCTATCCCCTGTATTTCTTTCTATGTATTAGATACAGATGCTACATCTTCAAGGCTTAGTAACATGGCCTAATGTAGTAGGTGTCTTGTAGGGCTCAGTGGGATGTATACCCTCCTGTTGTAGTTGAGTCTTGATTGCTGTTGGTAATTCAATAGTAGGGATTTACCCAGGTTGATCAGCTGCAAGACTGACTATGACTCTTTATATTCATCCTTAACCACCAATTCTCTTTTCAACTATTTCAACTATGTCTAATATTTTGATATATCTATCTATTAAATATTTATTTAAATTATTAATTCTTTTCATTTTTCAAGATTCTATTTGGATCTTTTTCAAATCTACTTGTTCTCTCTCTCTCTCCATATACATATATAACACCCATACATATATATCTATAGTATATGCATATGTGCAATATATGTATATATCTTCTATATGTTCATAGTCCTGAAACTCTGTTACTAGTTAAATATTTTAAAAATAGATATTTTATATTATATTCTAAAAATCCTCAAATCTTAAATGTTGCCAGCCTGATTCTTATTATACAGTTTGTGTTTTCTGGTAGCATTTGCTCTTTGCTCCTTCCTTTTTTCTTTTCTTTGTAATTTTAAGCTGATCTCAATTTCTCTAGATAATTTACCTGTGGGAATACTTTGCAGTCTGAAAATTGTGTATACCTTTGCCACTTACCTGTGAACACAATCAATTGAGGTTATTTTAATAAATGATCAGGTTATGTTTTTGGCTTATATAGGTACTATGATTTCAAGAAACAAACCAGTATGGGGACTTGCCTGTGGTTACAAATTAAAAGGGAAATTACTATTCTTTATTCCAGTACCAAATTCAAATTTTATAAATTTCCTTTCTGTGTCCTATCATGGCATTAGTTAAGTTTTGTTAAACCTTATAATGAAGGCCTCTAACTTCCAATTTTAGATAGGAAGCTACTAAAACCTTTGTTGCATGTGCTTTATGCTTTCTATTCTGACCTCAGTGTTACTCACTAACTGTGCAATTGTAAAGTTAATAAGCTCATGTCAGAGATACCTTTAATACTTGCTTGCCTTCAAGGACACATGCTTCCACTTTATTGGTGGCCTCTGCCAATTCCATACTTTCTTCTTAACTCATTATTTTGACAGAGTATCATTTATAGTGTTTGTTTTGCTGCTGAAAAGTGGAAGTCTCCTTTGACATTCTAATTGCCAAATCTATTGGCTTCTTTTTTTCTTCTGACCCTTCATGTCCCTTTGAAACATATTCTTCCCCCAGAATTTTTTTAAACTTTCTGAAACAGTAATTTCTTCTAATTCTTATTACTTACTAGAGGCCCGGCACATGAAATTTGTACACTCAGTGTGTGGGGAAGAACCCTCAGGTTGGCCTTCACCCTCTCACAGTCTAGAAGCCCTCAGGGGATGTCTGACTGATGGCTTAGAAGGGGGCCTAAGCCATCAGTTGGACATCCTTAGCACTACTGTGGAGGTGGGAGAGTTTCCCACTACCACTGATGTACTCATCAGCCATGAACCCAGCTTCTGGCTGAGTGGTGGTATCCCTGTGGAAGTGCACTGACCACCAGGTGGCAGCTCCTGGATTGAGTGTCTTCCCATTGGTGGTCAGTGCATGTTATAGTGACCGGTCATTCTGCCATTCAGCCGATTTACATATTAGCCTTTTTATTAAATAGGACTAGAGGCCCGGTGCACAAAATTTGTGCATAGGGCTGGGGAGGGGGTGTCCTTCAGCCCAGCCTACACCCTCTCTAATCTGGGACCCCTCGAGGGATATCCAACTGCCCGTTTAGGCCTGATCCCACCTGGATCGGGTCTAAACGGGCAGTTAGACATCCCTTTCACAATCCAGGACTGCTAACTTCCAACTGCTCACCTGCCTGCCTTCCTGATTGCCCCTAACCACTTCTGCTTGCCAGCCTGATCAACCCCTAACCACTCCCATGCCAGCCTGAATGATGTCTAACTGCTCCCCTGCCAGCCTGTTTGCCCCCAACTTTCCTCCTCTGCCAGCCTGATCACCCCTAACTGCCTTCCCCTGCTGGCTTCTTTTGGCTGCAGAGCTACCTTGTATCAATAGTAGATGTTTAGACATAGTCCCACCTCCTTGCTGTCAGGTAAATGAGAGTCCTGGCTGTTAGGTAGCAGGGAGCTGTCTGATCAATGGTCAATTCTCTAAGGGTAGAACTTCCTCCTCCCTGCTGTCAGATGGCTGTCAAACCACTGAGAGCTGTCTGACCAATGGATGATTCTGGCTGATTCTGTGCAGGTGGGACTTCCTCCTCCCTGCTGTCAGAGTCTGGGCCAGCACAAACTGGGATACAGCATCAAGTGTCCCTGCACCAGAAGACCCAGAATCAACTCTCCTCCCACTTGTGTGTCCCCTGAATGCAACATCCAGCCTTATGGAGGGGCTGACAGGCCCAGACATGCCAGAGGCTGGGAGCAGTGAGGCTGTATCTGCCACTGGAGTAGGTGGATCCTGCCTGTCCACTTGTTCCCCAGGACCCCTGGCTGGCCCATAGGCCCAAACAATCCAGCTTCACTGCTCAGCCCCGGACACTCCAGAGGTCATAGAGCACAGGCTTGATCCTCTACTGGAGTGGGCACATGCCACCTGACCCTGGCTGGACACCTCAGGTGCCTCCCAGCCAGACTGTGGGACTCTGGATGGACTGGACTGGGGGACTCTGACAGGGCTGAGAGCACTGGGCGCTGACATCTTGTGGCTATGGGTACCACCATTTTGTAGTGGAGTGATGTCTAATTTGCATATTACTCTTTTATTAGGATGTTTATTGGGGTGACATTAGTTCAGCAACCAAACAGGTTTCAAGTGTACAGCTCAAAATATCATCTGCACACCACCTCATGCACCTATTGCTCAAAGAATAATCTTTCTGTCCTCATTCCTCTTCCCTTTGTTCCCCCCAACCTTTTCCTCTGGCTAACACCACACGTTGTCTGTGCCTATGTGTTTATATATATAAATTCACAATCTCAAATGCTTTAAGGGGAATCTTTCCCACTTAGCACAATATTTCTCTTTAAAGAGCTGTGCAACATATACAGATAATGCTTTCCATGATTTTGGGATTGCTTTGAGAATTAGTGCTAAGGCATATCTCTTAACAGTTTTTGTCTGATATCCAGAGGCTTAAGTCTTATTCATGTGAAATACTCTTTTGTGACAGGAATGAGTTGGGAAGCCTGTGCTTATGGGGCTCTGTGATAACAGGGAGAAATGAAGTGGTCAAGTGCTCAAGCCAGTTCAAACTCTTGTTGGAGAAGGAAGGGTGGGGAAAATACAAATGTAAGAATACTGCAGAAGCCAGGTTTACATGCAATAAGGAGAATGCTCAGTTATAAAGATGTCAGGTGCAAACAGTTTTTCTTCTTTCTGGAAAATCATATTTTGCTGTTGAGGGTCTTTAAGTTAAGGAAGAATAGCTGCACCATACAACCTTTCCTCGATGAAACTGTTGGACTCTCTCAAGAATTCAGGATTCCTCTCCACTCCTCCCTCTCATCACCACACTATAAAGTGCCCCAACATCGCTGAAACTGGTTTGGCTCAATGGATAAAGTGTCAGCCTGTGGACTGAAAGGTCCTGAGTTCGATTCCAGTCAAGGGCATGTACCTTGGTTGTGGGCACATCCCCAGTGAGGGGTGTGCAAGAGGCAGCTGATTGATGATTCTCTCTCATTGATGTTTCTAACTCTCTAACCCTCTCTCTTCCTCTCTGTAAAAAAAAACAATAAAAATATTTTTAAATAAATAAATAAAGTGCCCCAACATCAAGGATAACACTTTTAAAAATAATGAGGAATTACTGTCGAATGTATTTTTGATATGATTTATTCTAACTTGCTGAGGGCCTGTCCTTTTAAGAAGAAAGCTGCTCTTTTGTTTTCATTTACTCTCTCTCTTTTTCTGTTTCCAACAAATGAGTTTCAGAAACAAATGCTCCTAAAATGTCCAAAATATTGTGCAAAACAGGTTCCTTAAGTCATGTGATAGTGTTATTTGATGTGAGGGGAAGGAGGAAGAATCTTGTCAAAGAACCATACATCAGGTTCAGTCCCATCCCTTCAATAGGAAGAACCCAATTACAGCAAACCTGGAGTGGGTTCAGAAGCTCTCAGAGTAAGTTGTTATTTATTTCAGAGAGTATGGTAGAGGGAGAGAAAAATGGAAACATCAATGATTAGAGAGAATCATTGATCGGCTGCCTCCTGCATGAGCCTATTGGGATTTGAGACTACAAACTGAGCATGTGCCCTGGAACCATGACCTCAGCTCAACCCCTGAGTCACACGGCTGGGCTCAAAGTAATTTTTATTGACTTACATCAAGTTCAGGACATTACCAACCCCGGAACATAATTGTCTCTTCATGTCTTTTTATTTACACTTACCTAACTGAAATGTGGCATCGATGAGGAGACTGAAAATGCCTGAAAGGTAGCCTAACACCACAAGTTTGATGTAGGCAGAAGAACTTTTAGAAAACAGGAAGCTCAGCAGATATATGAAGGGGATGGCACTCCAGCCAAACAGCATGAAGATCAGCATTGTGTCCAAGAAGTGGTAGTCTGTGAGATACATGTCCAACTGGCAGAACTTGAACACTCCCTGGAACACACAATAGACAGTGATAAAGGCAAGTGAGACCTAAGTGCAAAAATAATGAAGCTAGAACACTTACAGAAGGAAATAGTAAGACCTGTCCTTATTTAGCACAGAATACTCATTAATTAGATAATTTTGCTAAATAAAAAATTATAATAATAATAATAAGCTCTACTTGCTTCTTCTTCTCCAAGGGCAGTCCAGAGACAGATCCACTGTAATTTCCTTTATTATTATTAATTTTCACTTGGGAAAGTTTTTTTAAAAATTCTTTTCCCCCAAATAATCCTAATTCTCAACTTTCCCAGAAAGTAGAATATTTATCTAAAGAGAAACTATTTCTTTAAATATGTTTCCTCTTCATGACATGCCTTAACCTATCACTGCCAACCACCTTTAAACTGGGTTTCCTGGTTCTATTCTACTCCCACACTCCATCACATGCACTTCTGCAACTCTGGGATTTCTTTCTACATTTCTTTTTCTTTTTAAAAAATATATTTTATTGATACTTCACAGAGAGGAAGGGAAAGAGATAGAGAGCTAGAAACGTCGATGAGAGAGACCGACGCTCTACCACTGAGCCAAACCGGTCTCGGCATACATTTCTTTTTCTTGTTGGTCCTTTTCCTTTTACAGCATAATTCTCAGCAACCAGTGAGATAAGCAAGGTTGTGTCATTATTCTCACTTCACAGACTGTTTGAGTGGTGTGTCTGAAGCGGCCTACTCCAAAGTAGCAGAGGTTCTTGTTTCCAGATTCTGTGCTCTTTAAATGGCCATTCCCATGTTTTCTCTTATGTTTTTGCAATTACAGTTTTTACTAGGCTTTTCTTAGTATCCATGTCCATCTTTTTTTAAAATTAAATGTATTGAAGTGACATGGGTTAATATTAAATGTATATCATATATCACATGTTCATGACACTGATCTGTATATTGCATGGTGTGCCCATGATGCAAAGTCAAATCCTCTTCCATCACCATGTATTTGACACCCGTTGCCCTCTATTCCTAAAGCCCCTCCCTCTGGTAACCACCATTCTATTGTCTGTGCCTATGAGTTTCAGTTTTATACTCACATCTGAGTGAGATCATATGGTTATTAGCTTTCTCTGACCTATTTTGCTTAGCATATTTTCAAGATCCATCCATTTTGTTGCAAATGGCAGTATTTCATCTTTTCTTATCACTGAGTAGTATTCTATATATCCACCAGAAAAATTTGAGATCATTATTCAAAAAGCATGGAACAGACCATCCAACCTAAGAGGGAAGGTAGGAGTCATATTGTCAGACAACCCGAGATGAGACTTCTTTTCCCCCTCATCATTTAAATTCTCTATTGTTTAAAATATTACATAAATGTCCTTTCCCCCCACTGACCTATCCCCAACTATTCCCACTCCCTAGCACATGCCCTCATCCCCTACTGTCTGTGTCCATTGGTTATGCCTATATGCACGCATACAAGTCCTTTGGTTGATCACTTACTTCCCTCCCCTACCTTTCCTCTTAGGTTGGATGGTCTGTTCCATGCTTCTATGACTGGTTATATTATTGTTCATCAGTTTATCTTGTTCATTATATTCCACAAATAAGTGATATTGTGTGATAATTATCTTTCTACAATTGGCTTATTTCGCTTAGGATAATGATCTCCAGATCTATCCATGCTGTTGTGAATGGTAAGAGTTCCTTCTTTTTTTTTCTTACAGCAGCATAGTATTCCATTGTGTAGATATATCAAAGGTTTGATCCTTTCAAAGAATTAGCACTTGGTTTTATTGATCTTTTGTATAGGTTTTTTTTTTTTTGTCTCTATGTCATTTATTTCCACTCAGATCTTTATTATTTCCTTCCTTTTGCTCATTCTGGGATTTTCTTGTTGCTCTCTTTCTAATTCTTTAAGTTGTAGAGTTAGATAATTTATTACCAGTTTCCCTTGGTCTTTTTCTTTCTTTTTTTTTTTTTGGGGGGGGGGAGGGTGAGGTAAGCCTGTAATGCTATGAACTTCCCTCAGGACTGCTTTCACTGTGTCTCATAGATTTCGGATTGTTGTGTTTTCATTGTCATTTATTTGCAGAATGATTTTTATTTCTTCTTTGATCTCTTTGGTAACCCAATCATTGTTTAATAATATAATATTTAGCCTCCAAGTGTTTGAATTTTGTTGTTGTTTTATTGTAGTTTATAATATTATGCTATTGTGATCTGAGAAGATGCTTGATATGATTTCAATGTTCTTGAATTTGAAGAGACTTTGCCTACATCCTAATATGTGGTTTATCTTTGAAAATGTCCCATGTGCACTAGAAAAAAAATGTATATTTTGTAGCTTTGGGGTAAAATATTCTGAAGATATCAATTAGTTCCATTTGACGTAGTGAGTCATTTAGGATTGATGTTTCTTTGCTGATTTTTTATTTAGAGAATTTATCCAGTGGTGTCAATAGGGTATTAAAAACTCCCCTAACATGATTATACTGCTGTTGATCTCTCCCTTGATATCTTCCAGAAGTACTTTTATGTATTTTGGAGTATTTACTAACCATTCAGCCTCCCTAGGTCTTTTGATTGGAGCATTTAATCCATTTATGTTTTAAGTTATTATTGAGCCAAAACTTGTTTGGCTCAGTGGATAGAGCATCAGCCTGTGGACTGAAGGGTCTCAGGTTCGATTCTGGTCCAGGGCATGTACCTTGGTTGCAGGCACATCCCTGGTAGGGTGTGTGCAGGAGGCAGCTGGTCGATGTTTCTCTCTCATTGATGTTTCTAGCTCTCTATCCCTCTCCCTTCCTCTCTGTAAAAAATCAATAAAATATATATATTTTTAAAAAGGTTATTATTGATAGGTACTTGTTTGTCACCATTTTTATTCTTTATGCCTCTTTTCCTTATTCCAATTATATTTCTTCTTTTTAAAGCAGTCCTTTTAGTATTTCTTGCATTGCTGGGTTGGTGGTAATAAACTCACCTTTTTTTTTTTGTCTGTGAAGCTCCTGATTCCACCTTCAATTTTGAATGATAGCCTTGCTGCGTATAGAATTCTTGGATTCAGTCCCTTGTCTTGCATAATTTCATATATTTAATTCAATTCCCTTCTGGCCTGATGTGTGTCTTTTGAGAAATCAGTTGATAGTCAAAGGTCCCTTGTAGTTAATTTTCTGTCTCTCTCTGGCAGCCTTTAAGATTCTTACTTTGTCATTGATGTTTACCAATTTAATTATGATGTGTCTTGGTGTTTGTCTTTTTGGGCTCATCTTGTTTGGGACTCTGTGTGCTTCTTAGACTTTGTGCTTTTTTATTTTTTCCCAACATCAGGGAAATTTTCTGTCATTATTTATTCAAACAGGTTTCCTATTCCTTGCTTCACTTCTTCCCCTTCCAGAACCCCTGTTATGTGGATTTGTTGTTATTGTTGTTTTATTTTGTATTGTCCCAAATCTCACTTAGTTCTCCTCCTGCTTTTTAAGTTTTTTTTCTAGTTGCTGCAGTGCTTAGATGATTTGTACTACCTTGTCTTTTTGTCTTTTTAATTTTTCTCTTCATACAAAGGACATCAATCAGATTAAATTGGGACCCACTCTAACTGCTTCATTTTAACTTGAATTTTAAATGCAAATAATAACTATTTGAAAGCTCCATCTTTAAATATAGTTATATTTTTAAAGAACAGGTGTTTAGGACTTAAACATATGAATTTTGGGGGATATAATTTTCTAATAAAATTATTAGGGCCCTGGCTTGATGGCTCAGTCAGATTAAGTGTCATCCCATACACCAAATGATTATGGATTTGATTTCTGGTCAGGGAACATACCTATGCTGGGGGTTTAATATGATTGGGGTGCATATGACAGGTAATTCCTTGATGTTTCTATTTCACTTCTCTCTCTCTCTCTCTCTCTCTCTCTCTCTCTCTCTCTCTCTCCCTCCCTCCCTTCCTCCCTCTCTCTCTCTCCCTAGCTCTCTATCTCTTCCTTCCTCTCTCTCTCTAAAACCAATAAGCATATCCTTGGGTGAGGATAAAACATCATTTATGAGTTCCAAATATTTTCTTTCACATGCCTCTTGATTAAAATTTATACACATTTCAATGTGTTTTCTAAGATAATGAGCAGAGTTAGGTTTATGATATAATTGGAGAGTAGCAAATTTCCACAGGTTACAGAAAATAAACAAGCTCTCAAAAAATTTTTATTTAACACTCACCAGCAGTAGGCAGCAGGCAATGAAGAAGATGATGAGATCCCACAGTAGAGCAGAAAGCCAGTATGCAAGGACATAGACCCCACTCAGAAACTGGATGTGCTTTGCCTTAGTGATTCTCTCAGTCACTGTGAGGAGACAAAAGCCACTGACCAAAAGTGCCATACCAAAATGTGTATTTATGGCCACTTGCTCTCCTTCTGACAACCTAGAAAATAATGAGCAAAAGTAGATATATAAAAAAAATCTACAGCAGAAAATATAAATTTCTATCAATTGCTATTTTTAATCATGGAGATATCATCAACATTGTATAAAAGCTTTTTAAGTATAACATTTTATTCTAATGAATAGAAAAACATACACTCTTCTGTGTTTCTTATAATCAGAGGTTGGCTGAGGTTTATTGAAGACTGTAATGGAAGCATCAGGGCCAGAAGTTGACATGAAAAGAATATTGTCTAGCATTGCCAGGGACAGGGATGGTGAGTGGTATGCTTGATTGTTGAACAGACCAGTAAATGTTATTTTATCTTTCTTCACCTCAATGGAAAATGCAACAATGCATAAGTGAATACAATCTTCATCTTCCATCAAATATTTTAGTAGGTCACCTAGGATAAGGATGCAATACTGGTCAGTTTGTCCAAAACACAATATATGTTCGGGAAGAAGAGCAACTAATTTTACTTGGTTATTATCCCTTTCAGTTTTCTGATAATGATTATTTCAAACATTTGCCATTCTTTTTAAGCACTTAATTGTCCATAATCTAAATTCCTATTTCACTGAGAAAACACAGGTGGCCTGGTATAGAGTCTCTATACTTATCTTTCTTAAATTTATCTATGAGTACTTTCACTTATAGATTTTATTGCTTATCTTTCAACAGACAAAAACTTCCTGTGAGAAAATGGATAAAAGAAATGAGAAATCACCTATTTTAAGGTATCATATATCTAGGAAAGAAATAAACATTTGGGGTCCAAGACCTTGGAAAAAATGAAAATGCATTCATTTTGTGTGCCTTTTCCTTTTAAGGCATTTTTTAGATCTGTTAATGGCGGTGGTGCCTTCTGGTAAATCCTCTAGTCCTCAGAGTTCATGAAGAGCTATAGCTTAGGAGTAAGACTGAGTAAGAAATAGACCAGTCCTCATAACAATTTCAATCCAGTATCAAATCACTTAAATCCATTATTGGATTTATATCTGTCCTTAATCTTACTGGCCATCAGAAGGTAAACTTTCTCAGGAGAATACAACCTCATGCAGATTATTTATAGCCTTCACACACAAATCTGGTATTCAATAAGAAAATTTCTAGGTATACCACAAAACAGAACCAAGAAAAAAGCACAAATAAGAGAAGCAGATCCACAGGTAAACTAGGCATTAGAGATAGAAAATTCACCAGAGAACTAGAGTGCATAGAATGAATAAATGTTGATGTTAGAATTTAAATTTCTATTAAGGATTTTACAATTAAGGATTCAACATATAACTCATAGTAGGTTGGATACAAATGAAGAATAGATAGGAAACTAGAAGATGGGTTGATTAAAAAATGGCACAATACAAAATGAATAAGAAACATAATGGAGGAGACCGAAACAAGATGGCGGCCTAGGAAGTCTCCTAAGCTGCCACCTCCTCAACAATTTGGAAAAAAACAACAGCTAAAATCGAAAGGGATCGCACCAGACCCACAGGAAAGCTGGCGAAATGGGAAGGCTACAACTAGACACAAAGCAGGACGCCGCTGCTGCCATGTGGAGTTTAAAACTATGGTGAAACTGGACCTTCCGGAGCCACTGCTGCCAGGAATAAGGGAAGCCAGACCTCGCTCCGCCTCAGGGCCCAGAGAGTGGGCCAGCCCTGCCGGCCGCCATGGGAGCCAGGGAGCTGATGCGGGCCTCCACCGTGCCTTCAGCTCCTGTCTGGACAAGAAGCCCATGAGTGTGACCTCCCTGCCTGCAACCATCCCGGCCCACAGCCATCCCAACCCACCCGCCATGCTGGTGAGGAGCGGGCACAGCGTCTTCCCGTCCGCAGCCAGCTCGGCCCAGCCCCCGTGCTGGCTGTGCTGGTGAAGAGATGGCACAGTGTCTCCCAGACTGCAGCCAACTCGGCCCAGAAATGGGAAGGCTACAACTAGACACCAAGCAGGGCGCTGCTGCTGCCATGTGGAGTTTAAAACTATAGTGAAATCGGACCTGCTGGAGACGCTGCCACCGGGAATGAGGGAAGCCAGACCTCACTCCTCCCTGGGGCCCAGGGACTGGGCCAGCCCTCCGGCTGCCCTGGGAACCAGGGAGCTGATGTGGGACCTCCGCTGTGCCTTCAGCGCCTGCCCACAACCATCCCAAGGAGCTCGCATGGCATCTCCCCGCCTGCGGCCGGCTCGGCCCAGTCTCCACGCACACCTTACTGGTGGAGAGCTGGTGTGGCATCTTCTGTTTATGACCCCCAGCAAGTCCTTGCATTGCCGCCGCCCACAGCCCACTTGGCCGGGTCTCTGTGCGCTGTGCTGGCAAAGAGATGGCGCCATATCTCCCAGCCCAGGCTAACTCTGCCTGGCCTCTGCGCACCGTGCGGGTGGGGAGATGGCGCAGCACCTTCTGTTTGTGCCCCGGGCCGCCAGCAGCCAGCTCCAAAGCTTCTGCCACTACCGCCATGTGGATTTTAATACTACAGGGGAAATTGAGACACAGGAGCTACCATTGCTGATGCACCCGCCACCGCCCCCGTGAATGGGAATCCACCGAAATCAGAGCTCACTACGCCCCGGGCTCAGGGAGTGGGCGGCCTCAGAACTTAGCCTCTGCATCTGCAGCTGTTCCGTTTCCGCACCGAATGAGACACCTTTGAGGGCGGTCTACCCGCCTGCAGCCATCTCAGCCCACCTGCAACCATCCCAGCCTGCCTGCTGTGCTAGCAAGGAGCTAGAGCGGCCCCTCCAATATGCGACCCCAGTGCCCTAGAGGGGCCGTGTGCCCTGGGTGAACCATGTGTCCCAGGGGGCCGTGTTCCCTGGGTGAGCCATGTGTCCTAGGGGGCCATGTGCCCCGGGAGAGCCGTGTGTCCCAGGGGAAGCAGTGGGACCCAGGGGGAGGGGTGGTGAGAACCAGAGGAGAAGCGGACTCTATTCGTGTGGTCCTGAAATAGCCACCATAAAACAAGCAGACTGCCAAATGAGGAGCAGATTCTATTCATGTGATCCTGAGATAGTCACCATAAAACAAGCAGATTGTCAAATGACAGTGGGGAGGGGAAGGAGACCTGGGGGGAGATAAGAGAACAACCGAAGGACTGGTATGCATGAATATAAGTACAACCAACGAACACAGAACTCTGGGGAGAGAGGGCATGAATGGGAGGGGGGGGGGGCAATAGTAAGATATGTACACATATAATACCTTAATAAAAAAAATTGGAAAGAAAATAAATTACTTGGCTGCATTAAAAAAACATAATGGAAAATAATAATGGAAACATTAATTAACAATATTCTCAATGATATGGGAAATCACTATAGATACTCACATATCAATAATAAAGCAATACTATGAACAACTGTATGCACATTTAGATGAAATGGACTACTTCCTCAAAACATAAACTATTGCTTACCTCACCCAATATAATAGAAATTAATGAATAATTATTAAGGAAACTTAATTTATAAATTAAAAAATTTTCCCCAAAATGAATATCCAGGTCTGGATATATGTTGTTTAATGTGATAGCAAGATTTTACTGTGACTTGAGGGGTATTCATACAACTTCAGGGATGTGGAGGATGGGCAAGCTCCAAAGCACTGTCAGGTCCAGATGTTTTGACTAGAGAATTCTAAAAATATTTGTGGAAAACACTAATTATAGACAATATGTTTCAGGAAACAGAAAAGGAGGAAACATTTCTCAATTTATTTTATGAAGCTAGTAATACTCTGATAGAAAAACCATGCAAAAGTACAAAAATTAAAATACAGACCAGTATCTTTCATGAATATAGGTGTAAATCTCCTTGAAAAATGTTAGCAAAAAATGTTCAGCAATATAAAAAAGAATAAAACACCATGATCAAGTGAAGTCTACTTTAGAGATGCAGTTTTGTATTTAAAATCAATCAATATCATTCACTGTATTAATAGGCTGAAGAATAAAAATTACATAATAATATCAACCTATGTAGAAAAAACATTTGAAAAAACTCAGTACTCACTCATGATAAGAATATGGCAATATTGCTGAAGTTCCTCAACTTTATACTCTACTGCTAACATTATACATAATGATGAAAACCTGTATACTTTCCCCCCCTATGACTGGGAACAAGGATAGAATGTCCACTCTCATCACTCTGATTCAACATTGTGCTTGAGATTCTGTCAAGTGCAATGAAGATGAACAGAAAAAAACAGGCATATAAACCATAAATAAAGAAATAATACTATTAATGTCAGATGACATAACTGTCTATCAAGAAAAATCTCAAGGAATCAACAAAAAATTCTAGCTTTAATAAGTGAGTTCAAGAGGAGCTCAGATTTCGCAGCGATCCGGTGGGTGAGTTCCCCTCGGACCGGTAGTTCTGACTGAGTTCCACTCGGCGCAGCAACATCCCCCCCCCCCCCTGCGCACCAGCGCGCTCGGCGCACAGAGGCTGAGGGACTCGGACCTGTAGTTCTGACCGAGTTCCACTCGGCGCAGCAACACCCCCTCCCCTGCGCACCAGCGCGCGCAGCGCACAGAGGCTGAGGGACTGGTCGTGGATTTACTTCTCAGCTGGAGGCGCGCCTGTCTGTGGACAGGGCTCCTAAGACTAGGGATATCTAAGGAGCAGCACAGCTGGATCTGAGTCCAAGAAGTAGCCGCAGAATTACAGGGGAGTGCAGCCAGCTCCGGACCGCCCCACCCCCAGCCATCAAAGACACAGAGAAGGGGAAAAAGCTAGAAAGGCTTTAGAGTCCTGGAAGTCATCCAGAAACACTGCCACCCAGAGGCTAAAGCACATAGGGTCTCTAGATTGGCTTAAAAATCAGGTCTTGTAATCAACACGGAGGAACGGTGAAACACAGTGAACTGCCACTACCGCCCAGACTGGGAACAGGCGTGCGAGACATAGCAACACAGAAAGTGAATGACCTTCATTACTGCAAATTTTGTTTAATTTTTAATTTTCAATTTTTATTTTTTTAACTGTTGAATTTTTGTTTTTTACCTACTTTAATTGCAAAGTTTACTCAAGAAATTTTTTTCATCTGCCATCACTAGATTTTACCTTTTTAATTAATTCATTTTTATAGGTAATCAACATTATTACTACTACTATTTTACCTTTTTTATCTTTTTTATCTTATTTTCTTTTGTTTATTTTTATTACTACTTTTTAAGTGTCATATTATAATCCTTTTTTTTGCTTTCTTTTTTCTTTTTTTTCCTTTTTCCTCTATTTCTTTTTTTCTCTATTTCCTCCTTCGGGATTACTATTCTAAAAACTATTCATACCTTGCCTTCTCCAACGCTCTATTCTATCTCAAACCTACCTTTATGACATCTCTCTATTCCTAACCCTTTACCTTTGGTGTCCTGCTTATCTTAACCCTTTACTGCTATAGATTTTCCTTACTCTTTCTGTTTACCCTCTCCAAAATTTTCACCTGTCCTGTGTATATATAATTCCCAACCCCCTGCTCCAATCCCATTCACACCTACCTTGTCACTGCCCCCCCACCAAAAAAAAAAAAAAAAGCGTTCTCTCTACCCCTTTGTTGTTGTATGTTGAATGCTAACTATATCAAAGGTTTATGCTTTTTTGTGTGTGTGTAAGATTGGTTTGCTTATTCTTTTTATTGGATTGTATGTTCTTGTTATCCGGGTTCTAGACACCTTTATTGGAGGATATTAATATTGCAAACACATTTCTGTCCAGTGCCTTCTGTGTTGTACCTGGTTGTGTTGTATTTTGTGCCTTTAAATCAAAGCAGGAGGGAGAGAACTACATTACCAGGCACCCTATAAAGAGAGATCATGGGGAGACTAAGAAACAACCCGCCTGTGAAAGAAAATCAACCATCACCAGAAAATGAAGTAAACGAGTTAGAGGCAAGCAACCTACCAGAGCAAGAATTCAGAGTAATGATCATGAGTTGGCTAAAAAGAATGGAAGACAAATTTGACAATATGAATAAGACCCAAGAGGAAATGAAGAAGACCCAAGAGGAAATGAAGGTGACCCAAGAGGAAATGAAGGTGACCCAAGAAGAAATGAAAAATGACATCGCTACTATGAAGAACTCAATAGAAAGCATCAAGAGTAGACTAGATGAAGCAGAAGACCGCATCAGTGAGCTAGAAGACAAAATGGAAAAAAATACCCAATTACAGCAGTTGCTAGAAAAAAAAATTAAAAAACAGGAGGAGAGCCTAAGGGAGCTTTGGGACAATACAAAACAAAACAATATTAGAATAATAGGGGTTCCAGAAGGAAAGGAAACTGAGCAAGATATGGAAAAAGTATTTCAAGAAATAATGACAGAAAACTTTCCTGAGATAGAGAAGAAAAAACCAACACAAATCCAAGATGCTCGAAGGGTCCCCAACAAAATGAACCCCCAAAGATCAACACCCAGACACATTATAATTAAACTGGCAAAAAACATCGACAAAACCAGAATCTTAAAAGCAGCCAGAGAGAGACAGAAAGTTACATATAAAGGAAACCCCATCAGACTAGCAACTGATTTCTCAACAGAAACTCATCAGGCCAGAAGGGAATGGGATGACATATACAAAGTCATGCAAAGGAAGGGTCTGAACCCAAGAATACTGTACCCCGCAAGGCTGTCAATCAAAATTGAAGGTGTAATCAGGAGCTTCACCGACAAAAACAGACTAAAGGAATTTATCTCCAACAAACCAGCAATGCAAGAAATGCTAAAGGGTCTACTGTAATAATAAAGAAATAGGAAATGAAGAAGGAACACAGGGGGATAGAATAAAAATGGCATCAAATACCTACCTTTCAATAATTACTTTAAATGTAAATGGTTTAAATGCTCCAATTAAAAGACATAGGGTAACAGAATGGATAAGAAAGCAAAACCCATTCATCTGCTGTCTACAAGAAACCCACCTCAGAAAAACAGACGCCCACAGACTGAAGGTGAAAGGATGGAAAAAGATTTTCCAGGCAAACGGAAATGAAAAAAAAGCTGGGGTAGCAATACTTATATCTGACAAACTAGATCTCAAAGTGAAGGACATAACAAGAGATAAGGAAGGCCACTTCATAATACTAAAGGGTGTAATCCAACAAGAAGAAATAACCCTGGTAAACATATATGCACCCAATTTGGGAGCACCCAAATACATAAAGAAACTGCTGGAGGACATTAAGGGACAGATTAATAGCAATGCTATCATAGTAGGAGATTTTAATACTCCATTGTCACCTCTGGACAAATCATCTAAACAAAAAATCAGTAAAGAAACGTCAATTCTAAATGACGTATTAGACCAGATGGAATTAATTGACATCTTCAGAACATTTCATCCCAAAGCCACAGAATATACATTCTTCTCAAGTGCACACGGGTCATTCTCAAAGATAGACCACATATTGGGACATAGGCAAAGTCTCTTCAAATTCAAGAAGATAGAAATCTTATCAAGCATTTTCTCAGATCACAGTGCCATAAAATTGGAAATCAACTACAATAATAATAAGCCAAAGAAATTAAACACATGGAGACTAAATAGCATGCTATTGAACAAAGACTGGGTTACCAGAGAAATCAAGGAAGAAATCAAAAACATCATGGCAACTAATGACAATGAAAACACAACAATCCAAAATCTATGGGACACAGTAAAAGCTGTTCTGAGAGGGAAGTTCATATCCCTACAAGCCTATTGCAAAAAACAAGAAAGAATGGTAACAAATTATCTTACCCTACAACTCAAACAGTTAGAAAAAGAACAGCAAGAAAGGCCCACTGTAAGCAGAAGGAAGGAAATAATAAAAATCAGAGCGGAGATTAACGACATAGAGACCAAAGACACAATACATAAGATCAACAAAACCAAGAGCTGGTTCTTTGAAAGGATTAACAAGATCGATGAGCCTCTAGCCAGGCTAACCAAGAAACAAAGAGAGAGGACCCAAATAAACAAAATTAGAAATGAAAGAGGTGAAATAACAACAGACCCCGCCGAAATACAAAGGATTGTTACAAAATACTATGAACAACTATATTCCAACAAACAGGACAACCTGGAGGAAATGGACATATTCCTAGAAAAATACAACCTTCCAAAACTCAATCAGGAAGAATCTAAAAATCTCAATAGACCAGTAACTTGGGAAGAAATTGAAGCAGTCATCAAAAAGCTTCCAGCAAACAAAAGCCCAGGGCCAGATGGCTTCACAGGAGAGTTTTACCAAACATTCAAGAAAGAACTAAAACCTATCCTCCTCAGACTTTTCCAAAAAATTCAAGAGGAAGGAACACTGCCAAACTCCTTTTATGAAGCCAGCATCACCCTAATACCAAAACCAGATAAAGACAACTCAATGAAAGAGAATTACAGGCCAATATCCCTCATGAACATAGATGCCAAAATCCTCAACAAAATTCTAGCAAATCGGCTCCAGCAGTACATCAGGAAGATCATACACCATGACCAAGTAGGTTTTATACCAGGAATGCAAGGATGGTACAATATTCGCAAATCAATAAACGTGATACATCACATAAACAAATTGAGAGATAAAAATCATATGGTCATATCTATCGATGCAGAAAAGGCATTTGATAAAATCCAACACCCTTTCCTGATAAAAACTCTCAACAAGGTGGGAGTACAAGGATCATACCTCAACATAATAAAAGCTATATATGATAAACCCACAGCCAACATCATGCTCAATGGGCAAAAACTAAAACCATTCCCTCTAAGAACAGGAACAAGACAGGGATGCCCATTCTCACCACTCCTCTTTGACATAGTACTGGAAGTACTCGCCATCGCAATTAGACAAGAAGAGGAAATAAAAGGCATCAAAATCGGAAAAGAAGAAGTAAAGCTGTCACTATTTGCAGATGACATGATATTGTACATAAAAAACCCAAGAGACTCCATCAAAAAGCTAATAGACTTAATAAACGAATTTGGCAATGTAGCAGGATACAAAATAAATGCCAAGAAATCAATGGCATTTCTCTACACCAATAGTGAACTTACAGAAACAGAGACTAAAAAAGCAATCCCGTTTACCATCGCACCAAAAAAATTAAGATACCTAGGAATAAACTTAACCAAGGAGGTAAAAGACCTATATGCAGAAAACTACAGGACACTGAAAAAAGAAATAGAGAAAGATGTAAACAGATGGAAGAACATACCATGTTCATGGATTGGTAGAATCAACATCATCAAAATGTCCATACTTCCCAAAGCAATATATAGGTTCAATGCACTCCCCATGAAAATACCATGGACATACTTCACAGACCTAGAAAGAACTCTCCAAAAATTCATTTGGAACAATAAAAGACCCCGAATAGCCTCAGCAATCTGAAGAAATAAGAGTAAAGTAGGAGGAATCTCAATACCAGATTTCAAGCTGTATTACAAAGCAACTGTTCTCAAAACAGCCTGGTACTGGCACAAGAACAGACATATTGATCAATGGAATAGATTAGAGAATCCAGACATCAACCCAAATCAATATGCTCAATTAATATTTGACAAAGGAGGCACGAACATACAATGGAGTCAAGACAGTCTTTTTAATAAATGGTGTTGGGAAAATTGGACAGATACATGCAAAAGAATGAAACTAGATCACCAACTTACACCATACACAAAAATAAACTCAAAATGGATACAGGACTTAAACATAAGACGGGAAACCATAAAAATACTAGAGGCATCCACAGGCAGCAAAATCTCAGACATATGCCTAAAGAACTTCTTCACTGATACTAACCCTAGGGCAATGGAAGCTAAAGAGAAAATAAACAAATGGGACTACATCAAAATAAAAAGCTTTTTTACGTCAAAAGAAACCATCAACAAAACAACAAGAAAACCCACTGTATGGGAGAACATATTTGCAAACGATATCACTGATAAAGGTTTAATCTCCAACATCTACAGACAGCTTATACAACTCAATAAAAGGAAAATGAATGAGCCAATTAAAAAATGGGAAATGGACCTAAATAGAATCCTCTCAAAAGAAGACAGAAGGAAGGCCAAGAGGCACATGAAAACATGCTCCAAGTCACTAATTATCCGAGAGATGCAAATCAAAACAACAATGCGGTACCATCTCACACCTGTCAGAATGGCCAACATCAACAAAACAACAAACAACAAATGTTGGCGAGGTTGTGGAGAAAAAGGAACCCTCGTGCACTGCTGGTGGGATTGTAGGTTGGTGCAACCACTGTGGAAAACAGTATGGAGCTTCCTCAAAAAACTGAAAATGGAACTCCCATTTGACCCAGTAATCCCACTACTAGGAATATACCCCAAGAAACTAGAAAGACCAATCAGAAAGGATATATGCACCCCTATGTTCATAGCAGCACAATTTACAATAGCTAGGACTTGGAAACAGCCTAGGTGCCCGTCAGCAGATGAATGGATCAGAAAACTGTGGTACATCTACACCATGGAATACTATACTGCCATAAAAAGGAAGGAATTCTCATCATTTGCAGTAACTTGGATGGAATTGAAGAGCATCATGCTGAGTGAAATAAGCCAGTCAATGAAAGAGAAACACTACATGACCTCACTCATTTATGGATATTAAAGATCATTATAAACGAATGAACAGAAAGATTGATATAGTGACAGTAAAACAACAGGCAGTCTGTCAAATGACAGCGGGGGGGGGGGGTAGGGAGATCTGGGGGAGATAAGAGATCAACCAAAGGACTGGTATGCTTGCATATAAGAATAGCCAATGGACACAAAACTCTGGGGAGGGAGGGCATCTATGGGGGGGGGCAATGATAAGCTATGTATACAGATAATACCTTAATAAAAAAAAAAAAAAGAAATAGCAACTAAGACATTTTAGTTTTTTAACTTATTATTTTTGTATTTTAAAAGGTAATGGCTATTTAAAAATTTTTAGAAACTAAAATGTAGAGAAAAATGAAAATCATTTAATCTCAGATCATTTTCACTGTTAACATTTTGATGCATTACTGGAGACATGTGTACATTTAATAAGATTGTGAGAGTATTGGTTTTGGTTTTGTTTCAGTGTATTATAAGTTCTTCCTTATGTAATGAAATAGCCGTCTATAATTTTCGAGGTTTTTAAAAATAATTTTACTACTATAGGTAAAATTGTATTAAAACTGCTCTGTTTAAAAAATAAAATCCTATGCTCCCCCCCCCCAAAAAAAAAAAAAATAAGTGAGTTCACTAAGTTTGCAGAGTACAAGATAAGCATAAAAACCAATTGCTTTTTATACACTAGAATAAATGTATGGACACCAAAATTAAAAATACAATGTCATGTAAGTCTGTTCCAAAAAAAGGAAATAGTTAGCTATAAATTTAAGAAAATATGCACAGGATTCATTGATAAAAAGTACACCACATTGATGAAAGAAATTTAAAAGTTCTAATTCAATGGAGACACATTTTATGTGCATGAATTGGACACCCATAATCATCCTTCCAAATTGATATAATTAAATTCTTATAAAAATTCCCACAAATTATTTTATATGTATGGAACAAAATCTATATGGAAAAATCAAAGGAACTAAACAATTTTGAAAAACAGGAATAAAGTAAGAGGAATAGTCTACCATATATTAAGCACACTATCGGTTAATTAACAGAGACATAGATTAATGAGTATAATAAAGAACCCAAAAATAGACCTACACATGCCCACTCATTTTGGATAAAGGTACAAAAATATTAAATGGATATAATCACTCAACAAATGTTACAGGAGCAATTGGATGTCCATAGGCACAAAATTTAACCTTGATGCACATTGTATACATTATCCTAAAATTAATGTGAAGTGGATTGTAAACTTAAATATAAAATTGTAAGAATTTTAGAAAACTATGAGCATTTTTATGAGAAAAGTCTTCATTATTTAGGGCTATGCAGAAATTCAGACTTGACACAAAATACACAATCCATAAAAGGAAAATTTAACAAATTGGACTTCATCAAAATAAAACTTTTTCCTGGAAAACTGATTATGATGATGAAAATACAGTTGACAGTATAAGAGAAAACATATAAAGATCTCTCATAACTCAAAAGTAAAAGAAAAGACCATCGTTTTTAAAAGAAGCAAAAAAGCCCTGGCCAAGTGGCTCAGTTGGGTGAGTATTTTCTCATGTACTGAAAGGCCATCAGTTTCATTTCCAGTCAGGGCACATGACAAAGTTGCGGGTTCAGGTCCCAGTTGGGGTATGTACAATAGGCAACCATCATTGCTTCTCTCTCACATCTGTTTCCCCCTCTCTCTCCCTCTTCCTGCATCTCTCTCTTAAAATCAATAAAAAAATATTTTTAAAAAAGAAGCAAAAAACATAAACACATATTTCAGATGAAAAACAAACACATGAAAAAGATGCTCACATCAGGGAAAAGCAAATTAAAACAATGAAATATCACTACATACCTAGTAGAATAGCTAAAATAAAAAATAATGACATAAATGGTGGAAAAGATGCGGGAGAGGGAAGAATAGCTTGGGACCACCATTCTGTTTTGTAAGGTCTAGAGTCATATGATACATTACATTCTGACCAAATCTTGAATAACAAAACAAAATTCATGCTTAATTTCATGGCACTTTGATATTTTTTTTACTCAAAAGAACAAATGACATATAAGCAACCCACAGCTAAAATAAAGGCCTCCACTAATAATTAACATTGTGAGGGCAGTAGCCTTAAAGAACAAATTTATTGACTCTGAGCCACCTCTATAAAATTGGTGACCAACAGGAAAAGAATGAAGAGGAAGCCACACATACAGTTAAGACCCTTCTTTGCACAACCAGATTTTCATCTAAGAACAAGCTTTGTCTTGATGAGCCTTACCTTGCACTTCCTTAAGTGTGTGTTTGTTGGGCTCTAGCATACTTTTAAGATGTTTTAAGAAAATCAGAGTCAAATTAGAATTTCCAGAAATTGACAAAGGCACAATGGTTTGACCATATTGACTCAAATCCATTACTCTCGACTTCTCATCATCATTACTAAGTGTAAACCTAACCTTCTCTGAGAGAAGGATAAGTGATCCTAGAAGTGCCAGTATCTGCAGAAAAATTAGTTTCCAGTTGCGCCAATTGAATATTGCCCTCTTTATGAACATGGCCCAGAACTGCTGGTGGTAGAGGGAACACTGAAGAAAGAAGAGAGAAACAGAACATTATAGACCTAAACAGGTCAATCACATTGAAATTAAAGATGAACACTGGGATTTTATGATAAACATACATAAAATTTCTAAATACTTGGAATAGAATTCAAACATAGAATGATAATGCACAAGAGTATGTACAGTCTTTTGTCTGTATAAGGAAGGGGTCAACACAATTATACCCATTCATTTCTGTATTGTTTATGGTTGCTTTTTGCTATAATGACAGGGCTGAGTAGTTGCAACAGAGACCATATGGCCCACAAAGTCTTATATATTTATCATCTCCTCACATAAAGTTTTCTGACTTCTGCTATAATGATTAAATAAGATATTTATGTTCTGGCTTTTGATATAGCATATTTAAACGTCTCAATAAAATTATTTTCCTCGGTCTTCTTATAGTCATGAAAACCAAAGTGTTTCATTGTAGGAATGGATAATTAGGAGAATAAAAGAAATACTTGGCAACTCAAACAGACTTACCACACTGAAAATCACAGTGATTAAATAGCAATTCCTTATGCAATATCAATTACCATTGCAAAAAAACTAAAATATTGTGCATGCTTGACTATTAAGAATCATGCTCACTCCAGCTTATTCTAGCTTCAATGGGCTAACAAATTCTAGATTATCGACTTGAAAAAAACAAAAGAATTCTAAAACAGAAAACAATAACAACTGAGAAGTAACTATTAAGATCTTTATCTAGAACACATTCCTCTGCATTAAGAAATTAATTAGGTCATGGTACAGGGTGTTCCATATCTGGTTGAGTCTGCAATGCCTGAGAATTCTACACTCCTTTTGTCCAAGTATTTCAAAATGTACCTCTTGTGTCCAAGCGAATATATATCAGTTTTCTGTAAAGGTCCTCACCCCAGTATTGAACATAACAGCAGGTCTTTCATTCACAGTGGACGAATCTTCTCCCTCATTTCTTGACATATTCCTATTCTGGTTCTTGACTGACACTTTACTCATCTGAGAGAGAGGCTGAGGTTGGGCAGATATAATGTCTGTTTGTGACTCTTCCATATTATTGACCCTATATTTAAAAAGTACAAAGTATTACATTTCTACTTTATCCCAATACGTCTTGTTTGGAGATGAGTCACAACACCCAACTCAGAAAACTCCCTGGTTTGCTTGCTGACTGGTAAGAGCACTATATGAAAGCAATATGGCAGAGCAAGTGGTTCATCAGCACCACTTACAGGACTGCTGCCAGACCAAGGGCAAGCTAGAAAAACAAGGGCAACACAATGTTTCACTATGTGAACCCATTCAAGTTAAAGATTAAGGTCTAACTCCTACTTTGAGAAGGTTAGAATATCTATACATACAATGTAAAAGCCTAAGCAACCAAATGACCGAAGGACTGAATAACCAAATGACCCGTAGCTATGACGTGCACGGACCACCAGGAGGCAGATGCTCAATGCAGGAGCTGCCCCCTGGTGGTCAGTGTGTTCTCACAACCAACCTCCCTCAGCAGGCCAACCTCCTGCAGCCCCTCCCCCTGGTCAGCCAACCTCCCACAGCCCTTTCCCCAGCTGGCCACCCCAATGTCCCAGATTGGGCTGGCCGACCAACCTCCCACAAACCCTCCTCCCATGGCCCCAATCAGCCCAATCATCGACCAGATCATTGGCCCAATTGCTGGCCCAGCTAAGGGACCCCATCCATGCACAAATTCATGCACCAGGCCTCTAGTTCCTTTATAAAATGATGGGGATATTTTTTCAATGTTCTTATTGTAAAATAAATTACATGAGGCCCCTCCCCCTACACTACTTAAATTTTTAATGTGTGCATCTGAAAGTGTGGTGAGTTTACAAAGGGAACTAAGAGGTGGTCCTTTCCCCACTCAATGTTTTGGTGTTCCCTATACACTGCTGCTCACCTAAAGAAGACTTCTTCAATGGTAGTGATAGAGGCACCAAAGCTACCAATGCCCAGCTCTGTCTGTCTCCTTTCTAGGTCAGTAAAAAGAGCTTCAAACCTAGAGCAAAAATATGATTAAGGGTAAGAATGAGGATAAAATGCTAGTACCAAATCAGAAGATTTTCTTAGTTATGTATTTTTATTCTAAACTAACATTTTTTTAAGCATTGGGAAAAATGAAGATCATTCTTCAATGCTTGTTATAATTTCATGCCTTTGGTAAATCAAAAAGATAGGAAAATTGATTTTAAAAAAGAAACTAGCAAATTACTATAGCAAATTGCTTCTCACTCTACTTTGTACTTAGATACACATAATTTTGGTCTTCTTGTAATATATCAAGAGACTCTATATATGCTAAAACTCTATCAAGTTGACATACTTGACTTATCATGCACATGTATGCTATGGTCTCTTAGTCAATTACTTAGTAAATCAAGGTAGAAAATCAGACTCAAGTTAATAGTGGGGGGGAAATACACTGAAAATAGAAAATGGATCAAGCTCAGTAGATAAAGATGTAGAGAGAACCATGTGATTCAACAGACAAGGAAATCTGTAGAAACTGAGACAGATGAAACTGAGACAGGGCTTTTAAAGTTTTCTTTTAGAAGGTTTTATAGTACTTCATATTCAAAGGATTGCCTTTGCCAGAGACCTCCAGGTGCTCAAGATCATCTATTTTTTCCCCAGTAGGAACAACTGAACCTATATGTTCATTCTCAGTGTTGAAGAAGTCAAATTTCCCTTTTTGTAATATCTATTAAGATTTAAGCTTCTGGCTTGCCGTGCTGGTGAAAAGATCGCACAGCGTCTCTCCGCCCGCAGCCAGCTCGGCCCAGAAATGGGAAGGCTACAACTAGACACCAAGCAGGGCGCCACTGCTGCCATGTGGAGTTTAAAACTATGGCGAAACTGGACCTGCTGGAGACACTGCTGCTGGGAATGAGGGAAGCCAGACCTCGCTCCGCCCAGGGGCCCAGGGAGTGGACCAGCCCCACCGGCCATGGGAACCAGGGAGCTGTTATGGTTCCTTCGGTGCCTGCCCACAACCATCCCGAGGAGCTGTCCCGGCGTATCCCGGCCTGCGGCCAGCTGGGCCCAGTCTCTGCACGCACCTTATTGGTGGGGAGCTGGCAAGGCACCTTCCCTTTGCGCCCCGGTGAGTCTTTCCGCTGCCACAGCCAGCAGCCGGCTCCAAAGCTTATGCCACTACCGCCATGTGGATTTTAATACTACAGGGGAAATTGAGACACAGGAGCTACCGTCGCTGCTGCCCCCGCTGCCGCCCCCGCGAATGGGAATCCATCGAAATCAGAGCTCACTACACCCCGGGCTCAGAGAGAGTGTGGCTTCAGAAATTAGCCTCTGCGTCCACAGCAGCTCCGCTTTCCACCAAAGGAGACACCATTGAGGGGGAACTCTCCGCCCGCAGTCATCTCAGCCCGCCCATAACCTTCCCAGCACACCCGCCGTGCTGGTGAGGAGCCAGCACGGCACCTTCCATTAGCGGCCCCGGCGAGTCCTCCCTCAGCCGCCTCATGGCGGAGCCGAAGCTCCCGCCACTGCCGCCATGTGAACTTTAAAACTACAATGGAAATTGAACCACAGTAGCGACTGTCTCTGCCACACCAGCCACCGCCACCTGCCACCACCGCTGCAAATAAAGGAAATCCACCGAGAATAGAGCTCACTACGCCCTGGGCTCAGGGAGTGGGCGGCCTCAGAACTTAGCCTCTGCAACCGTCCCAGCCTGCCTGCCATGCTAGCAAGGAGCTAGCTCGGCCCCTCCAATACGCGACCCCAGCCCCCGAGAGGGGTCGTGTGCCCTGGGTGAGCCATATATCCAGGGGGCCGTGTGCCCCGGGTGAGCCGTGTGTCCCAAGGGGCCCTGTGCCCCGGGAGAGCTGTGTGTCCCTAGGGAAGCAGTGGACCCAGGGGGAGGGGCAGTGAGAACCAGAGGAGGAGCAGACTCTATTCGTGTGGTCCTGAGATAGCCACCATAAAACAATAAGACTGCCAAATGAGGAGCTTAAATTGCGTTCCATTCAAGTTCATGTAGTTTTGCCCATTGGTTCTCAGCTGACACCTTTAAGTTACATAATCAGATATATCTATCTACATGATAGTCATTCACATGTTTGAAGTCCATCTCTTTCTATGTTTCATCCTTCCCAATGCATGGTTTTTTTCACTAGGATTCACCCATATCTCCTTCTGCTGCTTTTACATTACTTATGAAATTAATATGAGTGCATTGTACAAAATTCAGAAAATGAATGCATATAAAAATTAGAATATCCTTCATAAATAAGCAGTGTTAATACATGAATATTTATTAGACTTCTTTTTGGAATTACACAATGTATGACAAAATTAGAATTACACTGTGTGATACTTTAAAGTGTATTAATAAAGCACAAAGTGAAGATAAATAGCCATCAACAGTTTAGTAAATAAGTAGATAGATTATAATGTGAATGTACGATACAATAAGATCTAACCAAAATGGGATTTTATTTACTTTTTAATTCTTTATTGTTGAAAGTTAAATAGGTCTCCTTTGCCTCCATTAACTTCTCCACATGCACTCCCATCCCACAGCACATACTCTCACCCCCCTAATTGTCTGTATCCATTGGTCATGCTCATATGCATGGATACTGCTGATGGGCACTTAGGCTGTTTCCAAATCTTAGCTATTGTAAATTGTGCTGCTATGAACATAGGGGTGCGTATATCCTTTCTGACTAGTGTTTCTGATTTCTTGGGGTTTATTCATAGAAGTGGGATTACTGGGTCAAATGGGAGTTCCATTTTTAATTTAAAATAAAAATTTTTTTTCAGTCATCTTACAAATGAAATCCTAAAAGTCTTATCATAGAAAGTGGGTGGGAAAAATGCTGATAAGGGAACAAAACAAGATTCAGAACATTATAAGATCTCATTTCTGTAAAACTAATTATTATAATTAGTACTCAATGGATTATATGGAGAGTGGAAGAGTGGTTGTAGGAGAGTTTTGCTTTCTAATTCATATGCTTCCAGAAATAAATAAGATTTTCAATCTTGTCATCATATGTAGATTAGCAAACTCATTAATGGTAAAATAATAAGTAATAAAACAAAATTATTATAATAGATAAATTAATAACAAAACAAATTATAATATGAACCAATAATTGATCGATTGTCCTGCCAGCCAGTGGCCTGGGCCTCCCTCTGTAGGGCAATCATGGGGCAATGGCCAGGCCCTCGACCAATCGCATTGCACCCATCTTGGCTGGCCTGGCACCAGTGGGTGTCATAGTGTGGCAGTCCAGAAGGTCGTCCAGTGCTTCTGCTGTCCCATCATTTGGTCGATTTGCATATTACACTTTCATTAGTATAGATAATATATAAATATATAGTAGAGATAGTATTTAACAAAAAATATTATATATAAAATATGTTATATTTTGGGAAATATATAACAAGAAAAATTGGCAGCCAGATAGGCAAACCTGTCATGCCCCTCATCCCAGTGCCAGATTGGAAATGCAACTAAACTGGAGAACATTCACTTGGAATTACTGAGGCCTCGCTGAGAAGGATGCTTACATCAAGGAAAGACAGAATACACCTGGAGATGGGTAGAATGGTCTGTTCTCTAGACTTAGAAGATAAGAGGTCCAGAGCCTAGGCTGGTGGCACAACCCAGAGAACCAGAGTCAAGGTCCTCAGCCCACATACATCCAGCGTGAAAGGAGGCAGGGCTGCTGGCTGCAGGAAATCTGGAGCTGGCAGACCAGAGCTGATCAGAGAGAAAGCCACAGTTTCATTTTTTGTTGTTTTTATTTTTAACCCAGAACACAGGAGTTTTCATTTGCAACTACTCACTGGAGGCTTTGGAGCAGGAAGGAGATGTGGACTCCAGGTGCTGAAGGGAAGCAGTGCAGGGAGACTGGAAAAAACAGTCATAGGCCCCAAATTCAATTGGCATTTTTCCTGAAAGAAACTACTGATCCCAGCAGCCACAGGGCAAGAAAAGGGAAAAACAAACAAACAAAACAAACAAACAAACAAACAAAAAACACCCTAAGCATAGCCTTTCCCACCCAAAGCACACTACACCCTGCATTTGTAGTTTAACAGGAATGAAAGCAGAGGCCAGGCCTAGGGTTTGAACAGTCTCACGGAGCATCAGTGACTGGGATGGGGGAGGGGCCGCCCACTCCCTATCTGGGAATCAGATTGATAATTTCCCCACACCAGAGAAGTAATAGAACTCCCAATTGGAAGAGCAAAAAGAAAAATAATCCAAAAATATGAAGATAGTGTACTAGTAAAGAGTCTCTGGGACAATTTCAAATGTACCAACATCTGAACTATAAGTCTAGGAAGCACAGAAAACCCCAAACAAACGAAATCCAAAGAGGACCACATCAAGACACATCATAATTATTATGCCAAGAGCAAAAGACAAAGAGAGAATCTTAAAAGCATCAAGAGAAAAATAATTACCTCCAAGAGAGTACCCATACGACTATCAGCTGATTTCAACATAAACTATGCAGGCCAGAAGGGAGTGGCAAGAAATATTCAAAGTGATAAATATGAAGAACCTACAATCAAGATTACTCTACCCAGCAAAGCTATTATTTAGAATTGAAGGTCAGATAAAGAGCTTCACAGACAAGAAAAAGCTAAAGGAGTTCATCACTACCAAACCAGTAGTGTATGAAATTCTGGAGGGTATTCTTTAAGAAGAGGAAGAAGAAGAAAAAGGTAAAGATAAAAATTATGAACAACAAAGTAACAACAAATGCAAGTGAATCTAAGAATCAAGTGAATAAAAAATCTATGAACAGAACAAACTGGTGAATGTAATAGAATCAGGGGCATAGAAATGGAACAGACTGACAATTCTCAGAGGGATGAGGGTGTGGGGGGTGCAGGGAGAGATTAGACAAAGATCTTATATACATGTATGCAGTACTTATGGACATGGACAATAGGGAAGCAAGGGCCTGGGGGTATGTGAACTGGGTGGAGAGGAGCTATGGGGGAGAGGGGCATCCATAATAATCTCAACAAAAAAGATTCTCTTAAAGGATAAACAAACAAACAAACAAAAGAACCCTGGAAAGGATTCAGCAGTAGACTAGAAGAAACTGAGGACCAAATCAGTGAATTAGAAGACAAAGTAAACAAAAACACCCATTCAGAGCAGCAAATGGAAAAAAAAGCAGGAGGAGAGTCTATGGGAGCTTTGGGCAAACATGAAGCATAACATCCACATTATAGGGGTATCAGAAGGAACAGAATATGAGAAAGGAATAGAGAACTTTTTTAAAGAAATAATTACAGAAATTTTCCTTAACCTGGTCATGAAAAATCACTCAAGTTCAGTAAACAAAGAAAATCCCAATCAAGAGGAACCCCAAAACACCATACCTAGGCACATATTAATTAAAATGCAAATGTTAAAGACAAAGAATCTTGAAGACTGCAAAGGAGAGACAGAGTTGCCTACAATGGAGCTCCCATTAGACTGTAAGATGACTTCTTAATAGAAACACTTCAGGACAGAAAAACAAGGTAATGACAACCAAGGATCTGAACCCAAGACGTTCTATCCAGCAAGGCTATCATTCAAAACCTAAGGTGAATAAGGAGTTTTACAGACCAAAATAAAGGCTAAAAGAACTTATTGCCACCAAACCAGCACTGCAAGAAATGCTAAAAGGATTGTTTTAAGAAAAAGAAACAGAAAGTGAAGAACACAAGCATAAAGAATAAGAATGACAATAAATAAGTACATATTTATATATATAAAAGGCTAAGTATCCGTCCATCTGACTGGTAGCTATGACACACACTGACCACCTGGGGGCAGATGCTCAATGCTGGAGCTGCTATGATGCCAACTGGCACTTAAAAATAAACGGTACCATGGACCTGATACCAACAAGCCAATATTTAGTTTTCCCTAAGTGGGACACAGGCCCCACCACCACCCTGGAGCAATACTCCACCAAATTCTAGCTGATGCTGCCAAAACCCCATGGTGTAAAATGCTGCCCACAGCCCAGCCCAGAAACAGTCTCTGTGGGCACTGGGTAATGATGTCACATAGCAACGCTTGGCTTTCTCTCCCTAGCAACTAGCCTCCTTGGAGTTTCTTTAGCCCAGGAACCCAACTTGCTTTATAGCTAGATGCAAATATTTTACAGTTTAACCAAATGTTTGTGAAGCATTTTCCTCACAGAAGTCCTGGAGTAGGTAAGTAGGAGACTCAGTAGAATCCTATTTTCTTTTCATTAACCAGAAAACAGATTTAGATGGTTTAGAAATTTGACCTGACTGAAAAAAAGTAAGAAATGGTGGAACTTGAAAATTATTTCAGGTTTTCTCACTGCACAGAATATAGTCAAATACTGTGACAGTTAAATATTTTAACCTTTGTTCTCCCTGCATGATCTACAATAATAATCTGCTTCGTATTACTATTTAATGCTGTGTTGCTAACAATTACCTGAAAGAGAAGCTGGGATGCTTCACTGGGCTGGAAAAAGTTTAGCTAAATCAGAAAGCAGGTCTAATTAAGCAAGTATACACACACACACACACACACACACACACACTATTTTATATAGACATATCTTTGATCGACATTCTTTGAGGTATACACTAGGAATAATTGCTGGGTCATAGTATGCACACAAATTTAGCTTAGTAGAAATGGTCAGATGTTTTCCAAAGCCATTTTACCATTTTATACTTCCTCAGCAGTGAGATTCAACTGCCAGGTTTACATGTCCTTTCAGTTTTAACCATCTTCATGGGTGTGTAGTGGCAATGTATTCATCTCTTTTTATTCTTTGAAATGTTGCTTATAGTTCTGGGAAGAATTCTTGACAGTTTTCTCTTTCATTGTTTCTCTTTTCTGCCATAATTATTGGTGAAATTTTTATTAGCCAAACAGGAATTTTATTTCACTTTATGTCATTTTCCCTCTTCACAGAACCCTCTGATAGATTTAGAGTGTCCTCTTCAATTGGATTCACATTATGAAAGCAGGGTTCTAAGTTTCAGTACATTCATTTTCAAAGTAGGCATTTCTTATGATCCTTTTATTTTCAAATTCAGTACCCTTCCTATAGCTCATTTTTCTTTCATCCTTATGAAAATAGATTGATTTTATTCAGGTAAATAAATGTATATTAGATCAATGCCTGGTGAAATGTAAGAGCTCAAATACTATTAGCTAACCAAACTGTAGCTGGAATGAAAATCATTAAGAATCTTTGATAAAAAAAAAACCTCTCTGTGTTTTTAAAATTTTATTTCCAAATCTCCATGATTCTTTATTCTTTCATTCCTGCTTATGTTAAGGATCTGGGTTCTATTACTCTACTTGATCCCATTGTTCCATGCTACTGCTTTTCAATAACATCCAGATTGCTAAGTAAAAAGTTAAAATCCACTCATCTACTGCTGGGCACTTGGGCTATTTCTAGATCTTAGCTATGTAGATAAGTGGACAATAAGGATGTACATTTACGCAATGAAATACTATAAAGCTATAAAAAGAAGGAACTCTTACCATTTGCAGCAGCATGGAGAGATCATTATGATAAGCAAAAAGAGCCAATCAGAGAAAGACATGATCTCACTTATATGTGGAATGTAATGAAAAAAATACACTGAAGAACAAAATAGATCCAGAGACATGCAAGCATGAGCATCAGACTGATGAATCTCAAAAGGAAGATGGCAGTAAAGATTAACCAAAGAATTTGTATGTATATGTGCATAACCCATGAACACAACAATAGTGCAGCAGAGGCCTGGGGAAAGGGTCTACAGGGGCAGGGGGAAAGGGGAGAACTGTAATACTTTTTAAAAAAATTGTTTTCTTTATTATTTTTAAAAATTTATTTCTATTACTGAAAGTCTTACAGATGTTGCTTTGTTTTTTGTTTTTTTTTTTGGTGTGTTTTTTTCCCATTGACACCTCCCCCGCCCCCCGCCACCCTGCACCCACTCTCCCAGGCCTTCACCACACCATTGTCTGTGTCTATGATTATGCATATATGCATATAAGTTTCCTAATTAATCTCTCCCAGGCCTTCACCACACCTTTGTCTGTGTCTATGATTATGCATATACGCATATAAGTTCCCTAATTAATCTCTCCCTTCCAGCCTCACACTCCCTCCTTTCCTCTGAAATTTTTCAGTCTGTTCCATGCTTGTATGTCTCTGGTTCTATTTTATTCATGAGTTTATTTTGTTCATTAGACTTATTTTGCTCACATATGATTGAGATCATGTGGTACTTAACTTTATTTGACCTGCTTATTTAACAATAAAGGTAATTTTGTTTAAAAGAAGCACTTCCTATAGCATCTTGAACATACTTTTAAATGGAGTTCATTGAATGTAATGTAATCTTTAAAAAATTATATTACATTAAGAATTGAAAGAAAAAATAGTTAAAATCATGTTTTTTCCCTTTTTACATCTTTTTGATACATTCCTCCTTTTCTAAGAAAAGGAGACAGAAAGTCCTTCATATTCTTCTTGATTGTGACAACTGGCTTGACTCTAGGTAAAACCAAAGAAAGTACTTATTTGTATGACAAGAAATAAAGATAAGTACTCTGAAAGTCACTGATGAGTACTCTTAATTTTCATTTCAAAATTTTAGGATAGTTACCTTATTAAAGTTTTTAATTTTTAAATGTATTTTTATTGATTTCAGAGAGAGGAAGGGAGAAGTGATAGAAACATCAATTATGAGAAAGAATCATTGATCTGCTGTCTCTTGCATGCCCCCTAAAGGGGATTGAGCCTAAAACCTGGGTATATACCTTGACCAGGAATCAAACCCTGGCTTCCTCAGTAGGTTGACACTCAACCACTGAGCAACACCAGCCAGGCATGTTTTTATTCTTTTTGACTCCCCCTGATGAGTAATAACTTGGCTAACGAATGCAGTAGAACTGCCTTTTTCCTCTGGTTTCTTGTCACCCTGACTTCAAGGGCCATCACTGTAAGCATTTTTCTCTTATTATCTTAATATTTCCATTCACTCTACTCACCACAAAATTTTTATTCTACATACAAATACCACCCATCATCACCAGTTAAAACCAGCCCACTACAACCATAAGGTTACCTCCCTCTCTTCAGTGCAAGTGGCAGCAAGGACTGGAGATTTGGCTTGTTGAATGACCTCTACTTGCTAAGCCTGAAGAAACCAGGAAAAGCAACAATAATTTCCTGTTATCTAAACATCAACATTAGCATTCTCTTAATCCATACCTGTGTGTGCAGTCTTTGGGTAGAATAAAAGATAATTCATTCATAATATTCTTCTCCAAAGTGGCCGATGGTATATGATAATATATCAATTTGGAGATTTCTTCAACATTACAGTGAGGTTCTTTCACTATGACTATGTGGTATCCCACGCCTGAGAAAATCCATTAAACAAAAAAACTTTGTTATTTCCCTTATTCTAGTGAGACTCCACTGGGTTTTCATGACTTGGATGAGCAATAATAAGGTATGGCATGCCACAATTAAATTAAATTCTAAAAAGTCTAATAAATGTTTATTTTGTAATTTTATTATTTTTCTTACAGACCAATAGACAAGAGATAGAAAGAAAAGCTTCTGTTATCTGGCCTCTTGTATTACATACACTGAAATCTGAGAGAACAAGATTTATATTCATTAAACACACTATTTATTGGGTGCCCACTATGTGCAAGTAACTAAGTAAACCAGCTAAAACTCCTATCCTTCAGAGACCTCAGAAATCTTTCCAGAGTATTTTTTACTTTTACTAGGTCCACTGCACAAGCCTTCCAGAAGTAGGAAATGGGTAGTGACAAAAATCCTTCCAGAGTTCTCCAGGAATTTGTAAAAAAAAAACATTGCATAGTATTCTGATAGCTCAGGGTATGACAAAAAGGCTGGAGAAATAGCTGTGGGATTCATTAGTCTTTCACTGCAATGGCCCTTCAAAGGTTTGGGAGAGGGTATTAAGGTAGAGAGAAACCCTTTCAGGTAAAACGCTGCAAGGATGGATAACAAAGAGAATGTGTCAGATAAAAAACCAACTGGGAACTACACTGTAAAGAGAACGCCATAATCTCATTCATGCACAGATCCCAACATCTGCTAAGAGCAAAATCCTAATCCAATTCTTAAAATGTTTGAAGAGAGCTAAGATCAGAATCTAAATACAGTAGGTCCTCGGGTTCCATAGGAGATCCGTTCCTACAGTGCAATGTAACGCGGTTTTCATTATAAGTTGGAACCCAGCTACATAAGCACCTATGTCACTCATATGGAGCACAGACACAGCAGTAATGAAGTGAAACAGTAAAAAGAAATTTAAAAGAAAGATAAAAGTTCCTTACCTTTACTTGTGGTAACTAAATAATAAAAAATATAAAGCACATATGTACATACATCAAAATAACAGAACATTTTAAAATATATAAATAAGTGGGAGATGGCGACATGACCACCAAATAATATACATTACGTCCAACGTAACCTGAGGACTGTCTGTAAAGTTATAACACATTCCAATATTTGCTCAAATGCAGATCATATTTATTCAGTTGTCTACTACAATAGTGGACAACATATCAAAGCATACTCTTTTCTGAGAATAAATATCAAGTACTTTATTCTCTACTGTTATTTTATTCACTGTGACAATCATAAAAGTTACAAAACATGCAAAGAAGAAAATATAACCTTAAATATAATTTTAAAAATCAAGAGAAGTGGAACAGAGGTATTTTTCAAACAAAAGAAAAATATATCATGAGAATCCAACTCTATAAAGTGGAGACATATAACTTACCTAATAGAGAATACAAAATAACCATCATAAAGATGCTCACCAAAGTTAGGATAATAATACATGTGAAAAATGAGAATTTTAACAAAGAAAGAGAAAAGTTAAAGCACTAAAAAGAAATCATAGAGCTAAAGAATATGATTAACTAAATTGAAAAATTCACAGAGGGGTTAAAAGCAGACTAATGAATGAGTGACCTCTAAGTCAAGGCCATGGAAATTATTCATCCATGTAATCAGAAAGAAAAAAGAATAAAGAAGAGTAAATAAAGCCTAGGAGACCAATAGGAACCATCAATAGAGCAATATAAACATTATAGGAGTTGCATAAGGAAAACAGAGAGAGAAATAACAAGAAGGTTATTCAAAGAAATAATGGCTAAAAACTTCCCAACCTAGGCAATGGACATCAAGATTCAGGAAGCCCAGAAGATGTATACAAGATGAATTCAAAGGAATTCACAATGAGTTCCATTTTAATCAAACTAGAGTCCTGGTGTATGAATTTGTGCACAGGTGGGGTCCCTTGGCCTGGACAGCAATCAGGGCCAATCCAGTTGACCAGGGGGAGGGGACACAGGAGGTGGACCAGCTGTGGGAGGTTGGCTGTGAGAGCATACTGACCACCAGGGCCTGCATTGAGCATCTTCCCCCTGGTGGTCAGTGCCCATCATAGCAACCAACCAACTAGTTGTTCAGTCACGTAGGTATATATATATATATATATATATATATATATATATATATCACCAAAAGTCAAAGACAAAGAGAAAATTTTGAAAGCAGACAGAAACAAGTAAGTTGTCACATACAAGGATGATCACTAAGTTATATAATGTCTAATCACTAGGGTGTACACCTGAAACCAAAATAATATTATATATCAACTTTAATTGAAAAATTAAAAAAATATTAAAATTTAAGAAAAAGCATTAGACAGTGGTTGGCAAACTCATTAGTCAACAGAGCCAAATATCAATAGTACAATGATTGAAATATTTTTTGAGAGCCAAATTTTTAAAATTTAAACTATAGGTAGCTACATTGTTATTAAGTTAATTAGGGTACTCATAAGCTGGCCTTTGTTAAAAACTCAAGGGCTAAAGAGCCACATATGGCTCAAGAGCAGTGGTTTGCTGACCACTGCATTAGACTATCAACAGACTCTTCAGTAGAAACCTTAAAGGTTAGATGATATATTTAAAGTGCTTAAAGAAAAATCTTCTAACCAAGAATACTATACTGGCAAAACTGTCCTTTAAGAATCTACCATTTCCCTGAAAATAAGACAGTGTCTTATATTAATTTTTGCTCCCAAAGATGTGCTAGGTCTTATTTTCAGGGGATGTCTTATTTTTCCATGAAGAAGAATACAGTATACATTTATTGTTAAATGAAAATAAAGGAAATTTATTACCTGTATATGGTATGGTAGTTCGGTAGTTGTCAACAGAAACCAGACTGTGAATCCTACAGTATCAAGAATTTACTCATTTATGCAATGACAATCATGTCATCATCTTTTGGAACATCATCATAACAATCCAATTCCTGAATTTCCTGGTGAATTTCTTGTGACTCCATTTCTTTCAGAATCAATGGACCAAATCTCTCATGTTTAGCAATAGCACTGTCTTTAAATGAGTACTTCTTGTCAAGGTAGCCTGCTCGCAGTGCATTTGCAATGCAACTGTGAATGATTTTCTCTCATGAATTCTTCACCCAAGTCACAACTTCTTGCAGTTTAGGTTTCACAAAGTTTCCATGCTTATTTCTCTCCATTCTATTTTCAATGTAGTCATTAATTTCCATGCGCAAATTGTCTTTCAATGGCTTGTTTATTGCAATATCAAGAGTCTGAAAATAGGCCGTCATTCCTGTGGGAATAATTACCTGATCTATTTTTCTTTCGTGAAGAAATGTCTTCATGTCTTTAGCGCGGTGAGTGCTGGCTGCATTCCAGACTAGCAGACCTCTTTGGCTCCCTCGCATATCAAGCAACAGCATTAAATTGACCCACTTCCTTATAACTGCTTGTGTGGCCCAGGCTTTTTCAGTTTCAAGAATAAAAACGCCTAAAACACGTTCAATCTTTTCCTTCTTGCCCTTAGAAATGATTAAAGATGGGATTTTAGTGCCATCTAGACGAATTGCCAAAATATAGGAAACACGTGCACTTTTTGTAAGCAGTGGAGGGAATGTAGACTAAGGAGGCACCCCACTATTCAATTGTTGTTTGAGATGATTGGCCCATAAACACTGCAGTTTCATCCATAGCAATCATGTTGGGAAGATTGTATTTAGAGAAGTCAGCATCCTCAATAAAGGACTTGAATGCAAGTGCTCGCTTAATAACTTGCAACCTAAACAATGTTGTAGATCTTCTTAAAGACAGTTCACTTCACTGAAGGAAATTATCCAGCCAATGTTTTGATGCTTTGAAGTCTTCGGGGGCTATGTCAAACTGTGGTGCCATTGCAAGGGCAAATTCTTGAATCTGAGCCCTATTCACAACCAAAGCCTTTGCTCTCCTGTCAAAAACTCATTCACAGATCAGGTCTTCCAGCTCGGAAAATAATGGTTGCTGACCTGATCCACACTTAACGCTTTTTAGCATTTCTCTTGTCCACTTGTTCAATGCGGTTACCATACTCTGCTCGCCATTTTCGGACCAATTGGATACTCAACATCTTCTCTTTGCAGAAAGCAGTAAGATTTTGGCCCCAAGAGTCTTCCACGATTCCTTTCTTGTACTCCATGGAGTAGCTTTTTCTTTTTGCACTCATTTCTAGGGGTAAAGGAATTGGGGTATCAAGGTGGGGGTAGGGAGATCACTTAAAATGACACAGGTGGGATTAGAGGTAGGGGAATCAAAATGGCACAGGAGAATCAGAGGGGGGATTACCATTTTAGTAACCCCTTTTGATCCTCCTGTGTCATTTTGATTGTCCCCTCTGATCCTCCTGTGTCATTTTGATTGTCCCCTCTGATCCTCCTGTGTCATTTTAAGTGATCCCCTTCGCCCCACCCCTGTGCCACTGAACACCTTCACCAGACATTCCCCCTACCCCTTTATCAGACATTTACCCACTGGGGCCTGCCTGGGGACTGTCACTGGTCTTGCTGGGGCCTGGATCTGGGCTGGAGCAGGGTCTGCCACTGACTGAGAACCTTCAGTCATCATGAAGGTGGCCGAGAGCATCAGGTAGTATCACCAGAGACAGACCAGCACTCACCACCTTCGCCACATCCTGTCCGCTCTAATCCTCCTGTTCTTCTACACACATCTGTGAAAGTCTCCTCCTCTCTCCCACCTCGCGCTCACCGCTTACTTCAACCTCCGCTCAGCCTCCACACAGCAGTGATGTCAGAACTCCGCGTATCGTCACTGGTTGCTAGAGGCCAGTTGTGGCGGTCCTAGCAACCAGTTTATGGTAAATTAATTTTCATTCTGAGACAGAGCCTGGGGGCCTTATTTTCGGGAGGCCTTATATTTCACTCAGAAGGAAACCTGAAAGTAGGTCTTGTTTTCGGAAGATGTTTTATTTTCGGGAAAACACGATATATATATATGACTAAATGACTAAAGAATGGAACCAACTGAACCAACCAATCGACTGATCGCTGTGATGCACACTGACCCACTGACCACCAGGGGCAGATGCTCAATGCTAGAGCTGCCCCTGTTGCTCAGTGCCCTTCCACAGCAGGACCACTGCTCAGCTGACCGGCAGTTGCCAGACACAGGGTTCATGGCTGGCAAGCATTGCTACAGTGATGCAAGCCTTTCCTGATTAGAACTGACTGGGTGTGAGTCTGCAGCAGCACAGTGAGGCTGGTATGAGTGGCAGTGGAAGGCAGTAGCAGAAGGTGGTGTTGGACTGCTGGTTTCAACCCAATCCCTGCAGGCCATTACAAAGACCCCATCCATGCATGAATCTGTGCACTGGGCTTCTAGAAAAGGATGGAATATTTTCCTAAACAATTAAAAGCTGGAAGAATTCATTGAAACAAGAACAACTTCATAAGAAATGGCAATGGGGTTTTCTTTCTTCAAGTTGAAAAGAAAGTATGCTAGAGAGTAATACAAAAGTATATGAAAGTATAAAACTAACCGGTGATGGTAAATATGTAGACAAAATATATTATTGTAACTGTGGTGGATAAACAACTTTTAATTCTACCATAAAAGTGAAAAGACAGAAGTATTAAAATAATAACTAAAATGTTATATTATTACAAGAAATTATAGCTTAAGATAAGTTACACAATACAAATAGATATAAGTTATAACATTCATAACTAAAGCATATCGGATGGGGAAGATACAAAGAATAGTTTATATATGCAATGCAAGTTTAACTGTTATTAACATATAACAGGCAATTAAAACTATAATGTATTTTATGTAACCTCCCTGGTAATCAAAAAGAAAATAGCTATAGAAGTTACACAAAAGAAAAGGAAAAAGAGCTGAAACTGGTTTGGCTCAGTGGATAGTGTCAGCCTGCGAACTGAAAGGTCTCAGGTTCGATTCCAGTCAAGGGCATGTATCTTGGTTGTGGGCACATCCTCAGTGGGGTGTGTGCAAAAGGCAGCTGATCAATGAATCTCTCTCATCAATGTTTCTAACTCTCTATCCTTTATCTTCCTCTCTGTAAAAAAAAAATCAATAAAATATATTTTTTTAAAAGAAAAGGAAAAAGAAGTCAAAGAATATCAACACTAAAAATAATAAAAAGGAAATGAAGACATGGAGAGAAAAAGAGGAACACAAGAACTACTAGACAGACAAAATTTAACAAAATAATAATAGCAAATCCTCCCCTATGAAAAAAACACTTCTTTAAATGTAAACAAATTAAACAAAATACATTTAGTAACTGAATAGACAGAAAGTGAGATCCAATTAGATGCTGCCTACAAGAAACTTGCTCTAGATTTAAGGACATATGCAAGCTGAAAATGAAGAGATAGAAAAAAAAACTCAATAAAAATATAACCAAAAGAAAGCAGGTGTAACTATTCTTATATCAGATAAAATAGACTTTAGGTAAAAAAACCCAAACAAACAAAACAAACAAAAAACCCACAAGAGACAAAAACAACAACCCAAAACTGATAATGATTAAATGATCAACTCAAAATAAAGATATAAAGATGTAATAATCATGGAAATATATATACCCAATGTCAGAAGCCTAAATATATAAAGCAAATGTTGATAGAACTGAAGGATGAAATAACCAAAGATACAATAAAAGTAGAAGAGTTCAGCCAAAACTGGTTTGGCTCAGTGGTAGAGCATCGGTTTGCGGACTGAAAGGTCCCAGGTTCGATTCCGGTAGGGGGCATGTTCATTGGTTGCAGGCACATCCCTGGTAGGGAGTGTGCAAGAGGCAGCTGGCTGATGATGTTTCTCTCTCATTGACGTTTCTAGATCTCTATCTCTCTCCCTTCCCCTCTGTAAAATATCAATAAAATATATATTTTTTAAAAAGTAGAAGAGTTCAAAATCCCACTTTCAATAATGGACAGATTAACCAGAGAGAAAAACCAACTAAAAAAAAAAAAAAAAAAAAAAAACAGAGGCCTTGAACAATAGTGTAGATCAAGTGGACCTAACAAAAATATACAAATAATTCTAACAAACAGTTACAGAATATATATTTTTCTTAACTGTGCATAGAACATTCTCCAGACTTGATCAAATATCCTATCACAAGACAAGTTTTAACAAATTTACGAAGATTGAAATGATACTGAGTAACATTTTTGGTCATAATAAAATGAAAATAGAAACCAATAGCAGAAGAAAAACAGGAAAATTCAAAATTAAGCAACACATTTTAAACAACCAAAGGGTCAAAGAAGATATCAAATTAGAAAATGTATTGAGCCAGATTAAATAAAAATACCACCTGGCCAGTGTGTCTCTATGGTTGGGCATGGACCTATGAACCAAGAGGTCATGTTTTGACTCCTGGCACATTCCTCGGATGCAGACTCAATGCCCAAGTGTGGGATATGCAGAAGGCAACCAATTAATGATTCTCCCTCATCATTGGTGTTTCTTTCCCTCTCTCGCTTTCCCTTCTTCTCCGAAATCAATAAAAATATATTTACAACATAAATACAACATACCAAAATTTATGGGATTCTGAAAAACAGTACTAATATGAAAGTTTATGATGATAAACCTCAACATTAAAAGAAGAGAGATTTCTAATAAGCAACCTAAGTTTATAACTCAAGGAACTGGAAAAAGAACAAACTAAATACAAAGTTACTAGATGAATAAAATAGTAAAGAATATGCCATAAATAAATAAAAGAGAGAATATGAAAACAATAGGAACAATTTACAAAACTTGTTTTTCCCATGTTTTTATTTGAATTTATTGGGGTGGTATTGGTTAATGCAATTACATAGGCTTTAGATATACAATCCTAAAATATATCATCTGTATATTCTGTTGTGTGTTTACCACTCCAAGTCAAGTCTTTCTCCATCACCATCTATCTTCCCTTTACCTTTTCTACCTACCCTCACATACCCTTCCCCTCTGGAAATCCCTATATTGTTGTCTCTGTCCATAAGTTTTTTCTTTTTAAGAGTTGGTTGTTTAAAAACATAAACAAACAGCTATAGTAATAAGAAAAAATTAAATATAAAATAAGAAATGATGAGACAATACAATTAATATCATAGAAGTAAAAAGGATCATCAGAGAGTTCTGTGAACAAGTAGATGGCAACAAATTGGGTAATCTAGTAAAATTGGTAAATTTCTGGAAAAACACAATCTACCAAGATTAAATCATGAAGCAATAGTCTAAACATAACTATCACTAGTAAGGAGACTAAATCAATAATCAAAATCTCCTGATAAAGAAATGCCAAGAGGAGATAATTTCACTGAGAAACTTTATTAAACATTTAAAAGAGAATTAATGGCAATTCTTCATAATTCAAAAAAAAATATTGAAGAGTACAGTACAATTCTATACTCACTGTATGAGGCCAACATTGCCCTGATAACCAACCCAGAAAAAGACAGGACAAGAAAAGAAAACCATAGACCAATAACACTGACAGACATATATGTAAACATCATTAACAAAATATGAGCACACTGAATCCAAGAACACATTTAAAAAATACCATGATCTAATGAGATTTATTCCTGGTATACAAACATGGTTCAACATGTACAAATCAATAAAAGAAACACATGTACAGTATAAAAGAAAAAATTACATGATGATCTCAGTAGGTGCAGAAAAAGCACTTGACAAAATGTAATACCCATTCATAATAAAAACTCTCAATAATTCTGATGTAGAAACAACTTAACTCAACATAATAAATGCCATATTAGATAAACTTACTTCTAATATCATACTCTATGGTAAAAAAACTAAAAGCTTTGGGATCAGGAATAAGACAAGGGTAACCACTCTTACCATTTTTATTTGAAAAATCCTGAAAGTTCTATTTGAGTAATTAAGCACAGGAAAAAAATGGTATCCAAATTAGAAAGGAAGAGAAAAATCATTTTTTGTCTACACATGATATGATGAGATACCGTATTTGCCAGCGTATAAGACGATTTTTTTGGCCCTGAAAAATACCGTATTTGCCGGCGTATAAGAGACTGGGCATATAAGACGACCCCCTAACATTTCTACTCAAAATACAGAGTTTGTTATATACTCGCCGTATAAGACCACCCCCCACTTGGAGGCATATTTTTCAGGGCCAAAAAATCGTCTTATACGCCGGCAAATATGGTATATAGGCAACCCTAAAGATTCCACAACACACACACACACACACACACACACACAAAAAAAAAACTGTTATAGCTAATATACAAAGTATGATAAAAAAATCATCAAAACTCATACAAAAATAAATTGTATTCCACATATTAACACTGCACTATCTAAAAAGAAAATAGTCTCACAATAGCATTAAAAAAGAATAAAGTATTAAGCTTAAGTAATGAGGTAAAATATTTGTACACTGAAAACTAAAACACATTGATGAAAACAATAAAAAATTAATAAAGACACAAACAACTGGGAAAATATCCTGTGTTCATGAATTAATATAGCTAAAATGTCAATAGAATCTTAAGTGATCTACAGAGTTAATGCAATCCCTATCAATGCAATCCAAATGGCACTTATTATAGAAATAAAAGAAGATCCTAATATTAATTGAAAACACAAAAGACCCTGAGTAACAAAAGAAAAAAATTCAAGAAAGAACAAAACTGGAAGCATTACACTTTCTGATTTCAAATATATTATACAGCAACAGTAATTAAAACAGTATAGTACTGGCATAAAATTAGAAAAAAAATGGATCAATGTTATGCAATTGAGCAGTGGTTCTCAACCTGTGGGTTGTGACCCCTTTGGGGGTCGAACAACCCTTTCACAGGGGTCACCTAAGACCATCGGAAAACACAGATATTTGCATGATGATTCATAACAGTAGCAATATTACAGTTATGAAGTAGCAATGAAAATAATTTTATGGTTGGGGTAACACCACAACATGAGAAATTGTATTAAAGGGTCATGGCATTAGGAAGGTTGAGAACCACTGCAATAGAGTCCAGAAATAAATCAACACATATATAGCCCAAGAATACACAATAGAGAAAAGATAGCTTCTTCAGCAAACTACTGAGAAAACTGGATATTCACCCACCAAAGACTGAATATGGGCACATATTTTACATTATACACAAAAATTTTACATCGTTGCAAAAAATACAATCAAAGTGTATTTAAGAATTAAGCATAAGACTTGACCCCATAAAATTCCTAAAAGAAAACATTGGGTAAAAGCTTCTTTACATTGGTCTTGACAATAATTTTTTTGGATGCAAGGACCAAAACAAGATGGCGGCCTAGGCAGTCTCCTAAGCTGCCACCTCATCAACAATTTGAAAAAAAACAACAGCTAAAATTGAAAGGGATTGCACCAGACCCACAGGAAAGCTGGAGAAATGGGAAGGCTACAAGTAGACACAAAGCAGGGTGCCACTGCTGCCATGTGGAGTTTAAAACTACGGCGAAACCAGACCTGCTGGAGCCGCCGCTGCCAGGAATGAGGGAAGCCAGATCTAGCTCCACCCTGGGGCCCAGGGAGTGGGCCAGCCCGGCCGGACACCATGGGAGCCAGGGAGCTGATGTGGGGCCTCTGCCGTGCCTTCGGCTCCTGCTCGGACGAGAAGCCTTTGAGCATGGCCTCCCTGCCCGCAACCATCCCAGCCCACAGCTGTCCCAGCCCACCCACCGTGCTGGTGAGGAGATGGCGCAGCATCTCCACACCCTCAGCCAGCTCGGCCCAGCCTCCGCGCAAGCCGTGCTGGTGAGGAGCTGGCGCGGCGCCTTCTGTTCGCGGCCCCTGCGAGTCCTTCTTCCGCTGCTGCATGGCCGGGCCGAAGCTTCCACCACTGCTGCCATGTGGAATTTAAAACTACAGGGGAAATTGAGCCACAGGAGCTACTGTCGCTGCCTCACCCTTAGTTGCCTCACCTACCGCTGCACCCGCCGCCACCACCAATAATGGAAATCCACCAAAAACAGAGCTCACTCCACCCCAGGCTCAGGGAGAGTGCAGCTTCAGAACTTAGCCTCTGCGTCCACAGAAGCTCTGCTTCTGCATCAAAGGAGACACCATTGAGGGCGGTCTCTCTCCCCGCAGCCATCTCAGCCCGCCCACAATCTTCCCAGCACACCTTCCGTGCTGGTCTGGAGATGGCACGGCGCCTTCCGTTCCCGGCCCCAGTGAGTCCTTCCTCCGCTGCCGCATGGCCGAGCCAAATCTTCCGCCACTGCCACCATGTGAACTTTAAAACTACAGTGGAAATTGAACCACAGGAGCGACCGCCGCTGCCGCCACGAATAAAGAAACAGAGCTCACTATGCCCTGGGCTAAGGGAGTGGGCGGCCTCAGAACTTAGCCTCAGCATTCGCAGCTACTCTGCTTCCGCACCGAACAAGACACCTTTGAGGGTGGTCTCCCTGCCTGCAGCCATCCCAGTCTGTCCCCTGTGCTAGCAAGGAGCTAGCGTGGCACCTGCAATTTGAGACCCCAGCGCCCCAGAGGAGCCATGTGCCCCGGGTGAGCTGTGTGTCCCAGGGGAAGCAGTGGGACCTGGGGGGAGGGGCGGTGTGAACCAGAGGAGGAGTGGACTCTATTCATGTGGTCCTGAGATAGTCACCATAAAACAAGCAGACTGCCAAATGAGGAGTGGATTCTATCCATGTGGTCCTGAGATAGTCACCATAAAACAAGCAGATTGTCAAATGACAGCGGGGAGGGGAAGGAGACCTGGGGGGAGATAAGAGAACAACCGAAGGACTGGTATGCATGAATATAAGTACAACCAACAATAATTTTTTTGGATATAATTCCAAAAGCATTGGTAACAACAGCAAAAATAGACAAGTGGGGTTACATCAACCTAAATACCCTCTGCACCACAAAGGAAACAATCAATAAAATAGAAAGGCAAACCTGTGGAATGAGAAAGATTATTTGCAAAGACTATAACAAGTAAAGGATTAATTTCCAAAATATATAAGGAACCCCAACTCAGTAGTAAACTCAATAGCTAAAAGACTAATATCCTGATTTTAAAATGTGTTAATGATCTTAATAAACATTTCTCAAAGACACAAAAGTGGTCATGAGGTGTATGAAAAGATGCTCAACATTACCAATCAAAACCACAATGAGATACCACCCCACACCTATTAGGACAACTACTAAAAAACAAAAACAACAAGTGGTGGGGAAGATGTGAGAAAGCTGGAATCCTTGTACACTATTTGTGGGTATGCAAAATGGTGTAGCTAATGTAGAAAACAGTTTGGAGGTTCCTCAAACTTTAAAACTAGTCAGTCAGAGAAAGACAAATACCATGTGATTTCACTTATATGTAGAACCTAAAACAAAACAAACAGAAACACTTAAAGAAACAGAAACCAAAGGGATAGTTACCAAAGGGAGTCGGGAGGGGATGGTTGAAAGAAGAATAAGAATATAGTCAATAATCCTATATAATAAAAAACCTAATATGCAAATCAACCAAATGGCAGAATGACCAGTCATTATGATGTACACTAACCACCAGGGGGCAAATGCTCAACACAGGAGCTGCCCCAGCCTGTGGGCCTCAGGCCAGCCAAGGCAGGTGCCATTGGGATCCCCCAATACTCTGCCAGTCATCCCACAGATTGGCCCTCATTGTCAGCCAGGCCTAGTGACCTTACCCATGCATAAATTTCATGCATAAGGCCACTAGTCTATATATATATAAAAGCCTACTATGCAAAGTGTCCCCTCGGGAGTTCGACCAGAAGACTGGGAGTTTGATGGCTCTCTATGATGTGTGCTGACCACCAGAGGGAAGCACAGAATGAAGGAAGGCCCCTACAGCTGGCAGCTGAAAGACCCTGATTGACCCTGATGGCCAGCCAGGCCTAGAGACCCTACCTGTGCATGAATTTCATGCACCAGGCCTCAAGTATTGCAATAAGTTTACAAGATGATAGATGATTACCAGAATTAGTTGGCTGATCATAATGCAAGGTATAAAAATGTCCAGTCACTATACTCTACACCAAAACTAATATAACTAATATAAGGTTGTATAACAAATATGCTTAAATAAAACAATAAATTTTGTAAACCAAAATAATTTCACCCCAATATATTCAGTAAAATAAATTAAAAAACCAGAGTTACCCATTGATCCAGCAATTCCACTTCTGGGCATTTAGCTGAGGAAAACAAAAAAACGCTAACTTGAAAAGTCATAGATCCATTTTGAGTTGATTTTATATATATATATATATATATATATATATATATATATATATATGATTTTTTATAAAGAGGAAGGGAGATATAGAGTTAGAAACATTGATGAGAGAGAAACATTGATCAGCTGCCTCCTCCATACCCCCTACTGGGGATATGCCCATAGCCCTTGACCAGAATTGAATTTGGGACCCTTCAGTCCACAGGCTACTCTATCCACTGAGCCAAACTGGTTAGGGCTTGAGTTGATTTTTGTGTATGGTGTAAGATAGTGTTAGAACTTCATTCCTTTGCATATGGCTGTCCAAGTTTCCTAACATCATTTATTGAATTGACTGACCTTTCCTCATTATATATTCTTAAGTTTTTTTGGTCATAAATTAATTCACCATATATATGTGGGTTTATTTATGGGTTATCTTCTATGTCATTGATTTATGTGTCTGTTCTTATACCAGTAAAACTTTTCTGATGCACAGGTGACAAGATTTTTTCACAGAATCCACAAAAATAGTATCAGACCTAATATGTGAATAAACAAGTTCATAGTATACAAGATAAATATAGAAGTCATTATATCCTATCTAATAAAAAAGGAATATGCTAATTGACCCTCACACCATCGCAAAGGGTGGCAGTGCCCACAGCCAGTAAGGAGGGAATTTGCTAAATGACTGTCCTGCCCTCAAAGATGATGGTACCCATAGCCAATAAGGGGGGAAATGCTAATTGACTGTCACGCTCTCAAAGACGGCAGTGCCCACAGCCACAAGATGGCAGCACCAGGTAGGTACACAGCAAGGTCAGGCCTGCCTCTGGGCAAGCTAGGCTTTGCCACATGCCTGCCTCCAGAGTCCCACAGTCTACTCATTCTCCGAGTTGTCCAGGGCCAGAACAAGGCTCAGGCTAGCCTCAGATGGTAGCTACCCAGTGGCCCAGGGCCAGTGGAGGCTCAGGTAACCAGGGCCAGCTGAGGCTTGCACTGATGGCAGTGGCAGCAATAAAGGTGAGATGGAGGCATCACCTTCCCCTGATTTCTGGGTCACCTCCCACCATGAGGGCTGCTCCCAGATTGTGAGAGGGGGCAGGCCGGATTGAGGAAAATTCCCTCCAGTGCATGAATTTCCATGCACTGGGTCTCTAGTATTTAATATTAGAAAAGATACAATTGTAAAATAAATTTAAATATATAATATAGTTACATAAAATTAAAAACAAAAATAGCTTGGAATAAATGTAATGAAAGACCTTCAGAGTAAACACAACAAAATACAGCCCAAAATGATTAAATGGATGGAACCTAAATAAAGAAAATTGTACCATGCACATATAAAGGAAGAGTCAATATTATTAAAATGAACAGTCTTCTCAAAATTATATCAAGATTCATAGCAATCCCAATCAATATCGTTTCAGGCTTTTTTTGTAGAATTTGACAAAACGACCCTAAAATTCATATGGAACTGAAAAGGGACTAAAATAACTGAACTAATTTTGGGGAAAAAAATGGATTTATATTACCTGTTTTCAAAACTTACTAAAAAGACTCAGTGTTCATGACTATGGTATTTGTAGAAAGATAGAGCTAGGTCAATGGAACAATAGAAAATCCAAAAGTAGACCCACATATAGAGAGTCAACTGATTTTCATTCAACAACAAAAAGAGTTAAATGTATTCTGGATATTCACATGGAAAAAATCAACATCAACAACTTACCTAACACCATTCACACAAAAATTAACTTAAAATAGATAACAAACTTTTAGAAGCTGGAACCATAAGAAATCTAGAAGAAATATAAGATAATATATTTTCAACCTTTACATAAGCAAAGGTTTCCTTAAAAGCATAGACAAAAAAAGGAAAATAATTGATAAACTGGGCTTTTCAAAATTAAAAGGTTATGCTCAATAAAAAAGATACTAGTAAAAAATGAATAGGTGAGAAACGCATTTGAGGAAATATTCACAATACAGATATCTGACAATGGACTTTCAGAAAACCAGAATTGCAAATTAACAACAAAAAAGATACAAAACCAATATTTATACTTCACAGAGTAAATTATACAAAGAATCAATTTTTACATGAAAATGTACTAAATATTTTTATTCTTAAGAAAATGAAAATTGGAATAATAGATATCGTTTCACATTCTCTAGATCAGCTAAAATCCAAATACAATACTAAAATACTGGTATGGATGTAGAGCAAATTGATTTCTCAAACATGCTGGAAGTTGTATATATTTATATATACAACTTATATATAACTATATATAAATAATACAAGCACTTTGGAGACTCTTTTGGCCGAATGTACACTGAATAATTGACCAAATAACTACATTCCTACGTATTTTCACCCAAGATAAATTTTTATCCAACAGAGATTTTTACAAGCAAGTTTACAACATATTCATTCATGATATTTGGAAATTAGAAATGACCTAAAAAAACCTAAAAATCCATGAAGAGTAGACTATGTGTTCTACTGATACATGAAGCAACAAAGATTAATCTCAAACTACTGTACTGAGGTAAAGAAACCAGAAACAAGAAATCATTGTGTATGATTCATTTATGTTATGTTCAAGAAGAGGATAAATTAATGTGTGGTAATAAAAATGAGAAAGCAATTGCCTTTGGGAAAGGGAATTGATGAAAAGAGGTTAAAGGGAACTTTCTGGAGTCACAGAAATACTCTGTATCTTGCTTTTCTTGGAGTCAAATAGGCATATACAATTGTAAATACTCATCAAACTGAGCAAGGAATATCTATTCATTGTACTCCACATAAATTACACTTCAATTAAAATTTTTCCTCTACAGAGGAGAAACAGATAATAAACAAGGTAAATTAATAAATTATATATTTTATTAAGCTAGTGCTTCAGGAAAAAGTGGAAAGAAATATGAAAAGTTGGAGATAAGGTACTGATATTTTATTTGGGGGGATGCAAAGAAAACGGATCTATAGATAATTTTAAATAATCACCTAAAAGAAGTAAGGAAGCTATTAAGACATATTTGGCATTTTTATGTTTAGAAAAAGTCTTCTCAAAATTAGAATAAAATATTCTGCACACACAGAAGCAATTTTATACTGATTTAAGGAGTAGATAACTTATTCCCTACATTTTTCATAGAATTCATGACTAGATCTATCTATTCATCTACTGTCTATCATCTCTCATCTATTTATTGGTATAGCTATCTCAATAAATGCCCAATTGCAGTTGGGCAAATTAGAATTTAAATGGATGTCATATGAAAGAAATAAACATTAAATTTGGACAATTCAATAGTTTAAAAAAATTTAAATATGACCATTATTTCAAAGGGCTCATAGTTGAGCCCAATTAAAAGAATAGAGGGAATCACTGAAGTGATTGGTAGATATAAAAAACACACAAAAATTATGTTAAATAATATTGTTAAGATATCAATATCCATAAAAGTTATGTTAGAATAATATTAAGACATAAATATAAAAAGAATTATTAAAAGGAGAGAGACCATATATTTTTTTGAGGAAAAATGAAGAGCCACAGCATCGCAAGGATCCCTTCACCATGATGGCAATGCGGTCGCCCAGGGCGTCAGCTTCATCCATGTAGTGGGTGGTCAGTAGGACGGTCCGGCCCTGTTTATACTGCTGTAGGAGGTCCCAGGTGGCCATTCGTGAGGCGGGGTCCATGCCAGCTGTGGGCTCATCCAGTATCACTACCTAGAGACCAGAAGAACAACTCCATGACCACGTTACACACGACGGAGTAGTGCACTGGGTTCTTTCCAGTCACTTGTCCAACTGAGCTAAAATGATAAGCTCAGACTGAAACTGAATTAGCAATGCTGGACTGATTCCAAACCTATGGCCATTTTATTTCAACAAGGTTGATAAGCACATCGGGGATTTGGGAGGCTCCTTTTAGGGTTAGATACATATTAAGCACATGGGTTTGTGTCAGCTTTAGACCTGCTTCCGTGGGAGTCAATTTCTAGCTTTTACTTTACTTTTACCTTGGAGTCCCCTATGAGTGCTATAATGATGGAGAGTCTGCGCTTCATCCCTCCACTTAGTGACACTGAAAATGCATTTTTCTTTTCCAGAAGGTTAAAAGCAGACAGCATACGGTCAATTTCCTTAGCGTGCATCTTTCGAGGGATTCCTTTCATCTAGGAAAAGAAGGCAGACTTTACATGGTGCTTTCAACTTCATCGTCAGAAACATGTTTCACGTTTCTTTTCTTAGATCATCTACAGTGCCTTCTTCCCTTTGCCTCTCTTTATGTTTAAAGAAGAATTCACCAAAAATAAAATTTTTAACTTTCTAAGAATAAGGATATTGATAGTAGGTACTCTATGTTAAGTACAGGCATAGAGTGGAAATAAAGCAACATGTGTTTGGTTACCACGCAATAGAAACGAAGATGTTCAGCTACTGTCAAGTAATTAAACAGCAAGTCCTGCTGGGGACACAGGCCCAAGCTTTTCCTGATCTGGACCATCTGTTTCGAGATGGAATATCCATTAACATAGGCCTTTCCACTGGTAGCAGGATAAAGACCTAGAATCAAGCAGAAGACACACAGAAGATTAGTTTGCATGAGGGAACAGGACAACAAACTGTTCATTCTTATATGAACTTCAAAATATACCTATAGATTACTCATTAGCATCAGTAATATCTCATCACCTCACAGCTGTTCGAATGGCTATTATCAATAAGACAAAAAATAATAAGTGTTGGAGAGGATATGAAGAAAAGAGAAGCTTCGTACACTCCTGGTGGGTATAGTCATTCTGAAAAACCAGTATGGAGATTTCTTTAAAAATTAAGAATAGAGCTACCAGCCGAAACCAGTTTGGCTCAGTGGATAGAGCATGGGTCTGCGGACTGAAAGGTCTCAGGTTTGATTTCTGTCAAGGCCATGTACATTGATTGGGGGCACATCCCCAGTGGGGTGGGTGCAGGAGGCAGCTGGTCTATGTTTCTCTCTCATAGATGTTTCCATCCTTCCCCCTTCCTCTCTGTAAAAAATTCAATAAAATATATATATTTTAAAAGAATATAGCTACCATATGACCCAGCAAGCTTTTTACCAAGTATCTACCTGATAATTTTGAAAACAATTATTCATAAATATAGATACATATGCTCGTTGCAGCATTATTTACAATAGACAACACACGGAAACAACTCAAGAGATCTTTCTTCAGTGGATGATTAAAGAAGACATGATACATATCCTATCTAATAAAGAGGAAATATGCAAATTGACCATCACTCCATCACAAAGCTGGTGGAGCCCATAGCCACAAGATGGCAGCACCCAGTTCTCTCAGCCCCACCACAGTTCCCCACCCCTAGGGGGGAGGGGCAGCTGCTGAGAGTGGGCAGTCTGAACTGCCTGGCGGAATGCTTGCTTCATCACTGTGGCAACAAGGCAAACATTCCCCCCCAGCCACAGAGGGCCTCTGGGCAGCGGGCACAGAGTGGCCAGGGTAGGGGGTGAAATGATGCGTCATTGCCATAGTAATGAGGCAAGTGTTCCACACCTGGGTGTATGGGTCTCTGGCCAGGGAGGGCAGTTGTGGGCCATGAGGCCAGCAGGGGAGGGCATTTGAAGGTGAGCAGGCCAGCACAAAGAGTGGTTAGGGGTGATTGGGCAGGCAGGCAGCTGAGCAGTTAGGAGCCAGTGGCCCCAGATTGCAGGAGAATGTCGACTACTGGTTTAGGCTCAATCCCACATGGATGTTCCTTGGCAGTTGGACATCCCTTGAGGGGTCCCAGATTGGAGAGGGTGCAGGCTAGGCTGAGGGACAACCCCCCCCTACTGTGCACAAATTTTGTGCACCAGGCCACTAGTATAAAAATAAAAATATTTAACACAAATAGTGGTTGATTTGGATGACATTGGTTGCCAGATGGAAGGGGATAAGGGAAGAAGAGATCCTAATATAAGGTGACAGGAGATTTGATTCTAGGTGGTGGGCACACAAAGCAATATATACAGGTCTTGTAACATCTAAACATATACATGAAGCTCATATGTTCATGCTCAAATATCACTCCAATCAACTGAATAAGTAAAATAAAAACATGAAATATTACCACCATTTGCCACAACATATAGACCTAGAGAATATCATGCTTAGTGAAGTAAATCAGATAGAAAAGGATAAGAACTTTATGAGTTCACTCATATGTGGGAAAGAAAACAAAAAGCAACAAACAAATGCACAGATACAGACAATAAAATGATGGTTACCAGAGGGGAAGAGGAGTGAGGAAAGGATGCAGAGGGTAAAAGAAATAAATACAAGATGATGGCAGGGGACTAGACTATAGGTGGTAGGTGGTGAGCATACATCAGAATATACAGGTATATTATAAAGTTGTACACCTGAAATTTCTATTAAACAATATTAGCCAGATATGTTTAATAAAAAATAAACTACTATTGAAACCCTAATGGGTTTTTTTTGCTCTTTTATTTTTTTTATTAAGGTATTATATGTGTACATAGCTTACCATTGCCCCCCCCTCCCATACATGCCCTCCCACCCCAGAGTTCTGTGTTCATTGGTTGTACTTATATTCATGCATACCAGTCCTTCGGTTGTTCTCTTATCTCCCCCCAGGTCTCCTTCCCCTCCCTGTTGTCATTTGACAATCTGTTTGTTTTATGGTGACTATCTCAAGATCCCATGGACAGAATCCGCTCCTCATTTGGCAGTCTGCTTGTTTTATGGTGACTATCTCAGGACCACATAAATAGAGTCCGCTCCTCCTCTGGTTCACACCGCCCCTCCCCCCGGGTCCCAATGCTTCCCCTGGGACACACAGCTCACCCGGAGCACACAGTCCCTCTGGGGTGCTGGGGTCGCGAATTGGAGGCGCCGCGCTAGTTCCTCGCTAGCACAGCGGGCAGGCTGGGACAGCTGCATTCGGGCTGAGATGGCTGCAGGTGGGGGGACCGCCCTCAAAGGTGTCTTGTTAGGTGCGGAAGCGGAGCAGCTGCAGACGCAGAGGCTAAGTTTTGAGGCCTCCCACTCCCTGAGTCCAGGGCGTAGTGAGCTCTATTCTTGGTGGATTTCCTTTATCTGCGGCGGCGGTGGCAGGTGCGGCAGTGACAGTCGCTCCTGTGGTTCAATTTCCACTGTAGTTTTAAAGTTCACATGGCGGCAGTGGCAGGGCTTTGGCCCGGCTATGCGGCGGCGGAGGAAGGACTCACTGGGGCCGGGAATGGAAGGCACCGCACCATCTCCACACCAGCACGGAGGGTGTGCTGGGAAGGTTGTGGGCAGGCTGAGATGGCTGCGGGCGGAGAGACCACCCTCAATGGTGTCTCCTTTGGTGCATAAGCGGAGCTGCTGTGGATGCAGAGGCTAAGTTCTGAAGCTGCACTCTCCCTGAGCCTGGGGTGGAGTGAGCTCTGTTTTCACTGGATTCCCATTATTCATGGGGGCGGCGGGTGCTGCGGCAGGTGCAGCAGCGACAGTAGCTCCTGTGGCTCAATTTCCCCTGTAGTTTTAAAATCCACATGGCGGCAGTGGCAGAAGCTTCGTCCTGGCCATGTGGTGGCGGAGGAAGGACTCGCAGGGGCCGCAAATGGAAGGCGCCGCTCCAGCTCCTCAGCAGCACGGCGTGCGTGAAGTCCAGGCTGCGGTTTTGTTTTGTTTTTAATGAGGCTTTTGTGGTACATTTAAGAGAGGCATTTGTTTCCATGTTTTTTAGTTTTTATTTTGCAAAAAAAAAAAAAATCCAAACCTACAGAAAAGTTTCAAGAATAGTATAATAAATTATCTTATGTGATCCACTTAAAAAATAATTAGGAATACCTCACACAAAGGAAAATTCTAGAAAATATAAATTGTTACCTTTGAAGAGCTTAGAAAGAATTGTTTATTTCATTAACTATATGTTCTAATTTTGTTTTCAAAAGAAATATTTATTGTTGAGAGTATTACAAATATATCCCATTCCCCTATTTCCACCTCCATAGGGTTCCCACTCCACCCCAGCCCTTCACCACCCTATTGTCTGTGTCCATAGGTAATGCATATATACATACAAGTCTTTGGGTAATCTCAACCCCCAGTTCTATTTTACTCATCAGTTTATTTTTGTTCATTAGATTGCCTGTTTATTTTGAATTTTTAGATTCAATTGTTGATAGTATTTATAGCCATGTTAGTGTTCACATTTTAAATCTTCTTCTTCTTAAAGAATACTCTTCAGCATTTCATGTAATACTGGTTTGGTGGTAATGAACTCCTTTACCTTTTCCTTGTCTGTGAAGCTCTTTATTTGACCTTCAATTTTAAATGATAACTTTCCTGTGTAGAGTAATCTTGGTTGTAGATCTTGCTATTCAGCATTTTGAATATTTCTTGCCACTCCCTTCTGGCTTGCAAAGTTCCTGTTGAGAAATCAGCTGACAGTCATATGGGTGCTCCCTTTTGGGTAACTAACTGCTTTTCTCTTGTGGCTTTTAAGATTCTATCTTTGTCTTTACATCTTGGCCTTTTAATTATGTTGTGTCTTGGTGTGGTCCTTTTGGGTTTCTCTTGTTTGGGACTTTCTGTGCTTCCTGGACTTGTAAGTCTATTTCTTTCACCAAGTAGTGGAAGTTTTCTTTTTTCTTTAATTTAATTTTATTTTATTTTCTAATGTTTTACATAAGTCTCCTTTTTCCCCAGTAGACGCCCCCTCCCGCCCCTATCCCCAGCCATTGCTATCACAGGCAAGTCCCAACTGCCCCAGGATCTGTGTCCATTGGTTCTTCTAATATGTATGCATACAAGGACTTTGGTTGCTTTCTAATCCTCCCATCCCCCCCACCCCGCCCCCAACACACACACACACACACACACACACACACACACACACACACACCCCTGAGGTAGGAGAAGTGCTATAGTTTGACAGTATGTTTGATGCTTCTTTGTTTCTGTATCTATCAGTTTATAATGTTCTTTACATTCTATAAATGAATGAGATCATGTGATTTTTATCTTTCACTGACTGGCTTAATTTGCTTAGCATAATGCTTTCCAGTTCCATTTATGCTGTTGAAAATGGTAATAATTACTTCTTTTTTATAGAAGCATAGTATTCAATAGTACTCCAAATGTGTATATGTACCACAATTTTCTCATCCACTCAGCTTCTGATGGGCATTTAGTCTGTTTCCAAATCTTAGCTTTTGTAAATTGTACAGCTATGAACATAGGGGTGCATATATTCTTTCTGATTGGTTTTTCTGGATTCCTGGGATATATTCCTAGAAGTGAGATCACTGGGTCAAATGGCAGTTCCAATTTTAATTTTTTGAGGAATCTCCATACTGTTTTCTACAGTGGCTGCATTACCACAAGCAGTGCATGAGGATTCCTTTTTCTCACATCTTCACCAGCACTTGCCATTTGTTGATTTGTTGATGATAGCCATTCTGACAGATGTGAGATGGTATCTCACTGCCATTTTTGATTTACATCTCTTAGATGATTAGTGACTTTTAGCATGTTTTTATGTCTCTTGGCCTTCTCTATTCCACTTCCAAAAATTGTCTATTTAAATCCTTTGCCAATTTTTTGACGGGATTTTTTTTTTTACATTTTTTGTTAAGATATATGAGTTCTTTATAAACTTTGGAGATGAGGCCCTTACTGTATATAAAATTGGCAAATATATTTTCCATACAGTGGGTTTTGTCGTCGTTTTGTTGACAGTTTCTTTTGCTGTACAGAGCTTTTTATTTTTATGTAGTCCCATTTGTTTATCATCTCTTTAGTTTGCATTGCCAAGGAGCTGTATCGGTAAAGACATTATTATGAGAGATGCCTGTTATTTTGCTGCCTATGGATTCTTCTAGGACTTTTGTGGTTTCATATCTTGCATTTAAGTCTTCTATCCATTTTGAGTTTATTTTTGTGTATGGTGTAAGTTGGTGGTCTAGTTTCATTTTTTTTGCATATTTCTATCCAATATTCCCAACACCATTTATTGAAGACACAGTCTTGATTCCATTGTATGCTCATGCCTCCTTTGCCAAATATTAATTGAGCAAAATGCCTTGTGTAAATTTCTAGATTCTCTGTTCTGTTCCATTGGTCAATGTGTCTGTTCATGTGATAGTACCAGGACATTTTGGGAACCAAGGCTTTATAATACAGCTTGATATCTGGTATTATGATCTCTCTGACTTTGTTCTTCTGTCTCAGGATTGCTGCAGATATTCAGGTTCTTTTTTTAAAATCCCATTTGAATTTTTGAGAGTTTGTTTCACCTCTGTGAAATATGTCATTGGTATTTTAATGAGGATTTCAGTGAATCTATAGATTTCTTTGGGTAATATGGACATTTTAATGATGTTGATTTTACCAATCCATGAACATGGTATGTTCTTACATTTGTTCATGTCTATCTCTACCTCTTTTTTCAATGTCCTATATTTGTCTTAGTACAAGTATTTTTTTGTGTGTGTGTGGGGGGATTATTCTCCTACGTATTATTTTTAATTGATTATGGTATCACATGATTGTCCTCCCCCCCCCCCCATTCCCATCCCAGAACCCTCCCTACATATGCCTCCACCCCCCTGTTGTCCATGGCCACTGGTTAGGCCCATATGCATGCACACAAGTCCTTTGGTTGATCTCTTCCCCTTACCCCCACCCTCCCCTACTTTCCCTCTGAGCTTTGAGAGTCTGATCGCTGCTTCTCTTTCTCTGGGTCTGTTTTTGTTCATCAGTTTATGTTGTTCATTATTTCCTCTAGATGTGTGAGATCATGTTATCCAAGAAATACCCTTGTAAGAACCTAAACTGCCACAAGCCATAATGGTTATGCTGAGAGGCAAATGAATCAGTCTGTAGTGAGTTCCTTTCTGGGCCAACAGTTCTTTTGATTCCCAATTTCAATGTCACATAGTTCATTACGTGTAAATGTTAGCCATGATAGTTCAGATCTGGTTGGTGGACAAATGGTGGTAATGCAGGTTCGACAGTCTCTGGTTTGGTCCGGGGCATCCTTCAGTAACATGCAATTGCTGTCTGCTGGTATGGTGAGGCATCATCAGTTTCTTCCATCTCTGAACTGTTTCTCTTCTGTCTTCATGGCTGGAGCACTTCTGTCTATTCCGCTCTATTACAGGATTCCAGATGGTCTTGGAGTTGTTTTCTGAAAATATACAAACATATTCTCGACCAAAACTTAATAAAGGGATATTTCTTTAAGTTTGACTTGGGATTCTTTTTCATTTCCCCCCCACCCCCAAATGATTTTCCTTTGGCTTGTTTTGATGCCATGTGTATATTTTCATGGGTATCTTGCTGTTAGCATTTCGAATAAAGGTTAATTTCCTTTATTTGAAATGCTAAAGTACAAAAAATTTTAGATGTAAATTATTCTCAGAATATTTTTCCTTACATGATATTCTTCCACTGTCACCTCATTTTTTACTTTAAATAATAGGAGACTTTTGGAAATTTTATAATGTAGTCTTGATAGCTTTCACATTTTAATTATTTGTGCTACACTATGACTGCTTTAGGTTCATAACATGTTACACAATTTTACCATGAGATGCTCTGCAAATAAGAATTTTTGTTAACACTTTAGGAGCAGCTTTTTGTACAGTACACTCAGTTTTTCTAGGATATTCATTTATTTCCATTAGCCACATCGATTTCCTCTGAGAAATTGGCTACCATTCATCTGTCAAACTCAACACTCCAGCAACAATCTTATTTATCATGTGTGTATTAGTGAAATTGATTATTTGCCTTCTTGAGAAGAGCCTGAACATTCCTGCTACTAGGTTGGACTTAGATATTAAAAACCCTCTTGCCCACACCATGGGTACAAGACATCTCAAACAAGTCTTGTTGCAGTCAGAGGACAGCTGCTATCAGCCAAGTCTGTCTATTACCTGGGTCCCAATTTGAGCTGTGCATGGGAAGTGAAGCAGCCATGGGGGCAGGAGACCTCCCTCAGAAGGGGAGAAGGTTCAGACACCAGCCAAGTTTTGGGGAGGGGGGATGGTAAGAGTCTGTGCCCCACCTCTGTTGACCCCCAAGTTCTCTCTTGAAGGCCCCTCTGCGACTGTGCCTGTCTTAGGTTGTTCCTTCCCTGAGGAATCTTACCCATCTCTAGTTAACCAGCCATCGTCCAGGGCTAAGCAGGGTGATGTAAGGTTTAGTTCTGTCTCCTTGGTAGCCTATGCCCCCATGGGCTCCATGCCTGGCACCTGCCTCGGGAACCCCTCACCTGCTGGCAAGGCCTGGGCACTGATCTCATATTTGTTTATTGTTCCTAATTGGTGGAGTCTTTAGGGTTTCTTAATACAGAATTATGCCATCTGAAAAAAGTGACATTTTTATTTCTTCATTCCTAATTTGGCTACTTTTTATTTCTTTCTCTTGCATGATTGCTCTGGCTAAGATTTCAACAACTGTCCTATCTAATAAAAGAGAAACATGCAAATTGACCGTACCTTCCCTACTCCCAAAGCCAGAGTGAATATGCAAATTAACTCAAACAAATATGGTGGTTAATTTGTATATGCAGGCGCTGAGTGGCCCACCCCGCCCCCAGCAGCTTCCAAAGGCTCTTCCACAAAGCGGCAGTTTGGGTCCATGCCACAGCCAGGCGCCCAAGACCGGGGCTGGCTGCTGGCCTCTGGGGTATGCCTAAGGTCCCTGCATGCCCCCACCCTGAGGCCCATGGTGGGGCTGGCTGCTGGCCTCAGGGGTGTTTGGAGACAGGGATGTTCCAGCCCCGCCCCCAAACACTTGCAAAGGCTCTCACAGGAAGCAGTGGTTTGGGTCCATGCCCCCAGCCAGGTGTTCATGACCTGGGAGCTGGCTGCTTCCCTCTGAGGTGTGCAGAGACCCTGGCGACCACCAAAGGGTGGCAGGAACACACCCCCCCCCCAGCCCAGTGGACACAACCCAGGGGCTGCATGAGCTGCAGAAGATACACCTTTTTATAAATATATATGATTGATTTTTTTTTACAAAGAAGGGGGGAGAGTGATAGACAGTCAGAAATATCAATGAGAGAAACATCGATTAGCTGCCTCCTGCACACCCCTCACTGGGGATGTGCCTTCAACCAAGGTATATGCCCTTAACAGAAATCAAACCAGGGACCCTTCAATCTTCAGGCCCACAGTCTATCTACTAAGCCAAACCAGTTTGAGAGTAAATACCTTTTCTGACAGCTCATTGGCTAAGTTCCCTATAGGCTGACACTTGCAGTTTTCTTGGTAATTTGGGTTATAAGAATTCAAGAAGGTGATCTAGGGTTTTCCACCACACTCCTGGAGGAAAAAAAAATGAAGGTCCCTTGAAGGGTCCCAGATTGGAGAGGCTGTAGGCTGAGCTGAGGGACAACCCCCTTCCTCACACACACCCCATGCATGAATTTTGTGCACCGGGCTTCTAGTCCTATATGATAAAGAAGTAATATGCAAATTGATCCTCACACCCATGCACAAGATGGCCTTTCCCATGTGGTCAAAGATGGCCACCACAAGATGGCTAGCACAGGAGGGTAGTTGTGGGCAATCAGGCCAGCAGGGGAGGGCAGTTAAGGGTGACCAGGTTGGCAGGGGAGGGCAGTTGGGAGCAATCGGGCTGGCAGAGGAGTGGTTAGGGGGTGATTAGGATGGCAGGCAGGTGAGGGGTTGGGAGCTAGCAATGCTGGATTGTGAGAGGGATGTTCGACTGCCTGTTTAGGGATTGGATGAATCAGACATCTCTCAAGGGGTCCCAGGAAAGGGTGCAGACTGGCCTGAGGGACACCCTCCCCAGTGCACAACCATCAGGCCTCTAGTGTTAAAGGTGGTGAAAGTGGGCATCCTTGTCTTGTTCCTGATCTTAGAAGCAAAACTGTTTTCACCATTGAGTATATTAGCTGAGGATTTGTCACATATGGCCTTAATTTGTCACACATGGCCTTAATTCCTTCTATTCTTATTTTATTGAGTGTTTTAACCATAAATGCATGTTGTATTTTGTCAAATGCTTATTCATATGATCATATGATTTTTATCTTTCATTTTGTTAATGTGGTGAATGACATTGATTTATTTGCATTATGTTGAACCATTTTTGTGTCCCTGAAATGAATCCCATAACGTACTATATTTTTTTTATGTATTGCTATATTTGTTATGCTAGTATTTTGTTTAGGATATTTGTATCTGTATTCATGAATGATATTGGTCTGTAGTTTTATTTTTTAATGTTATTCATGTCACATTTGGGTATTATGATTATGTTGACCTCATAAAATGTGTTAAGAATTATTGCCTCTTCTCTAATTTTTTGGAAGAGTTTGAGAAGAATAGATATTCTTTGAATGTTTGGTACAATTCACTAGTGAAGCCATCTAGTTCTGGACTTTTACTTGAAGGTTTTTGACGGTTGTTTAAATTTCCTCATTCTTAATTGATTGGTCTATTTATATTTTCCATTTCTTTATGATTCAGTTAAGATGGTTATACTAGTATGTTTCTAGGAATTTACCAATTTCTTCTAGATTGTTGAATTTGGTTGCATATAGTCTTTCATGGTAGTTGTTGTATGATGCTCTGTTTTTCTGTGGTGTCTGTGAGTAACCTCTTTCATTTCTGGTTATGTTTATTGGAGTCTTTTATCTTCTTTTCCTTAGTCAGTCTAGCCAGAGATTAGTCTATTTTATTAATCTTTTCAAAGTATTAACAGTCACCACAAGTCAGGCCTTGAGTGGGTATGCCTCAGGCTGGCCTTTAGTGTGTAGGTTCTTGATTTTGCATAGGAAAGATTTCACAACACAATTCTGGGTGATTTTGAGAGTATGTTTATTAAAGCTGGGTAGAGGAAAACCATTGCCCTAGGAGCAGTATCAGTGAAGAAGTTCTTTTGGCATGGGCTGAGATTTTTCTGCCTGTGGATGCCTCTAGTATTTTTTATGGTTTCCTGTCTTATGTTTAAGTCCTTGATCCATTTTGAGTTTATTTTAGTGTATGGTGTAAGTTGGAGGTCTAGTTTCATTTTTGTGCATGTATCTGTCCAATTTTCCCAGCACCATTTATTGAAGAGATTGTCTTGACTCCATTGTATGTTCATGCCTCCTTTGTCAAATATTAATTGGGCATAGTGGATTGGGTCTATATCTGGACTCTATTCTATTCCAATGGTCTGTATGTCTGTTCTTATGCCAGTACCAGGCTGTTCAGAGAACAGTGGCTTTGTAATACAGCTTGAAATGTGGTATTGAGATCCCTCCTACTTTACTCTTCTTTCTCAGGATTGCTGATGCTATTCGAGGTCTTTTATTGTTCCAAATGAACTTTTGAAGAGTTCTTTCTAGGTCAGTGAAATATGCCATTGGTATTTTAATGGGGAGTGCATTGAACCTATAAATTGCTTTGGGAAGTATGGACATTTTGATGATGTTGATTCTACCAATCCATGAACATGGTATTTTCTTCCATCTGTTTACATCTTCCTCTATCTCTTTTTTCAGTGTTGTGTAGTTTTCCGTATATAGGTCTTTTACCACCTTAGTTAAATTTATTCCCAGGTACTATCTTAAATTTTTTTTGTGCGATGGTAAATGGGATTGCTTTTTTGGTCTCTGTTTCTGTAAATTCATTGTTGGTGTACAGAAATGCCATAGTTTTCCTGGCAGTAATTTCGCATCCAGCTACATTGCCAAATTCATTTATTAAGTCTATTAGTTTTTTGATGGAGTCTTTTGGGTTTTTTATGTACAATATCATGTCATCTGCAAATAAGGATAACTTTACTTCTTTTCAGATTTGGATGCCTTTTATTTCCTCTTCTCTAATTGCAATGGCGAGTACTTCCAGTAGTATGTCAAACAGGAGTGGTGAAAGTGGGCATCCCTGTCTTGTTCCTGTTCTAAGAGGGAATGGCTTTAGTTTTTGCCCATTGAGTACGATGTTGGCTGTGGGTTTATCATATATAGCTTTTATTAAGTTGAGGTATGATCCTTGTACTCCCACCTTGTTGAGAGTTTTTATCAGGAAAGGGTGTTGGATTTTATCAAATGCTTTTTCTGCATCAATTGATATGACCATATGATTTTTATCTTTCAATTTGTTTATGTGTTGTATCACGTTTATTGATTAGCAGATATTGTACCATCCTTGCATTCCCGGAATAAATCCTACTTGGTCATGGTGTATGATCTTTCTGATGTGCTGCTGGAGCCGATTTGCTAGAATTTTGTTGATAATTTTGGCATCTATGCTCATGATGGAAGCCTGTAATTCTCTTTCATTGTGTTATCTTTATATGGTTCTGGTATTAGGGTGATGCTGGCTTCATAGAAAGAGCTTGGAAGTGTCTCTTCCCCTTGAATTTTATGGAATAGTTGGAGGAGGATAGGTTTTAATTTTTCCTTGAATGTTTTGTAAAACTCCCCTGTGAAGCCATCTGGCCCTGGGTTTTTGTTTGCTGGAAGCTTTTTGATGACTGGTTCAATTTCATCCATTGTTATCTGCCTATTGGGATTTTCAGTATCTTCTTGATTAAGTTTTGAAAGGTTGTATTTTTCTAGGAATATGTCCATTTCCTCCAGGTTATCTAGTTTATTAGAATAAAGTGTTCATAGTATTTTGCAACAATCCTTTGTATTTCTGTTGGGTATGTTGATATTTCACCTCTTTCATTTCTGATTTTGTTTATTTGGGACCTCTCTCTTTGCTTTTTGGTGAGCCTAGCAAGAGATTCATCAATCTTGTTTATCCTTTCAAAGAACGAGGTCTCCGTTTCATTAATCTTTTGTATTGTTTCTTTGGTCTCTATGTCATTCATTTCTGCTCTGACATTTTTTATTTCCTTCCTTCTGCTCACTGTGGCCTTTTCTTGTTGCTCTCTTTCTAATTCTTTGAGTTGTTGAGTTAGAATATATATTAACCCTTTTTGTTGTTTTTTAAGGTAGGCCTGTATAGTTATACACTTCCCTCTTAGGATTGTTTTCATTGTGTCCCTTAGGATTTGCAGTGTTGTGTTTTTATTGTCATTAGTCTCCAGGATGTTTTTAATTTCTTCATTGATCTCATTGATAACTCAATCACTGTTTAGTAGCATGCTATTCAGCTTCCAGGTATTTGAATTTTTTGGAATGTTTTTATTCTAGTTTATTTCTAATATTATGCCATTGTGATCTGAGAAAATGCTTGATATGATTTCAATCTTTTTGAATTTGGGGAGACTTTTCTTGTAACCCAATATGTGGTCTATTTTTTAGAATGTTCCATGAGCACTTGAGAAGAACATATATTCCTTGGCTTTGGGGTGAAATTCTCTGAAGATGTCAACTAGGTCCATCTGGTCTAGTGTGTCATTTAGGATTAATGTTTCTTTGCTGATTTTGTTGTCCAGAGGACTTATCCATTGATGTTAGTGGTGTATTAAAGTCCCCTACTATGGTTGTATTGATGTCTATCTCTCCCTTGATATCTTCCAGAAGATTTTTTATGTATTTTGGTGCTCCTGCATTGGGTGCACATATGTTTACCAGAGTTATACCTTCTTGCTGAATTGCTCCCTTTAGTATGATGCCTTATCTCTTGTTACAGCCTTTACTTTGAGGTCTATTTTATCTGATATAAGTATTGCACCCCCAGCTTTTTTCTCATTTCTGTTTGCCTGAAAAATGTTTTTTCATCCCTCCACTTTCAGTCGGTGTGAATCCTTTGCTCTAAGGTGGGTTTCTTGTAGACAGAAGATATATGGTCATGTTTTCTTATCTATTCAGCTACCCTGTCTTTTTACTGGTGCATTTAATCCCTTTACGTTTAATGTTACTATTGATAAGTGCTTGTTTGTTGTCATATTCCTCCTTAGTGTTTGTGTTTCTTCTTGCCTTTCTCTTTCTTCTTTTTATAGCAGTTCCTTTAGCATTTCTTGCATTGCTGGTTTAGTAGTGATGAATTCTCTTAGCCCTTTTTTGTCTGTGAAGCTTCTGATCCCATCATCAATTTTGAATGATAGCCTTGCTGGGTATAATATTCTTGGATTCAGTCCCTTGTTTTGCATCACTTTGTATATTTCATTCCATTCCCTCCTGGCCTGGTGTGTTTCTGTTGAGAAATCAGTTGCTATTCTAATAGGAGATCCCTGGTATGTAACTTTCTGTCCCTCTCTTGCAGCTTTTAAGATTCTTGCTTTATTGTTGGTGTTTGTCAATATAATTATGATGTCTCTTGGTGTCGGTCTTTTGGGGTTCAATTTGTTTGGGACTCTCTGTACTTCTTGGACTTGGATATTTTTTTTTTCTTGCCAATAGCAGGGAAGTTTTCTGTCATTATTTCTTCCAGGAGGTTTTCTTGCTTTTCTCCTTCTCCTTCTTATATCCCTATTATTCCAATGTTGTTTCATTTTGAGTTGTCCCATAGCTTCATTAGGCTCTCCTCTTGTTTTTTAGTCCTCTTTCCAGTTGCTGCTGTGTTTGTGTACTTTTTTCCTACCTTTTTTTCTACTTTGCTAATGTGGTCTTCAACCTCTTCTAGCCTAATTTTTAAGCCTTCCACTGTGTTTTTTTATTGTAGCTATGTCGTTCTTCATCTCTTGGCATTTTTTCATGTTGGTGACATTCTCATTCAGCTCTTTGCAATTCTCATTGAGTTGTGTAATTGACATTGAGTTGTGTAATTGTCATTGAGTTGTGTGCATTTATCTTAGCCATTTAAACATCCTTATAACCTTTACACTGAATTCTGTCTCTGAAAATCTTCTAACTTCGAATTCATTTAACACCCTCTCTGGTGATTCCTCATTCCCTTTCCTTTGTGGATTGCGTTTTTTTGTCTTCCCATGTTTTTCTATAGTGTTTTAATTGTAGATCCAATTGCCTTGCTTTCCAGGTTCCTTTGGGGATGGTGATACTGTAATTTCTCAGTTTCCCTGGGCTTGCTAATTTAGTGTAGCTCCCTTCTCAAGATATTTTGGTTCTCTTGATGTAGGTCTATAAACTTGAGAGGTACAACTGTGGAGTCTACAAGTCAGCTGATGTGGAAGTGAGTTTCTTAATTTTTGCTGTCTTGCACCCTTAATTATAATCACGCATTCCCTGCAGGGACTCACAGTGGTCCCCAGGAACCATCTGTTGGGGTGTTTTGGTTCAGGGGACCTGCAATTTGAAAATATATGGCTGAGGTGCCCAGAGATATGCAGTTGTGGGATGGGCGGACCCATCTTTTGTTGTTGCACCTGTGGTGAATAGGTGTTTACTCCCAGTGGTGCTTCACTGGAAAATCCACAATTGCTAGTGAGGTGCAATAAGTGACTCTGAGGGGCCATAGCAGTGTAGTCTCACAGGTGAGGTGCCTGTGTGTCAGTATCAAGGCAAAGTGGATTCAAAGCTTCTACTTCTGGATGAGTGTGCGCCTCCTGCTTGTATCCTTCTCAGACTATTCGAAAAAATTCAAGAGGAAGGAACACTTCCTATCTCCTAATATGAAGCCAGCATCACCCTAATACCAAAACCAGATAAAGACAACACAATGAAAGAGAATTACAAGCCAATATTCCTCATGAACATAGATGCCAAAATCCTCAACAAAATTCTAGCAAATCGGCTCCAGCAGCACATCAGAAAGATCATACACCATGACCAATTAGGATTTATTCCTGGAATGCAAGGATGGTACAATATCCACAAATCAATAAATGTGATACATCACATAAACAAATTGAGCGATAAAAATCATATGGTCATATCAATTGATGCAGAAAAAGCATTTGATAAAATCCAACACCCTTTCCTGATAAAAACTCTCAACAAGGTGGGAGTACAAGGATCATACCTCAACATAATAAAAGCTATATATGATAAACCCACAGCCAACATCGTACTCAATGGGCAAAAACTAAAGCCATTCCCTCTTAGAACAGGAACAAGACAGGGATGCCCACTCTCACCACTCCTGTTTGATATACTACTGGAAGTACTAGCCATTGCAATAAGACAGGAAGAAGAAATAAAAGGCATCCAAATTGGAAAAGAAGAAGTAAAATTGTCCTTTTAAGCAGATATGATATTGTACATAAAAAACCGAAAACACTCCATCAAAAAACTAATAGATTTAATAAATGAATTCGGCAATGTAGCAGGATACAAAATCAATGCCAAGAAATCTATGGCATTTCTATACACCAATAGTGAACTTATAGAAACAGAGACTAAAAAAGCAATCCCATTTACCATCACACCAAAAAAAAAAAAAAATAATAAGATACCTTGGAATAAACTTAACTAAGAAGGTAAAAGACCTATACGTGGAAAACTACATGACACTGAAAAAAGAGATAAAGGAAGATGTAAACAGATGTGGAGGTCCTCAAGTCTGCAGCTGGGGTAGCAGGATGATGGCTGGAATTGGTGCTGAGTCGCAGGGAAGTTCCAAGGCCTGTCTTGTTGGTGGTGTTGATGGGTTTCTAAAAAAGGTCCTTCTCTCTTTCAAGATGGCCTGGGCTCCGTGCTGGGATCAGCACCATCCAGTAAGACCTGCAGTGGTGCTAGTCTCTCCTTGTCAAGGAGATGCCTTCTGCCGGCTCCTGCTGCTCCTGTGTCTTAGTACAAGTATTTTACCTCCTTAGTTTATTCCTAGATATCTTAATTTTTTATGGAGCAATGGTAAGTGGGATGCTTTTGTTTGTTTTTCTTTCTGTGAGCTTATTATTGGTGTATAAAAATGCCAAAGACTTTTGGTTGTTAATTTTGTATCCTGCTACAATACTACATTGATTTAATAAATCTACTAATTTTTAAATGGAGTCTTAGTATTTTTTTTTCTCTATGTCATTATTTCTGTTCTGATTTTTATTATTTCCTTCCTTCCTTCAGCTCACCCTGGGAAATTTTTGTTGCTCTATTTCTAATTCCTTAAGTTGTGCAGTTAGATAATTTACTACCAGTCTTTCTTGATTTTAGAGATAGGCCTGCAATGCTATGAACTTCTCTCTCAGGACTGCTTACACTGTGTCCCATAGGTTTTGGATTGTTGTATTTTCATTGTCATTTGTTTGAAGGATGCTTTTTTATTTCTTCTTTGATCTCTGTTAACCCAATCATCCTATATAACAAGAGGATAATATGAAAATTATTCCCTTGACTGGGTGTTTGACCAGGATTTCCACCAGGAGTATGACCAGAGGCTGGGGCCAGCTGGCCAACTGCCCACAGCCCCTACTCCTGGCCATCCCCACCCTCAACTGATCCCCAACACCAAATGGGTCTGGGGCAGACCAGCCAACTTCCCACAGCTCCTACCCCTAGATGGCCCCACCCCTAATCAGCCCCCAGATACCTATTGGGCACAGAGCCAGCCAGCCAACTTCTCAAGTTTAGCACCAACAAGACAACCCCTCCCCAAGGCCGGCCTGATCCATTTGGCTCTGATTGGCACAGGATCAGCTGGACCTCACCCATGCACAGATTTGTGCACCAGACCTCTAGTTGTTTGATAGCTTTCAATTTAGCCTCCAAGTGTTTGAAATTTGTGATTGTTTTTATTATGGTTTATTTCTAATATTATGTCATTGTGATCTGAGAAGATGCTTGATATGATTTCAGTCTTCTTGAATTTGAAGAGACTTATCCTGTGTCTCAATATGTGGTCTATCTTTGAAAATGTCCCATGTGCACTTGAGAAGAATGTATATTCTGTATCTTTGGTGTGGAATGTTCAGAAGATGTCAATTAAGTCCATCTGATCTAGTGAGTCATTTAGGATTCCTGTTTCTTTGCTGATTTTTTTTTCTAGAGGATTTATCCAGTGATGTCAATTGGGTATTAATGTTCCCTACTATGATTGCTGTTATCAGAATTATATCCTATTGTTTTATTGATCCGTTTAGTATTATGAAGTGGCCTTCCTTATCTCTTGTTATGGCCTTTACTTTGAGGTCTATTTTGTCAGATATAAGTATTGCTACCTAAGCTTTTTTTTTTCTCATTTCCATTTTCCTGAAAGATATTATCCCATCCTTCCACTTTCAGTCTGTGTGAGTCCCTTGTTCTGAAGTGGGTCTCCTGTATATAGCATGTATATGGGCTGTTTTCTTATCCATTCAGTCACTCTATGTCTTTTGATTGGAGCATTCGCATTTAAGGTTATTATTGCTAGGTATTTGTTTGTAGTCTTTTCTATTCTTTATGCCTATGTTCCTTCTTCCATTTCTATTTCTTGTTTTTACAACATCCCCTTTAGCATTTCTTGCATTTTTGGCTTTGTAGTGATAAACTCCCTTAGACCTTTTTTTGTCTGTGAATCTCCTGATTTCACTTTCCATTTTGAATGATAGCTTTGCTGGATTGCTTTTCATCACTTTGTATACTTCATTCCATTCCCTTCTGACCTGATGTGTTTTGTTGAGAAATCATTTGATAATATATTGGGAAGTCTTTGTAGGTAACTCTCCCTTGCAGCCTTTAAGATTCTTACTTTGTCATTGATATTTGCCATTATAATTACGACTTGTCTTTACATAGGTATTTTGGGGTTCATCTTGTTTGGAACTCCCTGTGCTTGTGTTACTTTTTATACTTCAAATCAGGGAATTTTTCTGTTTGTTAGTATTTCTTCAAATAGGTTCTCTAATCCTTGCTCTTCTCTTGTCCTTCTGGCACCCCTACTATATGTTACTTCATTTTGGGGGTTTTTTTCGCCAAAGCTCCATTATGCTCTCTTCTTGCTTTCTAATTTATTTCTCCAATTGGTGTTCATATTGGGCTTGTTTCTCTGCCCTGTCTTCTAAACCACTAATATGGTTATCTGATTTATCTATCCTACTGTTGACACCCTCTATAATGTTTTTTATTGTAGCTGTATCATTCTTGATTTCTTCTTGATTATTTTTTAACTTTAAACAAATTTTTATTACATAGAAGTCACATAATTGGACATTTCTCTACTTTACACACAATTATTCTTACTCTCCACAGAAAGGCTGCTTTTTTACTTCTCATAAGGTGATGACAAGCCCTAAAATCGTGATTTTAACAAAACAGTGGTAAAAATGCCTCATTGGTTTAAGTTGAAAGCAGTACATTGATACATGGCTCTTGCTATTATCAAGAATGTACAAATGTATTTTTATTCAAAAACACAAAACAAATTATCTGTAGGCATGGCCAATTACAGCAGTAAACTATTGTATGTTATCAACTGAAATCAGTAACTGGTGGTTAGAGTGATTTTCTTGAACATCAGCCAGCCTTTTCTTCATTCATTTCCTTTAACTGACTTCTCTGAAGTTATAAGTGAGGAGATGCACTAAGCTTCCTCTCAGTTCTCAGTAATGTTGGTAAAGCACTATTCCAGAGCTTGAACATGCCACCTTCCATCCCTTTTCCAATTTCACCCATCCCACCCATCCCAGGATCCTTCTCCTCTTTAGGAATTCCTGTGACCACAACTTATGATGTCATTACCAGAGTGGCCACATCATCAGCATATAGTAAAGCAGTTCTTACAACTTTAATGGTAACAATGATTCTTTTTTCCATGGTTTGAGATTCCACAAAATCTCAAACCATGGCATCATAACCAACTTCTGAGCAACTTTGCATAATTTTCTCAAATACCAACTATCCCTCAACACCTGCATTCTTAGCAATGGTCATTGCAGGAATTTCAGTGCTTAATAATTTCTATGCCAACTTTTTTTATCTTCATTAGTTGGAGTTAATGACTCCAAGGCTGGAATGCACCAAATCAGGGCACAGCTCTCTCCCAGAACAATGCCTTCCTCCACAGCAGCTCAGGTGGCATTGAGGGTTTCTGTGAGTCTTTCTTTTCATTCACTTAAACATCACTTGTCCCACCAAACTTCAGCACACCTACCCCATCTGAGAATTTGGCCGGGCATTCATTTAGTTTTTCCTTTTCACATTCACTAGTTATGATATCTAACTGCTCAATGATTTATTGAATATGTTTTTCAATCTGAGCCTTGTCACCTTTCCCTTTCAAGTACATGGTATGATCTTCGGTCACAATGGCCTCTCCAACCATTCCTAAGCCATGATTGACTGTCTTCTAGATTGACAGTCAATCCTTCTTTTCCAAACACTGCCACCAGTAGCAATAGCCATGTCTTTAAGTTGGTTCTTTCTATTGTCCCCAGAACCTGGAGCTTTGACTGCTACTAACAAGCTAAAGACCAACTTTTAGCCTAGTCAAAAGTCATGTACTTAAAGCTTCTCCATTAACATCTTCAGCAATTATGACCAGGGATTTACAGTGAGCATTGGAAATTTCAAGAGCAGGTACAATGGACTGAACACTAGAAATTAACTTATCACTCAACATATGCATCTTTGAATTAACATTTCTGATCTTTTGCTGTATTAATAAGGTATGGAGACATATAATTTTGATCAAACCGTATGCCTTCAATATTTCTAATTCATCATTCAGTGTTTTTCTATCCTTTACAGTGATTATGCCTTTCCTTCCAACCTTTTTCATTTCATCAGAAATCATGTTGCCAATTTCTTTGTCTCCGTTTGCAGAAATTGTAACAACCTATCTCTTTAGGTGTTTCACAGGTTAAGACTGCTGCTTAAGATAAAAAAAATTACAGCAACAACAGCTAACATCAGACCTCTCCTGATTTACTCTGGATTAGCACCTTTATTTATCTTCTCAAAGCCTTCCTTGGTAATAGAGCATGCCAGCACAGAAGCAGTCATGGTGCCATCCCCAGCTTCTTCATTTGTATTATTGGCAACATCTTGAACAATTTTAGCTCCAATATTTTTATATTTATTTGTTAAGTCAATGGAATTTACAATGGTCACACCATCTTTTTTTACTTTGGGACTTCCCCAGCTCTATTAAAAAATCACTGTTTTTCCCCTTTAGCACCATAATAATGACTACAGCATTGACTAAAAGATCTACACCTTGAAGCATTATGGCTTGAGCCCCTGCATCCTTGGCATAAACCTGAATGAGATGAGGAGCCAATGCCCTGGACACGGGCCTAATATGGCAAAGGACTGTGTATAATTGAAGCATTTCTTCAGGGTAGTGGCAGGGCATGCAAGCAGAAAGGCAGGACATTGATTCTTACATAAGTTGTTGATTTTTCTCATCCATCTGGTTTATGAACTGTATGACCATTACTCTGAATTATTTTTCTGACATATTGCATGCCTCCATTTCATTTAGTTACTTTTCCACCAATTCCTCCTTTTCTTTTCTTTACATGTTTTTCTTTGCCCCCCCCCCCCCATTTTTACTATCACCAAGTGCCCAGGTGCCAAGTTATGTGGGGCTTGTGCCACAGTCATGGGTTGGTGGGAGCATCATGCATCCCAAGAGTCTCAGGAGAGTTCAGGCACCAGGACATGTGACCACAGTGGGTCAGCAGGAGCCTCACACATACCAAGAATCATGGGAAAGCCCAGGGGCCAGGATACATGGGGCTTGTGCTGCTGTGCTAGGTCGGTGGGAGAGAAATGCACTTTAGGACTCACAGGAGCCTATGGCCAAGAAGGCTGGAGTATCAGTGTCCATGAGTCTCTGCAGCTACAGTAGCAGATCATAACCAGAGTGGCTATAGAGTCTTGGGTTGCATCTGAGGCCAGTCTGGGTAGTGATGAGGCTGGGCTCCTAGTCAAAGCAGCTCTAACCTTCAAAATGACATTGTTTCTATGTCAATGCCAGATGCCCAGGAGTGTTTGCAGCAGTAGTGGGGGTTCTTCATCTAGGAGAGCCTAGAATGCCAGGCCTTGAGACTCCCACAGGATCTAATGGACACACACACACACACACACACACACACACACACACACACCTCCACACACTCCCCTTTCACTCCCTCCCTCACTCACACTCTCTCCTTCATTTCCATCCTGCTGACTGCCATCTTGGCTCCTCCCAGATTTTCTCTTCTTTATTCAGTTTTTGGACATTGTATGTTCCTAGAAACTTATCCATTTCTTCCAGATTCTGTGCTTTGTTGGAATATAGTTGTTCATACTGTTTTCTTATAATCCTTTGTATTTCTGTGGTCAGTCACTTCTTATTTTTCATTTCTGATCTTATTTATTTGGGTCCTCTCTATTTTTTCTTGAAGAGTCTGTCAAGAAGAAATGTTTATCAATTTTGTTTATCTTTTCAAAGAACCATATCTGGTTTCATTTACCTTTGTCTTGGTTTTTTAGACTCTATTTTGTTTATTTCTGCACTGATATTTATCATTTCTTTTCTTCTACTCACTTTAGGTGTTGTTTGCTGTTATTCTTCTAGTTTCTTTAGGTATAAGGTTAGATTCTTTGAGGTTTTTCTTGTTTCTTCCTATAATGTAATGAATTTTCCTCCTAAGACTGCTTTCCTGGTGTCCATAGATTTGTGTTGTTGTGTTTTCATTTTCATTTGTCTCAAGGTATCTTTTGATTTCTTCCTTGACATCACTGTTAACCCATTCATTGTTTAGTAACATGTTATTTATTTATTTATTTAATATATTCCTATTGATTTCAGAGAGTAAGAAAGAGAGATAGAGAAATATAAACATCAATGATGAGAGGAAATCATTGATTGACTGCCTCCTACATGCCCCCAACTGGGGATTGAGCCTTGACTGGAATTGAATCCTGGACCCTTCAGTCCACAGGCTGATGCTTTATCTACTGAGCCAAACCAGCTAGAGCATAACATGTTCTTTAACTCCCATGTGGTTTTCAGTGTGCTGTTTTATTTTGCCTTGTGATTTCTAGTTTATGCCATTGTTGATAGGGCAAATGCTTGGAATGATTTCAATCTTCTTAAATTTATTGAGACTTGATTTGTGTGCTAATATATGTCCTAACCTAGATATTGTTTCATGTGTCTTAAAAAGAATGTATATTCTGCAGCTTGTGAGTGAAATTCTCTGAAGATATCAATTAATTCTAACTGTAATAGTATGTCATTTAAGACTGCTGTTTCCCTGTGAATTTTCTGTCTGCAATATCTATCTATTGATTTAGATGGGGTGTTGAAATCCCCAACTATGATTGTACTACTCTTGATCTCTTCCATATGTCCATGAAGCATAGCTTTATATATTTGGGTCCTCTCCTATGTACAAGGATTAAATTATCTTCTTGGATTGCTCCTTTGTTTTAAAGTCTATTTTGTCTGATATAAGTATTACTGCCCCAGCCTTTTCTTATTTCCATTTCTGTGAAATACCTTCATAAAGATGGCATATATAAGATTCTTGTTTTCTTATTCTTTCAGCTACATATGCTTTGACTGGAGCATTCATCTTTAAAGTGGTTATTGCCATATTATTCTTTACTAGAGGCCCGATGCATAAAGATTCATGCAAGAATGGGCCTTCCTTCTCCTGGCTGCTGGCACTGCCTTTGCTCTGGCAGGAGCTGCCTTTCCACTCCAACCCAGAAATTCCTTTCCCCTCTGGCCCAGAGCCACCTTTCACCTTCCCATGCTGTCCAGATGTCCAGAGCGGCTGGGGTGGGGTGGAATGCCTGTGTTTTCATTATGGTAATGAAGCAAGCATCCCACCTGCCCTGCCCCTGACTGCTCAGTATCCAAATATGCAAATTAACCCACCATCTTTGTTGGGTCAATATGCATACTCACTCCTGATTGGTTGGTGGGTGTGGCAAAGATACCAAGCATGTTAATCTTTTATTAGGTATAGATAACTATGTTCATTTTGCTGGTTTTCTTATTTCTTCTTAAAGAAGTTTCTTTAAAATTTCTCATAATGATTACTTGGTTGTAATGAATTCCTTTAGATTTTCTTGTCTGAAAATATTTTTTTTCTTTAATTATAAATTATAGCCTCACTGGCTAGATTAGTGTTGTCTTAAATACTTGCTTTCCTTCACTTTGAATAGTTCGTGTTAATCCCCCGGCCTTAAATTTTTCTGTTGAGAAATCAGCTGATAGTATTACTGGAGTTCCCTTGTAGATAACTGAATTTCACTTTCTGTTTTTAAGATGTTCTTTAACTATAGCCATTTTAAAAAATATATATTTTATTGATTTTCCACAGAGAGGAAGGGAGAGGGATAGAAATTCAGAAACATCGATCAGCCACCTCCTGCACACCCCCCACCAGGGATGTGCCCACAACCAAGGTACATGTCCTTGACTGAAATTGAACCCAGAACCCTTGAGTCCACAGGCCGACTCTCTATCCACTGAACCAAACCAGTTTCAGCAACTATAGCCATTTTTATTATTAGGTATCTCGGTGTAGTCCTCTTTTATTTGATATTATTTGGAACTGTCTATACTTCCTTAACTTGAATGCTTTTTTCATTCACCAAGCTAGGAAAGTTTTGTCATTATTTCTTCAAATAGTTTCTCAATCCATTGCTGTCTTCTCCTCTGGAACCCCTATTATGTGGATACTAGTGACTTGTTGCATGGAATTTGTGCAATTTTTTTCTTTTCTTTTTTCTTCCACCATTTTTTATTAATGTATTACATGTGTACATTTCTTACCATTGCCCCCTCCCACATCCCATACATGACTTCCCTCCCCATAGTTTTGTGTCCATTGGTTGTACTTATAGAATTTGTGCAAATTAAAAGGGGACACAGAGTCAAGTCCCTGCCCACCCACATGTGCCTCAAAATCGTGTGAAACCCAGACCTGCCTACCCACCCCCATTGGGCTAGTTCCAGACCTGGCCAGTCCCATCCTTGTCAAGCCCTGACAGGCAGGGAGGGGTATATCCTCAGGTCCCCTGGCCCAGCACCAGGATGGGGGGAATGGCCTGAGGTCCCCTAGATGGGGCAGGGGCATGCATTGAGGTCCCCCATCAAGCCTGCCAAATGGAGGACATGGCCTGAGGTCCCCCATCAAACCTCACCAGGAAGGGGGGTCACAGATTCAAGTCCCCCATAAGCCCCGCTGAGTGGGCCCCTGTCAAGCCCCACTAGGTGTGGGGCATAGCCTGAGGTCCCCTGGCCTGGCACTAGGATGGGAGAAGCAACCTGAGGTCCCCTAGTCCAGCACCAGGATGGTAAGTGCACCTTGAGGTCCCCCATCAAGTCACACTAGGTGGGGGATTGTGGCTTGAGGTCCCCTGGCCTGGTGCTGGGGCAGGGGGCAAGGCCTGAGGTGCCCCAGCCTGACTCCAGGGTGGGAAGAACTTCCTGAGGTCCCTAGTCAAGCCCTGCCAGGTTGGAGGCACAGCCTGAGGTTCTCCAGATTGGTTCCAAGGCAGGAGGTGCAGCTTGAGGTCCCCCAGCCTGAAGCCAGGGAGGGGGCATGGCCTGAGGTCTCCTGTCAAGCCCCATGGGGGCAGAGGAGGGCGTAGCCTCAGGCACCTGCTGATTTCTCATTAAGGCTCCTTAAGGAAACTTGGCCTCAGCTGTGGGTGTAGCCATCTTTGTGACAGAGTGATAGCCAATTAGTATATTCCCTCTTTATTATATAAGATTGTTATACTACGTATTCCCAGAGATACCTTAAACTATCCTCCATTATTAAAATTCTGTTGAATTTTTGCTGCTCTAATTGGGAGTTTTCTGCTATCTTCTAAATTGCTGTTTTGATCCTCTGCTTAATCATATGTTGATTCCTTCCAGTGTATTCTTTATTTCAGATATTATTTTATTTCTGACTAATTCTTTTTTATGGTTTTACATTCATTTTGTTGTGTTTTGTTTTGTTTTTGTTAATCCTCAGCTGGGTATTTTTCCCCTCATTGATTTTCAGAGAATGAAAGGAAGAAAAGGGGGAGGAGAGAGAGGAAAGAGAGAGAGAAAAAGAGAGAGAGAAACATTAATGTGACAGACACATTGACAGGTTGCCTCCTGCATGCACCCTTACTATGAACAAGTAAACAACCCACAACCCAGGTACATGCCCTTGGCTGGGAATTGAACACACGACCATTTGGTATATGGACTGACACTGTAACCAGGGTTCTATGTCATTTAAAAAAATAAATCTTTATTGTTCAGATTATTATAATTGTTCTTCTTTTTTCCCCCCATAGCTCCCCTCTACCCAGTTCCCACCCTATCCTCTGCCCTTACCTCCCACACTGCTGTCCTCATCCATAGGTGTATGATTTTTGTCCCATACCCTCCATACCACTTTCCCCCTGAAAATTAGCAATCCATTCCTTTTTTATGCCCTTGATTCTATCATATTCACCAGTTTATTCTGTTCATCAGGTTTTTTATTCACTTGATTCTTAGATTCGCTTATTGATATATATGTATTTGTTGTTCATAATTTTTATCTTTACCTTTTTCTTCTTCTTCCTCTTCTTAAAGAATACCTTTCAGCATTTCATATAATACTGGTTTGGCAGTGATGAACTCCTTTAGCTTTTTCTTATCTGCGAAAATCTTTATCTGATCTTTAATTCTGAATGATAGTTTTGTTAGGTATAGTAATCTTCTTTGTAGTTTCTTGCTATTCATCACTTTGAATATTTCTTGCCACTCTCTTCTGGCCTGCATAGTTTCTGTTGAGAAATCAGCTGACAGTGAAATGGGTACTCCCTTGTTGGTAACTTACTGTTTTTCTCTTGGTGATTTTAATGTTTTCTATTTGTCTTTTACTCTTGGCATTTTAATTATGATATGTCTTGGTGTGGTTCTCTTTGGATTCCTCTTGTTTGGGATTCTCTGTGCTTCCTGGACTTGTGAGTCTATTTCTTTCACCAGGTAAGGGAAGTTTTCTGACAATTTTTCTTCAAATAGTTTTTCAGTATCTTGCTCTCCCTCTTCTTCTGGATCCTCATAATTCAGATGTTGATACACTTGTTGTCCCAGAGGCTCCTTACACTATCTTCATATTTTTGGATTCTATTTTTTTTTTTTTGCTTTTCCAGTTGGGTATTTTTTGCTTCTTTGTATTTCAAATCTTTGACTTGATTCTTGCAATCCTCTAGTCTGCTGTTGGATCTCTGTATAATTATTTTTTTTTTATTTAAGTCAGTGTATGCTTAGTTTCTAGTTGGTCCTTTTTCATATCCTCGAGGGTCTCACTGAATTTATCAGCCTTTTCTAAGAAATTCTTGAAAAACCTTATAACTGTGGTTTTGAACTCTATATCTAGTTGTTTGCTTTCCTCCACTTCTTTCATTTTGACCTGTTTCTTTGTTTCCGCATTTTGGCTGCTTCCCTGAGTTGATAGAGTGGTTTTGTGTGCCAAGTGTCCTACAGGGCCCAGTTGGCTCAGCCTCCACAGTTACCTGAGGTGGACACTCTTGGTGCATCCCTTTGTGGGCTGTGTGCACAGTCTTGTTGTAGTTAAGCCTTGATTGTTGTTGGTATCAATAGAAGGAATTGACCTCCAGGCCAATTGGCAGTGAGGAGCAGCTGTGTCTACAATGGGAGAATTTCTGTGTTGGAGACATCCTTATGGGGCAGGGCTTGCTTCAGTGGGGCTTTGGTGCTCATTGAGTCTGCCCCCTGAGTGTGTCCCTTATGGATCTGAGGAGTTGTAATCAGGATGGTTCCTGGGTACATTGGCTTTTGGATCTCAAAGGAGGTGCTAATTTATCCTCTGCCTGAGGCCATCCAGCAGGAGCTATGGAGAAATCTGCATATTCCTCTTCATTGTTTGGCTTTTGGAGGTGCCCAGATGAGGCCCAGTTGTGAAGCAGTGCAAGATGCTATGGGGCCTTGGGCCTTCTTTTGGATGTTCTGGGTCTCACTGACTCAGCTGCCATTTGTTAGGTAAGTTTATAATTCAAAGGACCAGTCCATTCATGTGCAAAAGCCTCTGCACTCAGCTTGGAAGTGGCAGTGTCTCAGGGTGGAGCAAACAGCAATGGCTTCTTGTTAACCCTGCCCTAAGGGGCACCTTGGTCTCAGTGTCTGTAGTAATAGCTTCAATCACCTCTGAGAGAAAGCCGCCCTCGAGTTTTGCCCACTACCAGACAGTCCAGTTTCTCCCCATATGAGTGTGGGTCCCTAGAGTCTCATCTGGAACTGGAGTTCAGAGTAGTCGGAAGCTTGTGTCTCCCTCCCAATTGAGAAAGCCAGCCATATATTCAGTTGCCAGCCCTCTCCATGTGTGTATCTCTGTACCTCTGTACTTCAGCAACTCCTGTGAGTCTTAGTGTGCTTTTCTCTTCCCTTCTAGTTGTAGAATTTCCACACAGCCAGCCTTCCTGTGGTTCTGGATGATGTTCGTTTTGTCTTTTACTCTAAGTTCTAAGTTTTCTTGAGAATCTTCATAGCCATTCATTTGAACTCTGTATCAGCCATTACCTCCATTTCATTTAGTTCTTATTCTGGGGATTTCTCCATTCCTTTCATTTGGGTCATGTTTCTTTGTCTCCCTATTTTTTCTGCCTCTCTGCATTGTGTATATCAGGTAAATATGCTCTGTCTCTTAGTCTTGGCATGGTAGCCTTATGTAGCAGGTGTGTAGTGGAGCTCAGTATTAAAGTCTTCCTGATCACCTGAGCTAGGTGCTCCAGAAGTGTCCCTTGTGTGGGTTATGAGAGCTCTCATGTTGTAATTAAGATTGCTTTTGGTTTTTCTGTGATGTGGTGCTGACCCTTGGGCCGGTTGACTATGAGCATCAACCCCAGCCATAGTAAGCAAGCTGCTGTGCCAGGGCTACCGCATGAAGCAGAATTGTCCCTAGCAGAATATGGTGCATGCTGATATCTCCTTTTTATGATGTTGTGGAGATACATTGGTCATGCTCTATGTGGTCTGAAGCATACCATCAGGTGTATTGGCTCTGGGGTATCTTGGCCATGACTCTGATGCAGTTCAATATCAGGTACTGCCTGTGACTGGCTCTTAGCTATTATTTGGGTACTATAAAGTGATCCACAGTTTTTGGCTGCCTCTGCAGTGCATGGCTATGCATGAGATTAGCCAAACTACACACCACGTTTCACTTCCCCCAGCACCAATCCTGGGGGCAAGTTGGCAAAAGGCCCAAGGCACCAGCCTGCTGGTTACCTGTTAGGCTCCATCACTGAAGGAGCTTCTGGTGGTACATGAATTGCATGAGGCAGTTTCTCAATGAATCACCAGGTAGGGATGAATAGTGATCATCAGACTGATACATATGTAAGCTTAAATCCAGAGCTTGGTCTGAGGCCAAGATTACAATAAGTCTACTCACCAACTTCTGGGTATCCACAGAACTTTGTGGTAGGGAAGAGTCTCAGAGACTCATCTGGGAGAGGCCAGCAGAGTTCATCAGGCCCTTAACAGACCAAGATTTGCCCAAGTGGAGGGAGGACTCTGTACAGAAACAGTGGCACCAATAGTGTATACAAGAGATAAATGGCCCCTGCTCTAAAGCCACACAACTCAGTCTGCTGCAGTTTTGCTTGGACCTCCTTGAGAGTCTTCCATAAAAGTTTGCATCACAAAGCCAGGTTGGCAACACCCATCAGACTTCTCTGAAGGGCATGAGCTCAGCAGGACATGGCCACCAGGAGTTGGGAGAGTGAGAGTAGAGGATCTCCGCCCTGGCAGGGTGGAGACACTAGTCAGGTATACATGAAAGAGTAAATGGACCTCACCCCAGAGCCACACAACTAAGTTTCTAATACATCATAAGTCTGTAAACCTCCTCAAGAGGCCATTAGAAAAGTCTCCACTGCAGGGCATGAACATGGCAGAGCAACAGGGAATAGGAAAGGAGTGACTATTGCATTCTACCAGGCTATGTCATATGGGGAGGAGTCCTTGTTCCAGGGAAAATGGTGTCAGTGGGTGGTGTGGGAAAGGGGACTCAAAACAGACCCTGGTGGCTGTCCTTTAGCTCTCTCCCTGGAGCCTCAACCCACTTCCTCTTTGCATGACTCCAGCCCATTCTGAGCGACTCTCCTTCTACCAGAGCGCAGGGTGAGTGGCTACAAATGATACTTAGTTCACTGGCCCTTTAAAAGGTTGCCTGGGTTTCAAGCAGACTCCCTTCTCTCTCCCTTGAAGACAGAATCCTTGCTGATTTTCACAGTCAGATTTTATGTGGTCTCCTTTTCCAGTTCTGGTGCTCTATACTGAGGAGCTCTACATGGGGTTGAGACCACGCAATCTTCAGGGGTTACCTTTGCTGATAAGATATCCCTCCAAATTATTAGCATCTATATGTGGCTGCAGGGCCAGCTCTTTTCATATCTCTGCCCTTCCTACAGTCTCAAAGTGGCTTCTTCTGTAAATCCTTGGTTATAAGACTTCCGTTCAGCTGATCTTTAGTTAGGTATTTAGGTTGATTGTTCTACAATTTAGCTGTTATTCCATTTCATTCCTGTGAGAAGGTGAGTGTAATTTCCACCTGCTCCACTGCCATCTTGGATCTCTTACCTATGTTAATTTTTATTAATTCTTTTTTCCTGTTTTTCCCCCCAGACTATATAACATCTATCAGTCTATCAAGTTCACTGATTCTGACAATTCTAATCTATCGATGAGCTTCTTAATATATTTTTGTTATTGTGCTTTTAAACTCCAGAATCTCCACTTGGTTTTTTAAAATAATCTCTAGCTCTGGTCAATGCTCCTTAGTGGTTAGAGCACTGGCCTGTGAAACAAAGGATCATAGGTTCAACTCCCAGTCAAGGGCATGTACTTGGGTTGTGGGTTTGTCCCCTGGCCCTGGTCAGGATGCATGTAGTATGCGACCAATCAATATCTCTTTCTCACATTGATGTTTCTCTCTCTCTCTCTATGAAAAAAAATATCCTCGAGTGGGGATTATCAATAAAATAAAAATAATTTCAATTTTTTCTATTATACTTTCTACTTAATGAGATTTTTTTCATACTTTCCATTATTTCTTTAATAAGTTTCCTTTAGTTTTTTTTTAAATTCTTTATTGTTTTAAGTTTTACATATATCCCCTTTTTTTACCCATTGACCCATTCTACCCCACTCCTGCCCACCCCAGCCTTCACTGCACTATTATCTATGTCCATGTGTTACACATATATGCATATGAATTCTTTATTTTTTGAACATGTTTATAATGGCTACTTTGATGTCTTTGCAAAATCTGACACCTGGTATATCTCTCAAGTCACTCACAACTTAATAAGATGGAGTGCTACTAAACAATTTTATGTATCACTGAAATGACTAAACTATTAACATTAAGTGCATTTATAAAAATGGGTAAGCTTAGAATACAGTGTCTATGTGAGGACACCTACTGACCAGAGTTAAATACATACCTGAGAGAATAGATAGAATAGTAGATTTTCCTGCCCCATTATGTCCTAGAAGAACAGTGATCTGCCCCTCATATAAGTTCAAAGACAAGTCTTTTACAGCTAGCTTGGTAGTGTTGCGCACTTGAAATTCCTGTGAAGGAAAAACCCCAAAATACTCATTTTATCTGCACCTATCACTTTGGAAGAACAAGCACTTATGTAAATTATCTATAGAAGAAACAAACCACATAAGCTCATGAGATGGAAAAATCAAAATGTAAGAAGTAAAAACTGTGAAAAGGGTAAAAATGTGATGGCATAACAAAAGTTTTAGTATTTCACAATAAATCTATAAATACCCCTTGAGCAATCTCATCCATTCTTGCTTTGTTTCAATAATCATCTTGAAGTTGATAAGGCTATAATCTTTTCAGTCAATGCCTTTGTCCTAATTTGAATATATAGATAGGACAATTGAAAATTTAGCCAAAACCGGTTTGGCTCAGTGGATAGAGCATCGGCTTGCAGACTGAAAGGTCCCAGATTCGATTCCAGTCAAGGGCATGTACCTTGGTAGCGTGCACATCCCCAGTAGAGAGTGTGCAGGAGGCAGCTGATCAATGATTCTCTCTGATCGATGTTTCTAACTCTCTATCCCTCTCTCTTCCTCTCTGTAAATCAATAAAAATATATTTTAAAAAAATTTAGATAGAACATGTAAAACTTAGATATTCTATCAGCATCTCAAATGTCTTATGTGTAGACTTGCAGCACTTCTGTTTAATGCAAAAATATGGAAAGAGTATCATTCCCACTCTAGCAAGCAAGTATCTAGTAAGTAAAATACAAAATCATAACTTTACTTGAACCCCTCAGAGAGGTGAGTTTATCAGGTAACTAGCTTTAAATTTAAGGAAACAGATGTCTTCAAAGAGACATAGTATATAAATATTTTCTTACCTGGAGCAAAAACAGTCACTATAAAAACTAGTGAGAAAATGTTAGTTAAATTTTTAATTATAATGAAGACAGCTTAAGAGACAATATTTAATGGGATAGTTGGTATTCAAGCACATTTCATTCAGACTTTAAGTATATATTCCTTCCAATACATGCCACTTCCAACACAAACCATCTTATGTAACAAAAAGAAAATGCTATTTCTTTTTAACCCCAAATGACAGTGGGTGTTTTCTGCCTAGGTGTCCTCATTCTGCCTTGTCCCTAGACTTGAACACCATTGCTGTGTAACTGCTTATTTGAAATCTCTACTTGGATAAACATTTAAGTATCTCTGTAGCTCTTAATTCCCTAAAGTTTCACAAACTTACCAAACAAATTTCAAATTCTCCCCCAGTGTCTCCAGTATCCATAAATTGCTCCACTAACCACAAATTTGCTCAAGCCACAGCTGACAACCAATGTAATTTCCTCCTTTTCCCTCAATCATACATCCTACTGAGGAGCAAGTTTTCTTCTGTTCTAACTTCAGAATATGTTCTGAATCTGCATAATTTGTTCTCCACTACCATAAGCCTTCCCTGCTACCATCATTTGCCTATGCTCCTATAAAAGCCTCCAATCTGTTTTCTTCCTTTCATTCAAACTCCTTGCAGCTGCCAGTGTGGTCTTTTCAAAACATAAATCAGATCATGTCCCTCTACTTAATAAATTCCTATATTTATAATAATTGTCCAATATTTAAAAAATAGAATACAGGTATTACCAAGTGTCTTATAATTTTCCAAGTATAGGTTTTATACATCCTTCATTAAATTACTGCTAGGTTGTTGTTTTTTAAGCTATTGCAAATGGGATTGTTTTCTTAGTTTGCCTTTCTGATAGCTCATTATTGGTGTATAAAATGGAACTGACTTCTGCATATTTTTTATTATACCAGAAGCTTGATGCACAAAGATTCCTGCAAGAATAGCGGAGACCAGTTTGGCTCAGTGGATAGAGCATCAGCCTGCAGACTAAAGGATCCCAGATTCGATTCTGGTCAAGGGCATGTACCATGGTTGTGGGCACATCCCAAGTAGGGTGTGTGTAGGAGGCAGATGATCGATGTTTCTCTCTCATTGATGTTTCTAAATCTCTATCCCTCTCCCTTCCTCTCTGTAAAAAATCATATATATATATATATGAAATAATAGTCCTTCCTTCCCCTGGTTGCAGGCACGCCTCGGGCTCGCTCCTAGCACTGCTTCCTCCTCGCCCTCCTTCTCCAGAGAGTTCCTCTGTGCAGTGCTGGCTCTCCCATGGAGGCATGGAGTGGAGGGGGTAGGGGGAGCAAGGCAGGCAGGGAGGACTGGAGAGTTGGGTGGGCTAGTGTGTTTCAGTTTCCCATAGTGAAGGTGGGCTGCAACTGGCCCCCTCCTCATCCTCTTCCTCCTCTCTCCTCTGCCCTCCCTCCAAGCCCATCGCCGCTCCACTCCTGATTTGGTGAGATAGGGAGGAGGGAGATCTGATAATTTGGGTTACTGTGTAGGTGGCTGCTTTCATATATTCAAAACAAAGCTGAGCTGCCTGGCCTGCTGCCTGCCACTACTGGCTTCCACCATCACCTCTTGGCTGGCCTGGGGCTCCTGGGGCACACTGTGCACTGAGCAAACTGTGTGTCCCCACCTGTGGGGCTGCCCAACGCTAGGGTTTTGTTTACCAGAGCAGTGGGGCAGGGGTGGGTAGAGGGTTGCCTCTGAGGCCAGGTGCTGGGCCACAGGTTGACATGTATGGAGTATGGCAGGGAGGCCCCAAGAAGGCTCGCTGCTCAGAGGCCCAGAGCTGCTGGGGGGCAGAGCTGCCACCATCTTTGTTGGGTTGATTTGCATATTCACTCTTGATTGGCTGTGGTTATCATGAAGTGATGGTCAATTTACATATTTCTCTTTTATTAGTATAGAGATCTTCCAACTTTTATTTAATTAATTTATCAGTTCAAGTAGTATTTTGGTGGAATCTTTAGGGTTCCCTATATACAATATCATGTCAACTGCAAATAATCAGTTATAATTCTTCCTTTCCCAATGGATGTTTTTTCTCCTTGCTGATAGTTGTGGTTTGGACTTCCAGTAGCATGTTGAGCAATACTGCTAAAAGCAGACATTCCTGTTGTATTCCTAACTCAAGGGAAATGTTTTTAGTTTTTGCCCATTGAGAATGATGTTGACTGTGGGATTTGTCACATATGGCCTTTTTCCTGTTGAGACATACTCACTCTATTCTCACTTTACTAAAAAAAATTATCATAAACTAGAGGCCTATTGCAGGAAGACTCCTGCAAGAATAGGATTTCTGCTGAAACCAGTTTGGCTCAGCGGTAGAGCTTTGGTCTGCGGACTGAAAGGTCCCAGGTTTGATTCTGGTCAAGGGCATGTACATTGGCTGTGGGCACATCCCTGGTGGGGAGTGTGCAAAAGGCATCTGGTCGATGTTTCTCTCTCATCGATGTTTCTAAATCTCTATCCCTTTCCCTTCCTCTCTGTAAAATATCAATAAAATATATATATTTTTTAAAAAAGAATAGGATTTCTGCCGAAACCAGTTTGGCTCAGTGGATAGAGCGTGTGGACTGGAAGGTCCCAGGTTCGATTCCCGTCAAGGGCATGTACCTTGGTTACCGGCACATTCCCATTAGGGGTGGTGCAAGAGGCACTAATCGATGATTCTCTCTCATCGATATTTCGAATTCTCTATCCCTCTCTCTTCCTCTGTAAAAAAATCAATAAAATATATTTTTTAAAAGAAAAGACTTCCTGCTGCCTGAACGAAGCAGAGAAGAGAGGGAAGCCCAGTGGGCTTCTCCACTGCCTCACTCCCTCCCATCTCCACTGCCTTACTTCCTTCTCTGTCACTTTGGTCCCTTCTGCTTGGCTTCCTTCTAAGCTGACTTCAGCCTTTGCTCTGCACTTGTGTGTACAAATTAACTGCCATCTTTGTTAGGTTAATTTGCATACTCTCTCCTGATTGGCTTGTGGGTGTAGCGGAGGGATGAACAATTTGCATTATTCTTTTTTCCTAGTGTAGAAGGGTGCTGGATATTATAAAAAATTTTTTTTGCATCTATTATATGATAATGTGATTTTATCCTTCATTTTGTTTATGCAGTGTATCACAGTTATTGATTTGAAGGTATTTTACCAACAATGCATCCCTGGAATAAATCCCACTTGATCACAATGTATGACTTTTTAATGTATGGCTGGATTTCGTTTGCTAATGTTTTATTGAGTATTTCAGCATCCATGCTTGTGAGAGATATTGGCCTATAATTTTCTTTCTTTATAGTGTCTTTATCTGGTTTTGGGATTAGAGTGATGCTGCTCTCACAAAAACAGAAAACAGCTTGGGAGTCTTGCCTTCTCTAATTTTTTTAAATAGTTTGAGAAGGATAGGTATTAGTTATTCTTTGAATGTTTGGTAAAATTCAAATGTGAAGCCATCCAGTCCAGAACTTTTGTTTACTAAATGTATTTTTAAATTACTGCTTCAAATTAAAACTAGTTATAAATTACCTAATCAGATTCTCTGATTCTTCCTGAGCCAGCTTTGGAAGATTATATGTTCCTAGAATTTACAGTAGACCCTTTAATATTTCTTGCATTTCTGTTGGGTGGAGATAAATTCCTTTAGTCTTTTTTTGTCTGTGAAGTTCCTGATTTCACCTTCAATTTTAATTGATAGCCTTGCTGGGTACAGTATTCTTGGATTGAGACCATTCCTTTGCATGACTTTGTATATGCCATTCCATTCCCTTCTGGCCTGATGAGTTTCTGTTGAGAAATCAGTTGCTAGTCTAATGGGGGTTCCTTTATATGTAACTTTCTGTCTCTCTCTGGCTGCTTTTAAGATTCTGTTTTGTCTATGATGTTTGCCAATTTAATTATAATGTGCCTAGGTGTTGGTCTTTGGGGATTCATTTTGCTTGGAACTTTGCAAGGATCTTGGATTTGTATCGTTTTTTTCTTCTCTATCTCAGGAAAGTTTTCTGTCATTATTTCTTGAAATACTTTTTCCATATCTTGCTCAGTTTCCTTTCCTACTGGAACCCCTATTATTCTAATATTTTTTCTTTTTGTATTGTCCCAAAGCTCCTGTAGGCTCTCGTCCTGTTTTTAATTTTTTTTTCTAGCAGCTGCTCTAATTGGGTATTTTTTTCCATCTTGTCTTCTAGCTCACTGATGCCGTCCTCTGCTTCTTCTAGTCTACTCTTGATGCTTTCTATTGAGTTCTTCATAGTAGCGATGTCATTTTTCCTTTCTTCTTGGGTCACCTTCATTTCCTCTTGGTTCTTCTTCAGATCCTCTTGGTTCTTCTTCATTTCCTCTTGGGTCTTACTCATATTGTCAAATTTGTCTTCCATTCTTTTTAGCCATCTTATGATCATTAATCTGAATTCTTGCTCTGGTAGGTTGCTTGCCTTTAACTCGTTTACTTCCTTTTCTGGTGATGCCTGATTTTCTTTCATATGCGGGTTGTTTCTTGGCCTCCCCATGATCTCTTTTTAGGATGTCTGGTTATGTAGTTCTCTTTCTCCTTTGATTTAAAGGCACAAAATAAAACACAACCAGGTACAACACATAAGGCACTGAACAGAAATGTGTTTGCAATATTAATATCCTCCAATAAAGTTGACTAGAACCTAGATAACAAAAACATACAATCAAATAAAAAGAATAAGCAAACTAATCTTACAAAAAAGCATAAAACTTCGATATAGTTAGCACTCAACATACAACAACAAAGGGGTAGAGAGAAGGATTGTATTTTGTTTGTTTGTTTGTTTGTTTTAGGACAGCAACAAGGTAGGTGTGAATGGGCTTGGAGCAGGTGTTTGGGAATTAGATATACACAGGTAGGGTAAAATTTTAGGAGGGGGTAAACAGAAAGAGTAGTGATAATCTAGAGCAGTAATGGTTTAAGATAAGCAGGACACCAAAGGGAAAGGGTTAGGAAGAGAGTGATGGCATAAAGGTAGAGTTGAGATAGAATAGAGCATTGGAGAAGGAAAGGTATAAATAGTCTGTAGACTAGTAATCCCAAAGGGGGGGAAAAAGAGGGGGAAAAAGATATATAATATTACACTTAAAAAATAAAAATAATCAAAAGAAAATAATATAAAAAAGATAAAAAAGGTAAAATAGTAGTAGTAATAATGTTGATTATATATAAAATGAATTAATTGAAAAGGTAAAATCAAGTGAGGGAAGACGAAAAAAATAATTTCTTGAGCAAACGTTGCAACTAATGTAAATAAAAATTAAACAATTAAAAATAAAAATGAAAACTTAACTAAAATTTGCAGTAATGAAGGTCATTCACTTCCTCTTTTGTTCTGTCTAGCTCGCCTATTCCCAGTCTGGGCGGTAATTGCAGTTCCCTGTGTTTCACTGTTCTTCCATGTTGCAATGAGGTTCTGATTTTTAAGCAGTTCTAGAATCCATATGTGCTTTATGCTTTAGCCTCTGGGTAGCAGTGTTTCTGGGTTAAATTCCAGGGCTCTGAAGCCTTTCTAGCTTTTTTCCCCTCTTTGTGTCCCTGATCTGTGGAGGGGTGGGGGTGGGTGGCAGGACCGAGCCGACTGCACTCCCTTGTAACTCTCCGGATATGCCTCAGTCAGATCCAAACTTGCTGCTCCTTAGATATCCCTCCACTTAGGAGCCCTGTCCACAGTCAGGGGCGCCACCAGCCCATAAACCGGGGGTTTATTTTAAACCCCAGCCCAGTCCTCCAGCCTCCGTGCACCTGGCGCGTGCGGGCCTGTCTTCAGCTTGTGTGCCGAGGGGGACTCAATGGATGTCCGCGAAATCTGACCTTTTCGCCTTGGGGTGGAGCGCTCCTTTGAGTCCAAGTGTTCGCGCTGATTGTGGTCAGCGTTCTGGGGTTCACAGCTGCTTGGTGGTCATTGTGGCTGTGGATATTCAGGCCTCTGACACAAACCTCTTCCCATCAAGATGGCGAGATTTCCCCGTCCGCTCCCGTAGGTAGCTCTGGGAAGGGACCCAGCTGTGTGTGCTTAACTGTCAGGGGCACCCTGATCAGCAGACTCCCAGTTTCCCCTGGTGTTCACCGGTCTCTTGGCTTGCTGACAAGCACTCCCAGTGCAATCCTCATCTGCTCTCTCTTTCTTCTTTGGGACAAGGCCCAGAACCTGCCTACATGGTCTTCTGCCATTTTCCCTCTCCTTATTGACTTTCTTTCTGAAAGTTCTATTTATGTCCATGGATCTTAAAATGCACTGTTATGACTGTATCACTGTCAATCTCTCCCTTTATGTTCATCAAAATTTGCTTTTCATATTCTGGTGCATAAATGTGTACAAACTTTATGTTCTCTGGTTGGATTGCTCCCTTTATTGTTATGTAGTATCCTTCTTTGTTTCCTCTATAGCCTTTTAAAATTTATTTTGTCAGATATAAGTATTGCTTCCTCAGCTTTTTCTCATTTCTATTTTCATGAAATATATTCTTCCATTCCTTTAATTTGATTCTGTATGTATCTTTAGTTCTGAGGTGGGTCATGGAGATATCATGCATGTGGATCCTGTTTTTTAAACATTCAGCCACCCGCCGAAACCGGTTTGGCTAAGTGGATAGAGCGTTGTCTGTGGACTGAAAGGTCCCAGGTCCGATTCCGGTCAAGGGCATGTACATTAGTTGTGGGTACATCCCTCGTGGGGGGGTGTGCAGGAGCCAGCTGGTCGATGTGTCTCTCTCATCGATGTTTCTGGCTCTCTATCTCTCTCCCTTCCTCTCTGTGAAAAATCAATAAAAATATTTTTTTTAAAAAACATTCAGCCACCCTATGTCTTTTCATTTGAGCATTTATGTTACTTACATTTAAGGTGAACCTTGATAGATATATATTTATTGCCATTTTATTTTCAAAATTATATTCCTCCATCTTGTTTCTTCTTCTACTGCTAATAATAATAATAATAGTGCTAGTTAGTAAAGCAGGCCCTTGAACATTTCTCAGAATACAAATTTGGTGGTAACAAACACCTTTAGCTTTTTCTTGTCTGAGAAGTTTTTTTTATTTTGTTTTGTTAATCCTCATCTGAGAACTGTTTTTTTATCTCAATAATTTTTAGAGAGAGTGGGAGGAAGAGAAAGAGGGGAGAGAGTGAGAGAGAGAGAGAGAGAGAGAGAGAGATGTGAGAGAGACACATCAGTTGGTTGCCTCCTGCATGCACCCTGTCCAGGACTGGGGATCAAACTGCAACCCAGGTATGTGCCCCTGATTGGGAATCAAACCTGCAAGCCTTCAGTGCATGGACTGATACTATCCACTAAGCACACTGGCCAGGGAATGGGAAGTTTTTTTATTTCTCCTTCAATATTAAACTATTGCCATGGTGGGCAAAATAGTCTTGATTGTAGGTCCTTGCTTTTCATCACTATTGAGTATTTTGTGCCAATCCCTTCTGGCCTGCAAAGTTTCTGTTGAGATTTCAGCTGACAGTGTTATGGGAGTTCCCATGTAGGCAACTGACTATTTTTCTCTTGCTGCTTTTAAGAATCTCTCTTTGTCTTTAACTTTTGGAATATTATGTGTCTTGGTTTGAGCCTCTTTGGGTTCATCTTGTATGGGACTCTCTGTGCTTCCTAGACTTGTGCGTCTTTTTTCATCACCAGGTTAGGGAAGTTTTTATTATTATTTCTTTAATCAAGTTCTGGATCTATTGCTCTCTGTCTTCTTCAGATATCACTATAATGCAGATGTTGTTAAGCTTCATATTATCCCAAAAATCCCTTAAACTATCCTCATTCTGTTTAGTTATTTTTTCTTTTGTCTTCTCTGATAGGTTTTATTTCCTATCTTGTCTTACATATCGATGAGTAGATTATCTGCTTCATTGAACCTACTCTTTATTCCTTAAAGTGTATTCTTTGTGTCATATATTATATTTTTCATTTATCTCTGGTCCTTTTTTATGTTATATATGTCCTTGTTCATACTGTTGTAATTCTCACTAAGTTCCTTGATCATCCTTGTGACCATTATTTTGGACTCTATATCTGATAAGCTGCTTTCCTCCATTTAACTTAGCTCTTTTTCTGAAGATTTTCCCTGTTCTTTCACTTTGGGTCCTCATTTAGCTGCCTTTTTGTGTTTGTTTCTATGTATTGAGCAGATCTGTTATGACTCCCAATCTTTGTGGGGTGGCCTTATGTAGTAGGTGTCATGTGGGAATCTAGTCACATATTACCCGTGTTCTCCTGAGCTGGGTGCTCTAGGAATGTCCTTTGTGTATGTTATGTGGGGCCTTCCTTTTGTAACTGGGTCTTGCTTACTATTAGCCCCTTTGTGCATGGGATTGGTGCTCAGGCTGGCTGCCTATGAGGCTCAACCATGACTATAGCATGCGAGCTATTGTGCAAGTGCTGACCACACGAAGCAGAATTCAGCAGGTTTAGTGCCTACTGTAATCTCCCTTTGAATATGCTGCTTGTGAAGTTGTTGAATCCTGCTCCAAGGTTGTCTGAAGCTGGTCACTGGGTGTGTTGGTTCTGGGCCTCTTAGGAGGAACTGCAGGCAGGTTAATGTCAGGCATGTGTGTGACTGGCCCTCAGCAACTTGTTTGGAGATGCAAGAAATTCATAGTTTGTGATTTCCTCTGTTGGGCTAGGGGTATTTAGGAAGGACCAAGCTGTGCACCAAGATTTTCATCCCACATTGGGCCAGAGGCAGGTCAGCAAATGTTCCAAGAGTTCCCACGATCCGTTTCCACCTGCCTTAGCCTGCTGGTTACTTGTTAGGCCCAGTCACTGAAAAAACCTCTGGTGGAGTCAGAAGGATATCCTGTGAGGGGAAGGTGCTGGCCAGGCTTCAGGGAAGGTAGTGGATATGGTTCCTGCCCCAGAGTCACATGAGTGTGTCTGCGCAAATTTTGCCCTGACCTCATCCAAGTGGAGCCACTAGCAGTCAGGTGAATGGGGCCTCTGAAGCCCAGAGATTGGGTTTTCCAGAACCCAAGAAGGTGGTTCAGTCAGATCTTCCATGAGGGGAAAGTGCCTGTCAAATTCACAAGAAAGTGGAGGGAATGAACCCTACCCCAAAGCTAAACAATTCAGGCACTGACACCCCCTGCGTCTGTCCAGACCTCTAACACCCTGGCCAATGCAGCTCAGTCTACAGTAGGGCCTGAATAAGCAGGGTTGGGTGAGAGGGTGTCCAGAAGGTAAGGCAATTGCTTTTCCCAAAGCTGATGCATCACAGAGGGGAGTGCTCCACCCAACAAGGTTGGCATCTGCTATATGGGGGTTGTCACCTCAGCTCCCTCCCCAGAACCACAAACCCCAAACTCTCCTCAGGCAATTCTAGCCTACCCTCTCTCTGCTGGAGCCCAGGATGAATAACTATGAACAAAATTTTGTGTGTTGGCCATTTAAGAGGATGCCTGTGTCTCTAAAGGTCTGTCTTCTGATGGTGAACAGAAACACTTCTGCTTTTCACAACTGGATATTATGTGGCACCTCTTCCTGATTCTGGGGACTCAGGCTTACAGCTTAGCATCTACCTTCTCAGTGGTAACCTTCCTCCAGCTGAAATAACCCTCCAGTACCTCAGCTGCCACTCATGGGAGTGGGACCAGGTGTTTTCACATCCCTACCCTTCCTTATCAGTCTCGTCTCGATATGGCTTCTTTACTGTAAAACCTTGGTTAAAAGTCTTCTCTTCAGCTAGTTTTCAGTAGGTTATTCAGGATGTTATTCTTTACTTAGAGGTCTGATGCATGAAATTCATGCAAAAACATGCCTTCCTTCCCCCGGCTGCCAGAACTGACTTCCCTCTGGCATCTGAGACCAGGGCTTCCCTTGCAGCCCTGCCTTCACCCGGAAAGTTGTTCTGAAGGACATCTGAAAAGATATCTGATTATAATTAATGTTATATTTTTATTATTACAGATTTAGTTGTAATTCCAGTTTGATCCTGGGAAGTAAGTATTAGCTTCTACCTACTCCACCATGATCTTGAAATCCACTCAGAATGGCCATTTCTGGACACAAAGTATTACTTGGTGCCCCATGCTTCATCTCCACCAAGCCCAACAGCGTACCAGGAACTGTTTTTGAAAGGTATAGTTCTCAGCTTCAATTGCAGATCAGCATTGTTAGTCTCCCGCTGAAGCTTGCCATGAAATCAGCATATTCTCTCCTAGCATGACACCTCTAATTCCAGGGTCTTCTGAGTTGTGATGCCCAAGCAGCAGGGCTGCTTTTACTACAGCCTGGACCTGCTATAGCACCCATTTCTGCTCTGGACTGCACTCAGAAGGGCAGCTTTTCACACCATTTAGTATGGGGAAAAGCAGTATCCCCATGTACACAATATGCCTCCAAAACCTGAAATGGCCTACTAGACATTATTCTTCCTTTTTCATGGTGAGAGGTGTAAACTACACTAAGTACTCCTTTACTCTGGAAAGGATAACTGGCAGGTCACAGACAACTAAACTCCTAAAGTATTAGTGATGTAATGAGCCCCCTGAATCTTTACAGGCTTTATCTGTCCCCTCCTTAAAATACATGTGTCTTACCAAGGCTTCCAACATGCTAGTTATTTCTTGTTAATCTGGTCCAACTCTCATATAGTGGACCACAGTGACACTCTGCAAGATGAATGGCAAGTCCAGGTCTGTTCAAATTATATTAGAATACAGGGCCAAGGAATTTATAGCCCTGGACAAATCCTTGAGTTCTGTTGTTGCTCATTTCAAATGCATACAAGTCTTTGATCCTCATTTCTGATGGTGATGGAGAAAAAGAAGTTGCCATATCAATAGCCCAATATTATGTTCTCAGGCTGTGTCTATCTCCTGTCATAGATGAAACATACCACATCTGGCACAAGAGCTATAACTGGGTGCTATTTGCTTGAGTTTGTGGTATTTTTCATCCCCTGGGATCCATCTGGATAGATTTTTGCAAAAAACTAAAGTGGTTAATTAAATGGAGGTAGATATAATGGGGTATTGCTCTTCATATCACTCTAATCTCTACCTCTCCACTCCCAGAATGTGATATTGCTTTTGATTGTCAAAAGATTCCACTTGATTATTACCATTATGACATCTCTTCTTGAGGCCATTGGGTCAATGCATGGGTTAATATAACTACCAAGTATGTCATTTCTAATTATACATTCAACTACTGTGAAAATGCACACTAAGTGGGTCTATAGTCCCAGTGTACCCACTATATGCCAGACAAGGACCAGAATTCCATTAATTAACCAGCCTGCATATACCCCTGCTCTAATAAGAGGACCATGATGATATTTTGATCTCTGAGTATGGTTACTCAAATAAATGGCTAAAGTCCTTTTGCAAAATGTGTGTAGTCATTATCATGTACATTTGCAATGATGCTGAAGAGTGTTTCACTTAGCAACCCAGCTCTTCCTTCGGTCAATGGGTGTCGTCAGCTCTGAATACTGGAAACTGTGAAAGAGACCACTGATTTGCACTGAGCACCTGTCCTCAACTCTTGATGATCTATATTTTCTTTCTTCTAGTTGTATGGCTTAAGAAACAACCTTGTTGGCTATCCATCTATCTTGTCTCAAGAAAACTGTGATTTTTTAATAATCATTTGTGGATTAGATGTCCCAGACAGGCACTCCATACTTGCCACTTAGTAAAAACAATTGTTCCTCCCCATGCGACCACCTGACTTTCATTATTTTGGAGTCATATCTCCATTGTTATCAGTGAGTCCAGTCTGTTAAAGTAGCTTTTACTTCCAACAGTTATGTGATGCTGGTGTTCCTCTCACTACACATTTCTTCCTTATTGCTTTAATACTTATCTTCTGGGCTTACCAGCAAAGCATAGGTATGTAGTACATTAGATGGGTGGGACTGGTGCAGGGTTTCTCTGAGGCTGCAATCATGATGACAACCAGGGCTCCAGTCATCTGAAGGCCTGACTGAGACTGGGGCATTTACTACCAAGTATGCATTCTTAAGTTGGTATTGGTTGTTTTGGGAATCCTTGATTCTCATCCATATGAGCTACTCCACATAGCAGCTTAAATGACATGGTGGCTATCTTCAGAGCATGATATTCAAGACCAAAGAAAAAGTTACAATGACTTCCACATCCTAGATGTCCAATACTTCATTTCTACAATATTATATAGTCACAGAGGTCAGCAATATTCAGTGAAGGAGGGGATTGTCCAAGGATGTGAATGCAAGGAAGTGAGAATCTCTGGAAGCCTTCATGAAGGCTGCCAACAATTATCCACCAGGTGTCTGCAATGATTCATATTCTTGCCAAACATGCCTTCAACTGCTCCCAGTTCCACAAAGTTTTAATTCTTTAATAGGGTCAGTTCAAATTCCAGGGTCTTGCCACCTAAATCAAGTCCAGGTATGAATAAGACTTCTGTGGTCTAGTTTCTAGAGAACACCTCCTAAAGTACAATTACTTCATAACTGAAAGCCTGTGAACCAAAGAGACATGAAATCTATCATCCCCTGTCCTTCCTCACAAATCCAACATAAAATGGTATTATACACATAGGTTAACCACTGCACACATTCCCACCGAAATAAGTTGAAATCCACTAATTGGAATGTTGACAGTTCCTTGATTAGGTCTCAAAATAAGAAAATCCTCCTAGAAAGCTCTTGGCTCTTCCCCTTGTGGTCAGCTCTGCCTTCTGAATTATGCTTCCATGAAAGGCAGTTGATGTCTACACCTGAGTTTTATTTTTGGCTTGCTTTCTATTTTTAGACTTTGGCGATCCAAGGCCCTCTTTTTACTTTTTACTATCTCTGTCTTAGGTATAAGCTGCTAGCATTTCTTCTGGTACAGTTTTATCTAAAACATTGCACTCACTCTAGTGACAATATCCAGGCCCACAAATAAATTTGAAACAATTCTTCTCTACCTGTGGCTTCTGCTAAGGCTCTTACAATGCTGTTTGATTGAAAAGCTCTCTGAACCTGCCTTAGATCCTTCTTATATCTTAAAAACAAAGGGTTTTACTCACCATTTTGGCTTCAACATTATATAATGGTTTTCTGACAATGACCCTGATTTTCTCCTTGATTGGAAGCCACTCCTTAATTTCAACATCATTTACCCTGTATAGAGGCTAAAAATTATCAAAACCAATACCTGTCACCTTTATGTTAAACAATCTTTTCTTCTGCTTCTCTTTCCTTTCACATAAACTACATTTTACTTAAGGCAACAAAAATGCAGGAAGTTTCTTCATTAATATGCTTGAAAATATCTTTAGCTCAAACAGTTCATGAGGTACATTTTATTTCTATTCCCACATTATTGCAGGTGATGGTATCTATCTATCTATTTATCTATCTATCTATCTATCTATCTATCTATCTATAAAAGCCTAATATGCTAAGTGTCCTTCCCACTTTTCAACCAGTTGCTTTGACATGCACTGACCACCAGGAGGCATACTCTCAATGCAGGAGTTGCTGTGATGCACACAGAGAAACAACACCCTGGACCTACTGCCACAAAGCAACACTTGGCTTCCCCCAAGTGAGACACAGGCCCCGCCACCAGCCCAGAGAGACAACCCACCAAATTGCAGCCTATGCTGCTATGGCATGAAATGTGGCCCACAGGCCAGCCCAGCTCACAAAGGGTGGCTGTGGGTGCCAAATAATGATGTCATGATTTTGTTGACATGCTGAAGTTGAAATTGTCGACAGAATATGTCTGAAGACCAACTATTGCCATAACGTACCTCTGAGGCTGAAAGAAATGGCGTCATCAACAGAATATGTCTGAAGAACAGTTATTGACATGTACTACCAATACTGGTAGGAACTGCCTTCATAGCAAAAATGAGGTAAATGAGGACGCAATTATTGAACACAGTTGTGGCAGAATAACTGTTACATCTCAATTTTGCCTATCCCTAAATTTCTCCAATGAAAAGCCATCTGAAGGGAAATTTACTCAATGTTGTAGCAAAGGCAACATTTTTCCAAATGATATACATTTTCCAGAATACCCAGCATATTTAAAACAATTAATGGTAGGGGGCCTGGAGAAGGGCAGAGCCGGATGGGCCTGGGCCTAAGTGCTCTGGCCCAGTGTGCTCTCCTCAGGGCAGCGGAGGCGACGTGCTGAGGAAGGTGAAGGACTACCAGAGTGCGGAAGATACTACTTTTGTTGTTGATGAAGTGAGCAACATTGTGAAAGAGCTATAGAAAGTGCGATTGGTGGCAACACCTATCAGCACAGCAAAGTCAATCAGTGGACCACAAATGTAGTAGAACAAACTTTTTTTTTTAAATATATATTTATTGATATTTTACAGAGAGGAAGGGAGAGAGATAGAGAGCCAGAAACGTCGATGAGATAGAAACATCGACCAGCTGCCTCTTGCACACCCTCTACCGGGGATGTGCCCGCAACCAATGTACATGCCCTTGGCCGGAATCGAACCCGGGACCTTTCAGTCCGCAGACCGATGCTCTACCACTGAGCCAAACCAACCTCGGCTAGTAGAACAAACTTTAAGCCAACTCATCAAGCTGGGAAAATCAAATACACTGAGTGGCCAGATTATTATGATCTCTGAACGCATAATAATTGGGCCACTCAGTGAATATATATTAGAGGCCTGGTGCATGAATTTGTGCATGGGTGGGGTCTGGCCAGCCTGGCCAGGGGGAGGAGACATGGATGGTTGGCAGGCCTGCCTGCTGGTCAAACTTTTGGCAGAGGGGACAATTTGCATATTAGCTTTATTTATATAGGATATACACTAAGTGGCCATATTATTATGCATTCAGAGATCATCATCATCTGGCCACTCAGTGTATATTGCTTTCTCTTGAGTTTGAAGAGCATGTGACGTTAAAGTGAAAGTTTTAAATACTTCATCACAAGAGCAATTAGTCAAGCATTCTGAGAGTGCTTTTACTCTTAATGTGGTTTACAGGGAGACATTAGAATAAGTTTAACTAACTTATTGATACTTATTTGATCAATGTTGTGTTTATATCATGTTTTTGTTTTTTTAATTTTGTTGTTTTTATATCATGTTTTTGTTTTCATATCAGGTCTTTGTTGTTGTTATATTATGTTGTTATTGTTTATTTTTTAATTTATATATTATTTTCATATACATTTTAGTAATTTTCTTTCACCTCTGACTCTTCTATTATAGAGAAAGGGTGAATAGTAATATTAAAACATTTATTCTAATCAATTTCCTTTCAATGTGTAAGAATTTGTGCACCAGGCCACTAGTTGTTAAATAATAGGAGTATTCTTTCCTCCAGTTTAAACAGCAGTTCCTCACTTCCACTAAGTCTTCAGTGGCAGCCACCTCCAAGACCATTGGGCTTTTGCTAACAGTCTATCCTAGGTTCTTTAAGCTTCACCAAGACTCTCTTCAAGGTTCTTGCAGCTTACCTCACTTCCCAACTCCAAAACTACTCCCATATTATTAGTTACTTGTTATGGCAGCATCCTACTTCTAGGTGCCAAATCTATTTGAAGTTTATTGATGAGTAATAAATGACCCAAAACAAAGTGGCTTGAAGCAACAATAAATATGTAGTTTTTCATAGTTTCTGGCCTCAGAAATGCTGAACTGGGTAGCTTTGTCTCATGATTTTTTATTTAAAATATCATCTAAAAGCTTGATCAAGCCGAAACCGGTTTGGCTCAGTGGTAGAGCATCAGTATGCGGACTGAAAGGTCCCGGGTTCAATTCCGGTCAAGGGCATGTACATTGGTTGCGGGCACATCCCCAGTAGGGGGTGTGCAAGAAGCAGCTGGTTGATGTTTCTCTCTCATCGACGTTTCTAGCTCTCTATCTCTCTCCCTTCCTCTCTGTAAAATATCAATAAAATATATTCTAAAAAAAAATAAAAAAAATAAAAGCTTGATCAAAATTGGAGGATACACTTTAAAGTAGCTTACTCACAAGACTGGCAGTCGGTACTAGTTGCTGAGAGAAGGAGTCATTTCATCCCATGTGAGACTCTCTTCAGTCATTTAGGTGACTGCTTGAGTATCCTCACAAGTTGGAATCTGACTTCCCCTTCTATGACTTAGTCCTGGAGGCAGTCTCTCACTTGTGCAGTTTTTGTTTAATTCTACAGGTCAGCACTACTCAATGGCATGAAAATCAAGAGATGTGGATCACTGAAATTTCTCTTAGAGGCTGTCTACCACCTTTGGTGACATCACCCAAGTTATATTCCTAGTTGTCAGAAGAAGGTGTGGATTGTCTTGTGGGGCAGAGGCTACTGTATCATCTTCAAGGAAGAGAGAAAGAAATACTAGCCTCTAAATGGGGGGAGTGAGCCATTTTGGCAGGCTGAGGGTTCAGGCGGAATTGAAACACAAGATTTTTGCATCTTATATTTCCTATCCTATGTCTCTATGTTATATTCCTTCACAAGAAAGACCCCGCCCCATCCTAGGACAGCAGACTTGTTTAATTAGGCATTTAACCTTCAGTAGAGCTCTGCTGTTCCTATGTTTCAGTAAAGGGCAATGTTCTCAGCTCTTATGCTCTTTGGTTTCTGGAGAGGAAAATCTTGTCATATGCTTCCTGGTCATCTCATCAGATTTCAGCTAGCCTCTAATGAGTAATCACCTACAGCCTTTCATTTTCCATCTCCAGTGTATCAGTTCCCCCAACAATATCCATCCACTTCCATAATCCCTATAATACTTTCCTCACATTTTTTTTCAAATGCTTGAAATATGACACCAAAGGAAAATTTCTTTTCCCTTAAATACCACCCTAATTCACCATATATGGACACTGTGCTGCTTCCTTATACTGGAGTCTACCTCTCATCTTCTCATCTGCTTTCTCAGTTGACTCAGGTACAAACAATCACCAATAAGATTTTCTGGAAAGTACACCTTAAGATAGGAGTTAGCATCCAGAAAGTATATGTAAGATAGAAATTTGTGTGTAGGAATACTCTTGAGATCAGCACCTGTGTGCGAATAGGAATAATGCAGATTTGGGAGAGAGAAGAGTTGGCTTGTTGTATAGTGACAACAAAGACAAACCCACAAGAAAATGGCCTCATTTTGTATGAGGCAACTGTTCAGCTGAGATTATTGTTGGGTGAGTGGCCAGTATCCACATTAGCCATGTTTTTAGAGAAAGAAGATTTAATATTTGTCCTCAAATTCTTCCAAACAACTAAAAAAGGCAACTCTTCCCAACACATTTTATGAGGCCATCGGAACCTTGATACCAAACCTGGCAAATATAACAATAACAAAAGAAAACTACAGATTGATATCTCTCATAAATACAAATGTAAAAATGCTAAACAAAATACTGGCAAACTGAATTCAATAATACTTTAAAAAGATAAAACATCACGATTGAGAGGGCAAGATAGTTCAATATACACAAAATAATCAATGCCATACACCATGTTAACAAAATAAAGGATAAAAATCATATGATCACATCAATAGATGTAGAAAAAGCATTTGACAAGACACATCCGTTCATTATTAAAACATTCAATAAAATTAGTATAGAAGGAAAGTACCTCAACATAATAAAAGCCATATGTGACAAACCCTCAGCTAATGTACTTCATAGTGAAACATGAAAGCTTTCTTCTCTAATATCAGGAACAAGACAAGGCTGCTCACTCTCACCTCTCTTATTCAACATGATACTGGAGATCCTAGCCAGAGCAATCAGAAAGATATAATCAGGCAAGAGAAAGATATAAAAGGCATCCTAACTGGGAATAAAGAAGTAAAAGTGTCATCTTTTGCAGATGACATGATTCTGTATATAGAAAACCTAAAGACCACCAAAAAATTATTAGAAACAATAAACAAATATAGTAATGCTGCAGAATACAAAAATATATACAAAAATACATTGCATTCCTATATATTAACAATGAAGTTTCAGAAAAATATATGGGCAAAAATCTTTTATAATTGAAACAAAAAAGAATAAAATACTTAGAAATAAACTTAAACAAAGTATATGAAGGACTTATACACTGAAAACTACATGACATTACTTAAAGCAATTGAGGAAGATACAGAGAAATGAATAGATATTCCATGTTCATGGATTGGAAGAATCAAGATAGTTAAAATGTCCATATTATTCAAAACAATATACAGATTTAATGCAATCCCCATCAAAACTGCAATGGCATTTTAAAAAAGAAACAGAATAGCCAAAGCAATCCTGAGGAGCAAAACACGAGTTTTGTATTTGGTTCCACATAACCAAAAGAGAGACCTGCATGTAGCACACTGGAGTATAAACACCTCCAAAATTATAACCTGAATTTGCATGGGAGGATCTATGATTCCCAAAGCTGTAGAGTTAGGAACTCAAAACAAGGTAGGTAGGTAGACCTTCAAGAGGCAATGTATTGCCAGTACTATACAGAATACCTGTATGCTACATGCCTATAACTGATCCAGATAGAAAAAGAGATACAAGAATCCCTCCCGTGACAGAGAAGAATACAAATATACAAGTGCAAAACCTTGTGAACAGAAATTAATGTTCTAGATCAGTGATTTTCACCCTTTTCAACTCATAAACCAACTCATTACTAAAATTTCTGTGGCTCACCAAAAAATATATTTCTTGCTGTTATGATAAAAATAGGTATAATTTTGATTCATTCACACTGGATGGCTATTTTTTTTGTGTGTTGGCTAATGTCGTTTTTATTTTACAATCTAAGAAAAAAAGAGATAGCTCCCCTAAATAATCACATTTTAAAACACTGTGGCACACCTGTTGAAAATCGCTCTTCTAGACTCCACATTTTAAAATGAATATATTCATAGAAGACCAAATTATAGTTTACAGAAAGCCTAATACTATTTTGGAGAAAATTTTATTATATTTTGTATAAATTTCATTTATATCTTTCTCAAAGGAAGTGAACAGAATGCCCATAACCTTTTATTATCATGTGATCTTTTTCTTTGAATTTCTAATAACAAACATTTACAATTGTAAACTAAGTATCAGTTTTACCAAAAAAAAAGATGTGTGAAACAATACCTTGAACAAATGTTGGAGCTGGATACCTGCCACCAAATCACTAGGTTCAACTTCAAAATACTTGGTTTCAATTTCCTCATAAAATTTCTTTGTTCCATTTGTTTTCTTTGTTTTTTCCCCAAACCAGTAAGAGTGCTAAGAGAATAAAATGTAATCATTGAAAACACCACTGAAGAAAAAGCAGTAGAAAGTCATTTAGCCTGCTAACCTTTATGTTGAGATGGGCAGAACATCTCTTGGGATTAAGTTTTAGAACTAATTGGCTATAATTTGAAATCCCAAGCATAAAAAGAGACCACTCTATCCTACATAATAAAAGAGTAATATGCAAATTAACCATCACTCTGCTGTACCCACTAGCCACAACCACCAGCCAATCAGAGTGAGTATGCAAATTAACCTCAACCAAGATGGATGCCACCACAAAGCAGGAAGGAGGCTTGGGTTTCCTTGGCAATGGAGGAAACCAAACTTTCTGGACACCCTGGTAGGCCCAGGACTCTACTCAAGAGTATAAAGTTTCAATTATAGAAGATAAATAAATTCCAACAGGAATGGCAGCAGCCATGATGCTGCAGAGAACAAGGAGGCTAGGGTTGTCCCTGGCAATGGAGGAAGCCAATTATCTGCAGCCTGGCTGGCCCAGGCCTGTACAAAGTTTCAATTATAGAAGGTAAATAAATCCAAACAAAATGGCTGCCATCACTGAGTGAGCAGAAGGCTTGTCTCCGCTCCAGGCTACAAAGTTTCAACTGTATAAGATAGATAAATCCCAGATACCAGAGTCTCCACTTGGATAGCCAGAGGGCATGGCCAGCCTGCAAACCACCATAGACCCCTCGCCCAGGCCACCTTCTGCCTGAAGGGAACCCCAACCCTGATCCGGGACACCCTTCAAGGCAAACCAGCTGACTCCCACCCATGCACCAGCCCTCTATTCTATCTAATAAAAGAGTAATATGCAGATTTCCCATCACTCCAAAACACAAAATGGCTGCCCTCAGGTGGTCAAAGATCCTGCCCCCATGTTGACACAAGATGGCCACCACAGATGGCCAGCAAAGAAGGAAGTTGAGAGGGACCAGGCATGCAACGGAGGGCAGTTGGGAGCAATCAACTCTGTATGGGAGGGAAGTTAGGGGTGACCAGGCTGGCAGAGGAGGGAAGTTGGGAGTGACCAGACCTGCAGGGAAGGGTAGTTGGGGGGACCTAGGCTTGCAGGGGAGGGCAGTTAGGGGGCAAACAGGCTGGCAGAGGAGCAGTTAGGTATCAATCAGGCTGGCCAGGGGATCAGTTAGGCATCAATCAGGCTGGCAGGGGAGTAGCTAGGGAGTAATCAGGCTGGCAGGCAGAAGTGGTTAGGGGGAATCAGAAAGGCAGGCAGGAAAGCATTTGGGAGCCAGCAGTCCTGGATTGTGAGAGGGACATCCTTCGAGGGGTCTCAGACTGGAGAGGGTGCAGTCTGGGCTGAGTAACACCCTTATCCCCGTGCACAAATTTTGTGCATCAGGCCTCTAGTTTAATCATAAAATGTCTGAGAGAAACCAGAGGAAATCGCTGCAAAATGAGGTCACAGCAGAACATATTACATCACTCTGCCATGTCTTCTCTTAGCAATATGTAAGCCAATGATAATAAGAGGAAAAAAGAAGGAAGACAATATTACATGCTGCCCATTTTGCTATGGCTCTGGCTGTGAAGAAATGTGGCTAACCAAATGTGGTGAGAGCCATGATATAGAACATAACAAAGTGATGGATTATTAAGAACTGTAAAGTTTTGGATGGCAGGCCATGAACTACAGGTTACATATACAGTAGAGGCTTTCTAGTGTATTAGGAAAAGGTTAGTGAATTCATATGCCTGAAGTGATTAGAATGATTCTTTCACCTGACCTATTGACTCAATTATAGACAGGGGAAATTAACTACTGCTGCCTTTTATATAAATTACAAATCATGTCCATAAGGACTGTTGCCTCTCTCAATAACAGAAGCAGTACAACTTACCAGCAAAAAGAAGTTCCATGGCTTGGACACACCATACTCTCCAGGAAAGACAGCTTCTATGTACCAAGCCACAAGGCCATACAAGACAGCATCAAGTAAAAATATTCCCAGTATATAGGCAAAGATAAAGTTCTCCACTGTGTTTGGTGAGAAGATGTTACTCCATTTAATTCCAACTTCTAAGAGATAACAGGAGACATTAAATTTAGGTGGCAACTGACACAAAGTTATTTATGTGTATCATAATGAAAGAGTGAAAAAAGTTTATGTTCCCTAGAGATTACTATTATATTCAACTAATTTATTACACTGTTAGAATTTAGGACATCTGAGCAAATAATCATGTAATATGCCTCCTACTATAACAAAGACAATCAGTAATAAATTAAACAAAAATAAAATATACTAAAAAGTCAGGAAAATAAGTTTTCTGAAAAATAAGCAGACCGATAGGTTTAGACCAAGCACGTCAAACTCACAACCCACTGGCTGCATGCAGCCCACAATGAATATTTTCACAGCCCAGCCAATATAATGGTAGTAAGAAACATTTTAACAAAAATTCTGTAACTTAATTTTTACAATATCCTGTTATACATAATTATTAATAATGAACTACAATGTTCCTTAATTACTGATGACTATAATCGAGTTGCATTTATTTCCCTTACACACCTTATTCGCAGCACATCATTTCTCTCCCCTAATACTAGCAGGGAATATTTTAGCAGCCAATTGCTACATCATTAGTCTTGAGTTGACCTGTTTGGTGTGCGCAACAGGAAATATTTCGCTTTCAGAGAACAAGAAAATAGGTTTATTTGTATTATGCTTATTAATTTGTGCATGTATTCTGTGGCTGTAAGTTAATGTTCATGAAAAATATTAATTTTTATTATTTTATGTTAACAACGACTCATTTATTTCAGCCCTTTGTATTCAGAATGTCTCTATTAAAATAAATTTATGTTTCTATGAAAATTGAAGCTTTTATTTTTTTGAGGCCCATGTAAAGTTAAAACTTGTTAGCCTTTGAGTTTGACATGCTTGGTTTAGACAATGGCTCCTCTCCCCACCCCATCTTCATACAAAATGTTCCTTGACATGTGGGAAGTGGTTATAGGGTTAAGCCTCAGACTGACCTGCTGGCAAAGTTGCAAACAAGTCCCAGCTTGGAGGACACTGTCCTCTAAGCATAATTAAGCTTGATCTTGTGACTGCTCCCTAGATCTTTCCTGGGTAGCTAATGGCTGTGGGAAGGGCAGCAAATGCTGCCAAAACAAGTGAAACTTATAAGAACATTTTAAATTACCTGTTTGCCCCTGACTATAAATAAAGCATCAGCTTTGCAGTCTGGATCTGTTCTGTGGCCTCAACCAGGCACAGAAGATCCACCTAGACCAGGGGTGGGCAAACTTTTTGACTCGAGGGCCACAATGGGTTCTTAAACTGGACCGGAGGGTTGGAAAAAAAGCAACCTGACCATGCTGGCACTCTCATCTTGGGCTGCTTGTGAAGGAGCAGAGGGGAGAGCAAGAGAACCCTCAGTTCTTTTGGCTCCACTGGCCGGATAGAACAGCCGAATGGTCCGGATCTGGCCTGCGGGCTGTAGTTTGCCCACGGCTGACCTAGACCCAGATTATTCTCTTGTCTGTCTTTTTCTTCATACTTTACCACCCTCCCTCAGGCTCTTCACACCCTTGACTGTGTTGGCACAGTATTAGTGGCACCCAATGTGGGACTGAGTTCAGCCCCAGTGGCACTCAATGCAGGCCTGAATGTGAGGGAACTGCAATTGTCAGGTGAAATGATGCTCCAGTGAAGCACATGCAGAAAGAAAAAAGGAAGGCAAGGAGTGCAGTTTAGTACTAGCTAGGTGTAAAATATGGGAAATTCATGATCACAGGGAAGGAATGTCTGCATATACATGCTTAAGGCTATGTTCCAAGCAAGGGGTGGTATGAACAGATTTTCAACTTTTTGGATTTTGTGAGTAAAACCTGCCCATGGTTTTCTGAGGAAGGAAAGGTAAATATAGAGGCATGGGAGAAGATAGGAAAACAACTTCACAATCATTATCTAGCTAAAGATCCAAAGGAAATGCCTGCCTCTACTTTCAGTCTGTGGTCTCTGATTCAGGACTGCCTAGAGCCCACTCCAGAAGGGGAGTGGAGGAATGTGGCAGGGAAATGCAAATCTTGGCCAAATTGGATGATTAGTTATTACTTCAGAAAGCAAAAAAGAAAGAAAAAAATTAAGATCTGTCTATCTATTAAGCATGAAAAGAAATTCAGCAAGATCTGTTGCTGAAACTTCCCCTGAAGTAAGCAGGGTATGGGGGAAGGGAAACACATGGCAATCCAATATGGAAGCCCACTCTCTCAGTAGGCTAATTTTGGAAAAATGCTGTCACTGCACAGTAGTGATGAATGAGGGATAGAACAGACTAGAGGGGATTTTGCATAGTTTTGCATTGACTGAAAAGGGAAGAAGGAAGTTATTAAAAAGCAGACCAATGTTTTCATTCCTACCCCTAACCAGAAGGTGACAACTCCAAAAGGAGTACGGAGAGACCCTAAAAGATCTGAGGCCTGGCCAGTATGGCTCAGTGGTTGAGTATTGACTTATGTTTCAGGAAATCACAGTTTGATTCCCAGTCAGGGCACATGCCCCGATTAGGGCTGCATCTACAGTAGGCAGTGTAAGAGGCAACTGGTTAATGATATTCTGTCATAATTGATGTTTCTATCCCTCTCTCCCTGTCCCTTCCTCTCTCTGAAATCAATAAAGACATTAAAATTTTTTAAAGATCCAAGTAAATTTATGGATGGAATGTGCAAACTCATGCACTATAAATACTGGTATAAAGTAGTGTGAATTTTTTTTAGGACAGAAATATTAAAACTGTGACTATCCTCTGAGAACATGGCAAAATTTACAAGGTTAACACTCACTGTCTATTTCTGCCCTGACAAGGTATTTGGTTCCCATTGCCATTGCAACGTTTGAGCTGAGGGAAAAAGCCAGCTTCTGAGGGAGTGTCATCTCTGCATAACTTGAAGAGATCCTGGGAGCTGGAAAGTAGCTGATTATGTAAATGAAGCCTCCAAGAAATATAGCCAAGTGTGCTGCCAATAGGAGAGAAATAACAAGGTCAAGTTAAACAACTGAAAAGCTGAAATACAAATACTTTGGTTTCATTATGAGTGCCCTAAAAGAAGCACATCGAGAATAGACATTGATCTGCTTGGCACACCATTACTTCCGCCACTATGTCCTTAGCACATTATAAAATGCTTAAAAGTATTTTTTGAATGAATAAAAGTTAAAACACTACTTTTTCTTGAATTTATTATTAGATATGCAATAACTATCACTATTGCAGCTTTAAATTGGAACTTACATGTTTATTATCACTCAACATAAAATATTGCAAATATTATCATTGGCATAATCAAAAAATACCTGGATCAGTGGTCACCAACCTTTTGGACCTCCCGGACCACTAAATTAATCATTTTAAATCTTGCAGACCACTAATATAATTGTTTTTAAAAAAATACATTGTAAAATAATGATCAGAGAATTTCCATTTTATTAATATGAAATGCACCTATTTGATATAACAACATTATAAATAATTATAATAAAATCTTCAAAGGTTGTTTAATTGTAACAAATTTGTTAAAGTCTAATTTTTACAAAATAATTGAAGCTTATTTAAGTATTACAAAATTTTAGAGTGTGATATTTGCTCCTGTTTGCTTGAAATAAGTTTATGGGTATTTGGCTCCCATGACATTACTGCAAGATGGTGAGCCGTATTTATTTCAAGCTGAGACTGGTTCTGAGTTTTAATTGCTGTGACAGATGAAAATGGTTTTTGCACAAATATGTTGTTGAAAATTGAATCAACATTTTCATTGCTTTTTCACTCAGCAATGGGTATTCACTTTTAATGGAGATACAAAAATGGGGTCTTGATAAGGATGACTGGAATTTAGTTGTGAGACCATCGTGGGATGATAGATCGATGAGGCTTTCTTTTTCATTCATGCTGAAACTGCTATTTTCAATGTTTGCTGCAAATGGATCTATTATCGATGTATTGCCACGTCTGAGACCTTCTTTCTTTGGGTAATAATGACCAAAATATTCTGTGAGTGATTGTAAGTGCTGTCGAACAATGGTTGCCACCTGCCAGTTGACATCTTTCTCTCTCATATATTTCTCAAAGTTGAAAATATTTGCAGATCTTCTTCAGTCAACCGCATTTGCCACAGTAATATTTCATTTTGAAAAGCATCATTTTACCTTGTAGTGTGAACATGTCCTTAAGTTGTCCTTCCAATGATATATTTAATACATTTAATAGAGAAAAAATATCTGCCAGGTATGCAACCTTGGCTACTCATCGTCACAGAAGAGTTCTTGTAATTTCAGATTATTTTACTGCTGGAAAAATATTTTGATTTTGTGCAGGGTGAACAGTTGGGTTAGTCTCTTGCCCCTTGACAGCCATTTCACCTCCTTGTAAAGAATAAGGTGAATATATTGAAAACCCATTTCTTTGCAAAGTGCCTCAAATATTCAAGAATCGAGTACTTTGTGTCAAATTGCATTTATAAATTTAATAACATCTGTAAATACTTCCTGTAGTTCTGGGAGTCCCAAACAAGATGAACCCAAAAAGACCCAAATCAAGACACGTCGTAATTACAATGGCAAACATTCAGGACAAAGAGAGAATCTTAAAGGCTGCAAGACAGAGATGGAATATAATGTATAAGGGATCTCCCAATAGATTATCAAATGATTTCTCAACAGAAATACATCAGTCCAGAATGGGATGAAATTCCCAAAGTGATGCAAAGGCAGGGACTGAATCCAAGAATACTCTATCCAGCAAGGCTATCATTCAAAATTGAAGGGGAAATAAGGAGCTTCACAGACAAAGAAAAACAGAAGCTAAGGGAGTTTATCGAAATGCTAAAGGAACTGGTGTAAAAAGAATAAATAAAAAGGGAAGAAGGAATACAGGAACAAAAATAAAAATGTAATTATCAATAATAACTTTAAACATAAATGGATTAAATGCCCTAATCAAAAGACATAGAATGGCTGAATGTATAAAAAACATGACCCAAATATATGCTGTCTACAAGAGACCCACCTCAGAACAAGGGACTCACACAGACTGGAAGTGAAGGGATGGTAAAATCTTTCAGGCAAGTAGAAATGAAAAACAAAACAAAACAAAACTGTGGTAGCAATTCTTATATCTGACAAAATAGACCTCAAAATGAAGGTCATAACAAGAGATAAGGAAAGCCACTTCATAATACCAAAGGGGATACAACAAGAAGAAGATATAATCCTGGTAAACATATATGCACACAATGCAGGAGCACCCAAATACATTAAACACACACACACACACACACACACACACACACACACACACACACACACTTGTAAGATATCAAGGGAGAGATTGACAACAATACTATCATAGTAGGAGACATCACTGGGTAAGTCCTCTAGACTACATACATACATACATACATACATACATACATAAATCAACAAAGAAACAGGAATCCTAAATGACTCACTAGATCAGATGGACTTAATTGACATCTTCAGAACATTTCAGCCCAAAGCCACAGAATATATCTTCTTCTCAAGTGCACATGGGACATTTTCAAAGATAGACTACATATTGAGTAACAGGCAAAGTCTCTCCAAATTCAAGAAAATTGAAATCATATCAAGCATCTTCTCAGGCCAAAATAGCATAATATTATAAATAAACTACAAAGAAAAAATTAAAAAACTTGGAAGCTGAATAGCATGCTATTAAACAATGATTGGGCTACCAAAAAAAATCAAAGAAGAATTTTTTTAAAATCCTGGAAATGAATGACAATGAAAATACAACAATCCAAAAATCTATTGGATACAGTCAAAGCAGTCCTGAGAGGGAAGTTTATAGCTTTACAAGCCTACTTAAAAACAAAACAAAACAAAAAAAACAACAACAACATACACAATAAAACAAAACAAGAAAAAATGGTAATAAATCACCTAACTCTAAAACTCAAAATTTTATAAAGAGAGCAACAGGAAAAGCCTTTTATGATCAGAAGGAAGGAGATAGTAAAGATCAGAGCAGAAATAAATAATAAAGAGAGAAAAAATACAAAAGATCAATGAAACTAAGAGTTGGTTCTTTGAAAGGATAAATGAAATTGATGAGCCTCTAACCAGACTCACTTAGAATTAGAGAAAGAGGACACAAATAAACAAAAGCAGAAATTAAAGAGGTGAAATAACAACTGATCCCACAGAAATAAAAATGAGTGTTAAAAATACTATGAACATGCATATGAGTACAACCAATGGACACGGGACTCTGGGGAGGGAGGGCATGTATGGAGGGGGGCAATGGTAAGCTATGTACACATATAATACCTTAATAAATTTAAAATAAAATAAAATAAAATAAAATAGATGAACATAACAAAAATAAAACAATATATAAAGCAAAAAAATAAATAAAATAAAAAAATAAACAATGAAAAAAAATACTATGAACAACTCTATTCCAAAAAAATAGACAATCTGGAGGAAATGGATATATTCCTAGAAAAATGCAACCTTCCAAAACTCAATCAGAAAGAATCTGGAATTCCTCCCCTCCCACCAGGCAGGCATTCCACAGCCGCACTTCCTCTCCGTGCAAGCGTCTCCCTACCTCAGTGATTTTCGGCTCCCAGTCTGATCCGTGAGCCTCTCTCTTTCTTTCTAGTTGTAGCTATTCCACTCCGCCAGATTTCCTGAGGTTTTGGTGAAGTCCTTTTTGATTTTAGTTGTTTTTTTAATTAAATTGTTGATGAGGCAGCAGCTTAGGAGACTGCCTAGGCTGCCATCTTGGTTCCGGTAACACAACACCCTTTCTTGATGAAAACTCACAGCAAGGTGGGAATAGAAGGATCATACCTCAACATAATAAAAGCTATATATGATAAACGCACAGCCAACATCATACTCAATGGGCAAACACTAAAACCATTTTCCCTAAAAACAGGAACAAGGCAGGGATGCCCACTCTCACCACACTTGCTCAATATAGTACTGGGAGTATTAGCCATTGCAATTAGATGAGAAGAAGAAATAAAAGGCATCCAAATTGATAAAGTAGATATAAAACTGTCATTATTCATAGATAACATGGTACTGTATATAAAAAACCCTAAGGACTCCATAAAAAACCTATTAGACTTAATAAATGAATTTGGCAATGTTGCAGGATACAAAATTAAAGCCAAGAAATTTATGGCAATTTTATACACCAATAGAGAAGTTACAGAAAGAGAGACTAAAAAAACAATCCCATTTACCATCGCACCAAAAAAATTTAAGATACCTAGGAATAAACTTAACTAAGGAGGTAAAAGACCTATACTCGAAAAACTACAGACACTGAAAAAAGAGATAGAGGAAGATATAAACAGATGGAAGAACATACCATGTTCATGGATTGGTAGAATCAACATCATTAAAATGTCGATACTACCCAAAGCACTTTATGGATTTAATGCACTCCCCACTAAAATAGCAACAGCATATTTCACAGACCTAGAAATAACTCTCAAAAAACTTCATCTGGAATAAAAAATAAAATACCCCAAATAGTTGCAGCGATCCTGAGAAAGAAGAACAATGTAGGAGGGATCTCAATACCAGATATCAAGCTGTATTACAAAGCCACTGTTCTTAAAACTGTCTGGTACTGGCACAAGAACAGATATATAGACTAATGCAATAAAATAGAGAAACCCAAAATTGAACCAAACCACTATGCTCAATTATGGGGAACTGCCCTGAATGCAGGGGTCCTATATACCTGAATGCAGGCATGGGTGTAGGACACAGCTTTCCATGTGTTCCTTTAACCTAAGTGGAAAATTACTACTACCCCTAGGAATGCTGCTAACTGCAGATGTCTTTGCTTTAGGGTAAAACAATTCTTAGAAACCTGCTGAAGAAGAAGGAGCTGCGAGATAAGAGGAAGATAGGTGGTTGTAAAAGGTCAGGTGGTTGTAAAAGGTCAGGTGCTGAAGGAACTTATCTATACAGGAACTCATCATGTTAGCAGAAACGGCCACCTGCATGATTGCCTGAAATAAATATTTCCTCCTTCAGAATTGCATTTAAAGGTTGGAAAAATAAAATTCACAGCAGACCTCAGGTCTGAACCCTCCCGACCCCATCTGTTCTTGTCTGTCGTTTTTCTTATCCTCACCCCTTCATTCAGGTACTGTTCATTGCCAGCAGGTTCTGGCACTCAATTAATATTTGACAAAGGAGGCAAAGACATACAATGGAGTCAAGACAGTCTCTTCAATAAATGGTGCTGGGGAAATTGGACATTACACGTAAAAAAAAATGAAACTAGACTGGCTTATTTCCTTAGCATAATGCTCTCCAGTTCCATCCATGCTGTTGCAAATGGTACACAAAACTTACACGATACACAAAAATAAATTCAAAATGGATACAGGACTTAAACATAAGATGGGAAACTATAAAAATATTAGAGGAATCCACAGGCAGCAAAATCTCACACATATTCCAAAGCAATATTTTGACTGATACAGCTTTAAGGGCAATGGAAACTAAAGAGAAAAATAAACAAATGGAACTACATCAAAATAAAAAGCTTCTGCACAGCAAAAGAAAAACAACAGGAAAGCCCACTGCATGGGAGAACATATTTGCCAATATTATCAATGATAAGGGTTTAATCTCCAATATTTACAGGGAACTCATACAACTCGACTAAAGGAACATAAACAGCCCAATTAAAAAATGGACATCAGACCTAAATAGATACTTTTCAAAGGAGGACATACAGAAGGCCAAGAGCCATGAAAACATGCTTAAAGTCACTGATTACCTGAGAGATGCAAATCAAAATGACAATGGGGTACCATCTCACACCTGTCAAAAATGGCTATCATCAACAAGTCAACAAACAACAAGTGCTGGCGAGGATGTGGAGAAAAAGGAACCCTTGTGCACTGTTGTTGGGAATGCAGACTGGTGCAGCCAATGTGAACAGTATGAAGTTTCCTCAAAAAAAATAAAAATGAAACTCCCATTTTACCCAGTGATCCCACTTCTAGGAATATATCCCAACAAACTAGAAACACGAATCAGAAAGGATATATGCACCCCTATGTTCATAGCAGCACAATTTACAATAGCTAAGATTTGGAAAAAACCTAAGTGCCCATCAGGAGATGACAGGATCAGAAAACTATGGTACAGCTACACAATGGAATACTACCCTGTGGTAAAAAATAAGGAATTCTTACCATTTGCAACAGCATGGATGGAACTGGAGAGCATTATGCTAAGGAAATAAGCCAGTGAGTGAAAGATAAATACCACATGATCTCACTCATTTGTGGAATATAATGAACAACATAAATTGAACAAAAACAAATCCAGAAACAGAGAAGCATTAAGTAGAGCAAATTTAATCACTTGTTTTTATACTTTACTGTCTTATCTTAGTAAAGAATTTAATAAGAGAACAGTACTGTTGGTTTTAGCCCAATATTAAACATGATTGGACCAAAGAAAAGGAAAGTGGACAGCGAATGCCGAGTGTTTAAGAGGGAGTGGACAACAAAATATTTTTTCACTGAAGTCTGATCAATGCCGGTATGTCTGATATGCCAGGAAACACTTGCAGTCTTCAAAAAGTACAATCTCAGCCGTCACTTTGCCACAAAGCATGGCAACTATGCTAGCAAGCAGTCACCTCCAGAATGGGAGGCTACTGCACAGAGGTTGATGGCTAAATTACAGGCTCAGCAAACTGTCTTTCACAGACAAACAGCAATTCAAGAGACAACTACCAAAGCAAGTTTTATGCTATCATTCAAATTACCAAAAGCTAGCAAACCTCTCTCTGAAGGCGAGTTTTTGAAAGAATGTATGATAGAGACAGCAGGTCTCTTGTGTCCAGAGAGCAAAGGCAAGTTTGAAAAACTCAGCTTATTGCACAGGACAGTGACTCATCAAGTGGAACTGATTGATGAAGACTTGGCCAGCAAGTTAAATAGTAAGGCAGAGTTCTTTAAGTTTTATTCACTAGCATTGGATGAAAATAATGACGTAAAGGACACTGCTCAGCTCTTAATTTTTATCCGAGGGATTAGTGAAAATTTTGAAATTATGGAGGAGTTTTTAGCCTTAGAGCCACTGAAAATAAAAACACGGGGAGAGGACTTGTATGACCGGGTGTCTACTGTCATTGAGAAAATGAAGCTACCATGGAGTAAACTTGCTAATATCACGACAGATGGATCTCCAAATTTAACTTGAAAAAATGTTGGACTGCTAAAAAGAATTCAGGATAAAGTGAAAGAAGAAAACCCTAACCAAGATGTTATTTTTCTTCACTGTATTGTTCACCAGGAATCATTGTGCAAGTCTATATTACAACTTAATCATGTTGTTAATCCAGTTGTAAAGCTTGTTAATTTCATTCCAGCAAAGGGACTTTAGCACCATCAGTTTAAGTTTCTGGAGGAAACTGATGCGGATCACCACGACTTACTTTAACACTCTCGTGTCTGCTGGTTGAGTTTGGGCAAAGTTTTCCGACTGTGGGAGCTAAAACAAGAGATTGGTGCATTTTTTAAATTAAAGGGGAAGTCTGACAAATTTACTGAGCTGAGTGACAAGAATTGGCTTTGCATTTGCTATAGATATATTTTCACATTTGAATGAGCTAAATGTGAAACTACAGGGAAAATATCAGTATGTACACGACACGTACACTAATATGAAAGCCTTTAAATCAAAGCTGATTTTCTTTTCCAGACAAATTTCAGACAAAGTCTTCACTCATTTTGCCACACTAGCCACACAGAAGGAGACCATCCAAAACGTGAAGAAATACAGCAAATCACTGGATGACCTGCAAGCAGAATTCTGTCATCGGTTTTTTGATGTTGAAAAAATTGACCAGTCACTTCAACTGATGGCCTGCTAGTCTTTTGTCACAAAACCCTGAAACAGCACCAGAAGAGGTGCAACTGGAACTCATCGATCTTCAGTCTGACTTTGTCCTAAAGGAGAAATTCAGCTCTCTTGAACTAAGAGACTTTTATGCTTCACTTAATGAAGCCACTTTCCCAAACATCTGGAGGATGGCACCAAAGATACCGGTGCTGTTTGGGTCAACTTATGTTTGTGAGCAGACATTGAGCGTCATGAACGTCAACAAAGCCCCTCACAGATCCAGCTTAACTGACGAACACCTCAGATCTATCCCGAGAATAGCCACAACAAAACTAACTCCAGACTTTGATGCATTAGCTAAAAAAGGAGACCAACAACACTGTTCCCACTGAAGTTGATGTTTTAAAGACCAAAAACCTTTCAACCCAGTCTACATTGCCATCTACATCTATGTCCCGGGCATAATTTGGAAGTTGCACTAAAGAAACTGTTTAATTTACTGTTTACACATTTGTTCTTTTCTATTTGTTTTAGTTTTAAATTATTTTATTATATTTAAGTTTAATTTGAAAGGCTTTTGTACTTTTCCTTTGTTAGGCAATTTTATTTTGCCTTTGCCATCTTCAATATAAGGTACTGTATTTGCCGGCGTATAAGACAATTTTTTGGCCCTGAAAAATACGTATTTGCCGGCGTATAAGACGACCCCCTAACATTTCCACTAAAAATACAGAGTTTTGTTATATACTCGCCGTATAAGACTACCCCCCACTTGGAGGCATATTTTTCAGGGCCAAAAAATCGTCTTATACGCCGGCAAATACGGTATGTTATTGTGCTATGATTCCTCCATTTTTTGAAGTTTCAAATTATAATAATTAGTGTTTACATTCTTCTTGTTAAAATGTTTTAAATGAATAAAACTATTGAAATAAAAAAAGACTGTACCCTTTTATGTAATGATGTTTACTTTGAATTTATATTAGTTCACACAAACACTCCATCCATGCTTTTGTTCCGGCCCTCCGGTCCAGTTTAAGAACCCATTGTGGCCCTCGAGTCAAAAAGTTAGCCCACCCCTGGATTAGACCATCAAACCTCAGAGGGAAGGTAGGGGAGGATGGGAGTATGGGGGAAAGATCAACCTTGTATGCATGCATATAAGCCTAACACAGACACCAGGGGGGTGATTGAATGAGTAGAGGGTAGGAAGACAATGGGCGGATAAGGACACATACATAATACCTTAACCAAGATAAAATATATTTTATAGAAAGAAATAGGTAAAATTAATAAAATCAGAAATGAAAGTAAAGAAATAATAACTGACACCACAGAAATACAAAGGGTCATTTAAAAAAATACTATGAAAGACTATATTCCAACAAACTGGAAAACCTGAGTAAGATGGATACATTCCTAGAAATATCCAATATTCCAAAACTCAATTAAGAAAAAAAATTTTAAATAGACTAATAACTGCAGATGAAATTGAAATAGTAATAAAAACTTCCAACAAACAAAAACTCTGGTACAACTGACTTCTAAGGAGAGTTTTAGGAGAAGTAAAATGTATACTCCTCAAACTATTCAAAAAATTCAAGCTGAAACCGGTTTGGCTCAGTGGATAGAGCATCGGCTTGTGGACTATAAGGTCTCAGGTTCGATTCCAGCATGTACCTCGGTTGTGGGCACATCCCCAGTAGGGGGTGTGCAAGGGGCGGCTGATCGATGTTTCTCTCTCATCGATGTTTCTAACTCTCTATCCCTCTTCCTTCCTCTCTGTAAAAAATCAATAAAATATATTTTAAAAAATTCAAGATGAAAAAAACACTTCCAAGCTTTTTTATGAAGCCAGCATTACCTTAATTCTAAAACCAGGTAAGACACTATCAAGAAAGAGAATTACAGGTCCATATCCCTGATGCACATAACTGCTAACATCCTTAACAAAATATCAGCAAATTGAATCCAGCAATACGTTAAAAAGACCATACACTATGTCCAGTTGGGATTAATTCTGGGGATGCAAGGCTGATACAATATTTGCAAATCAATAAATATAATATATCACATTAAGAGATTTCAAGAAAAAAAAACACATGATCATATCAATTGGTGCAGGAAAAGCGTTCAACAAAATCCAACACCCTTTTTGATAAAAACTCTCAGCAAAGTTGAAACAGAGGGATCATATCTCAACATAATAGAGGCCATAGAGCCAACATCATACTCAATGGGAAAAACCTAAAAGTATGTAGAGTAATAACAGGAACAAGACACAGATGCCCACTTTCACTATTCTTGTTCAACATGGTACTGGAAGACCTAGCCATAGCAAGCAGACTAGAAGATAAAAATAAAAATAAAAATAAAAATGCCTCCAAATTGGAAAGGAAGAAGTAAAACTGTCATTATTCCCAAATGTCATGATATTGTACATTAAACGAGCCCTAGCTGAGTTGTCTCAGAGCATCAGCCTGGGGACTGAAGGGTCCCAGGTTCGATTCCAGTCAAGGGCACATGCCCGGGTTGGGAGCTCAATCACCAGCTGGGGGCATGCAGGAGGCCGATCAATGATTCTCTCTCATCATTGATGTCTCTATCTCTCTCTTCCTCTCCCTTCCTCTCTGAAATCAATAAAAAATATATTTAGAAAAACCTAATGATTCTACAAAAAAAAATAACATTTGTAAGTTTTTCATTATCACCAATTACTTTAAATATAAATTGGTTAAATTTTCCGATTAAAATTTGAGGCTATCAGGAGGAACATATTTTTCCCCCTTAGGGGATAATTTAGAGAGTATAATTAATGTTTTAAACTATTTAATTTTACTTACTACCAATTTAACTTGAATCATATACAAAAACAAAATACTATAATAACGTCTTTTTTGCTTTCCTCACTCTGAAAATTGAAATAATTTTTGGAGCTCTGTGTCAGAAAAGCTGAGAAGGTGTGCTGCTAGTAGATACCCCAACTGAACGAAATACCAGACAGTAACTCAAAGTCATTGAAAAAAACAAAGAACTCCCATTAGGAAAACTGTGTCGGTAAATATAAAAACCAGTACTCTAATATGCTTGTTTATTTGTATCCCCTCTATTTCTCTCTATACTACTTAAAAGGTAAAAGCATAAAATTGATTATAAATATATATTAATAGGTATACAAACATAAAAATATAATTTGTGAAAATACCAACATAAAAAGTCAATGGAGATAGTCATGAACAGAGTTTTTGTATACTACTCAAGCTACATTGGTAGTAAGTAAAATTAAATAATTAAAAATGTTAATTATAATCTCTAAATTATCCCTTAAAGGGGGGGGTGTGGAGAGAAACCTGGAAAATATATAGAAAAAGAAATGATGAAAAAATCAAAATAGAGGTTGAAAGGAACAAAAAAGTATGATATACAAAAAATAAAATACAAAAATAACATTTGTAAGTTGTTCATTATCATCAATTATTTTAAATATTAATGGGTTAAATTTTCCGATTAAAAAACGAGGCTATCAGAAGAAACATTTTTAGTTTGTTTTTAAAAATTCATTAAATTATTTGTTTTCAAAATTCTTTTATATTTTTAAATTATAGTTGACATACACAATTATATTAGTTCGGGTGTACAATCCAGTAATTAGACATTGTATTACTTACTAAGTGATCTCATACCCATCTGACATCATATATAGTTGTTAAGATAGTATTGACTATATTCCCTAAACTGTACTTTGAATGTCCATGACTGTTCTGTAACTACAAAGTTATACTTGTGAAATGACTAAATATAAAGAGAGAATCTTCAAAACAGCAAGAGAAAATCAGTTAGTTAACTATAAGGGAACTCCAATTAGATATTCAGCTGGTTTTTCAACAGAAATTTGCAGGCTAGCAGGGATTATCAAGAAATATTCAAAGTGATAAAAAGCAAGAACCTACAACCAAGATTACCCTATCCAGCAAAGCTTTCATTTAGAATTGAAGGACACATAAAGAACTTCCCAGATAAGAAAAAGCAAAAGGAGTTCATTACCGAACCAGTATTACATGATATGTTAAATTTGGGGGACAAGGGGGAGGAGGAGGAAGAGGAGGAAGAAGAGAAAGAGGAAGAGGAAAAAGGAAAAGGAGGAAGAGAGGAAGCAAGGGACTTAAAAAAAAATTATCCCCAGCAATTCAAGATAATGGAAAAGTAGCTGGAAGATGCACTCACCTCCTCCCAGTTCCAAACTGAAATTACAAACAAAATATAAAATAATCAACCTAAATAAGAAACTGGTCGAAAAGGTAGAATTGAGAAAAGAACTGGCCAGGCTCCCATGGTGGGTGGGAGGGCAGCTGAGACTCCCAGGGGGATGTTTCAGCTGCTAATATTCCCCACAAAGAGCAAACCCCACACTGGGCTCCCTACCGCAGAACATCTGGAAGAGGCATGCACATAATATCTGGACAAACCTGGCATCCTCATAAAAGGCCAATGCACACAATCTCATTTGCATTCCCTTAACTTGTGCTCTGGGAAAGAGAGGGTGAAGTGGACTAGAGTCATGTGAAGAGAGATTGGAGTTTGGGACTCTAGGAAGTGAGCTGAAGGGACAACTGTCAGGATCCCTGTGCTGAGTCCCTCTCCCATGCTCAGAAGCCATCTTTCTTGGGTGGAGCACTCCCCTGCTTACAGCATCAGCCTGGGGGAATACAGTAACCCCGCCCTCTGGACTTTCTGTCTCCCCACCCTGTGGGCTCACTACCCTGCTGAGGAGACAGCTACCTGGGGCAGACTGTAGAGATACAGGCAGACTGAATTGTATGGTTTTAGGACAATGGATACACACACACACACACACACACACACACCCAACTTTCTGGTTAACCTGACTGGGGCCTCCCCTTCTAAGGATATACACAAGACCTACCCTCCAGACTCTAAGCTCTCAAATGCTGGTGACATGACCTGCTAAGCACTGGATGCCCATGAAGTCTGAGCCAAATCCAAGACAAATTGAGTGTGTTGCTTTTGGGCAGGAGCTACTCCTTGTCTTTTCCCCCAAGCCTGACTAGAACTTCCCCTTAAGGGGAGGTCTACTAGCCCCACCCTCTTGAATACCAAGGTTCCCACCCTGCTGAGCATAGGCTTCCAGAAGAATCTGGATTTACTGAATTGTATGGCTCTAGGGACAAGGGACAATTTTCCTTCACACACCTGACTGGTGTAGAGACTTCCTTTCACAGGGCCAAATCTTGGGTTGTTTGGACCTGATAAACTCTGCTAGTCTCACCCTGACAACTCCTGAAGAACACAGCTAACCACAAAGGTGCATGGACATCGAGTGTGGAGCAGTTAGACTTGATATACGGTATACCCTGGGACATTTGCAGAGTGGCCTCAGACCCAGAACTTAAGCCTGTGTCAGGCTGGCGAACACCATTCATCCTTCCTAGTGAGTCCATGGGAACCTACCTCATGCAACTCGAGTACTGCTGGCTCCTTCAGTTACTGAGACTAACAGGCAGCAAGAAGGTGGAGAAAGGCAGAGGTGGATATGCTTGGGCCTATTGCTAACTTTCCACCAAACTCGGTACTGTGGGAAGCAAGCCTTGTGGGCAGCTTGGTCCTTCCCATGCTTGCTAAGGCCCAGTAGAGACAGCCACAAACTGCATCACTTTGTAGCTCCACAAAGGATACCCAGGGCAGGTCTCAAGAAGAATCTAAATTGACCTGCACCAGAGTCCCTGCCCTGAGGCTTCAAAGTACACACACCCAGTAGCCTGCTTTAGATAATGTCAGAGCAGGATACACTAGCATCACAAACAATGTATCCAAAGGAAGATCTCAGCAGGCACCAGACACTGTGCAAATTCCCATTTCATGTGGTCAAGAGCAGCCACTGCAGTTCACACACTGTGTGTGTGTGTGTGTGTGTGTGTGTGTGTGTGTGTGTGTGTGTGAGTGTGTGTGTGTTTCGGGGGGTGGGCAATCTGTTATATGCAACCAACCTGAGAGTTAACACTACACACAAAGGAGCCAATAGCAATCAAAAGTCAATTACAGCAGGAAGTCTCACAAAGCCCACACAAAGGACAGTCCTTGAATATCCATTTCAGGTGGTCAAGGAGATTGCATACTGGGTCTCACTGGACACCTACTACACAAGGCCATCCTATCAAGACTGGGAGACATAGAATTTTTGCCTAATACATAGACACAAACACAAGAGGCAGTGAAAATGGGAGACAAAGAAATATGCCCAAAGGAAAGAACAAAAGAAATATCCAGAAAAAAAGCTAAATTAAATGCTATTTACCAGATAGAGAGTTTAAAAAAATGATTATAAGGAAGCTCAAGAAATTTAGTGAACTTCAAAGAACTTAGTGAGATCTTCTACAGCATGAGAAAGGACATGGAAACCATGGAAAAGAACCAGTCAGAAATGAAGATTAAAATATCTGAAATGAAGAGTATACTAGAAGAAATCAATAGTAGGTTGAATGAAACAAAGGATCGAATCAGCAAGTGGAAAGAAAGGGTAGCAAAAAACACCTAATGAAAAACACAAAAAGAAAAATAAGATTTTAAAAAAATGAGGATAGTCTAAGGAAACTTTCAAACAACATAAAGGTGACAACACAAAAATTTTAGGGGCACCATAAGAAGAAGAGACAGAAGAAGAGATTGAGAACTTATTTAAAGAAATAATGACTGAAAACTTCACTAACTTTTAAAATGTCAAAGATTAAAAACAAGAGGGAATCTTAAGAACAGCAAAAAGAAAGAAGACATTTAGAAGAATCACTCTACCTGATATCAGACTATATACAATGCCATAGTAATCAAAACAGCACAGTATGGAGATAAAAACAGATATATAGATCAATGGAACAGACTGGAGAATCCAGAAGTAAACCCATGCCTTTATTATGGTGAATTAATATCTGACAAAAAAAGGAAAGAACAGATGAAACCGGTTTGGCTCAGTGAATAGAGTGTCTGCCTGCGGACTGAAAGGTCTGGGGTTTGATTCCAGTCAAGGGCATGTACCTCGGTTGTGGGCATATCCCCAGTGGGGGTGTGCAATAGGTGGCTGATCAATGTTTCTCTCTCATTGATGTTTCTAACTCTCTATCCCTCTCTTTTCCTCTCTGTAAAAAATCAATAAAATATATTTTTTTAAAAGGAAAGAACATACAATGGGGTAAAGACAATCTATTCAATAAACAGTGTTGAGAAAACTGGACAGGTATGTACAAAAATACACTCAAAATGGATTAAATACTTAAATGTAAGACTTGAAACCATAAAAATTGCAGATTGCAGGGGAAAACATGAGCAGTAAAATTTTGGACACTTCTCATAACAATATTTTTTCTAATATATGTTTTCAGTAAATGGAAACAAAAATAAATAAATAAATAAATAAATAGAACTAAATGGAACTAAAAAGTTTTGTTTTGGTTTTTTTTACAAAGAAAACCATCAACAAAACAAGGAAAACAAACCACCGCATGGAAGAACATATTCAGCAATATTACACCTAATAAGGAGTGAATATCTAAAACTTATATAACTGAACATCAAAAACTACAAATAATCCAATTAAAAATTGGCAAAGAACCTGAATAGACACTTCTTCAAAAAGGACAAACAGATGACTAATAGACATATGATAAGATTCTCAACATCACTAATCTGATCAGAGAAATGCAAATTAAAACCACAATGAGATAACACCTCATACTTGTCAGAGTGACTATCATCAATAAAACAACAAACAAGTGTTGGTAAGGATGAGGAGAAAAGGAAACCCTCATGCACTGTTGTTGGGAATGCATATTTCCACACTGTGGAAAACAGTATGGAGGTTCCTCAAAAAACTAAAAATGAAAGAGCCTTATGGGCTAGCAATTCACTTCTGGGAATATATTCAAGGAAACCAAACCACTAACTCAAAAGAAAGTATGTATGCACTGCTATGTTCATTGCAACATTATTTACAATAGCCAAGATTTGGAAGCAGCCCAAGGGCCCATCAGTGGATTAGTGAATAAGACAGCTGTTGTACATTTACATCACGGAATACAATTCAGCTATAAAGTCAAAGGAAATCTTGCTTTTCTAACAGCATAATGGTCCCAGAGGATATTATGCTAAGTGAAACAAGCCAGTCAGAGAAATATAAGTACCATAAGATTTAACTTACTAGGAGAGTAAAATCTAAAGAACAAAATTAACAAACAAAATTGAAACATATTCTTAAACACAGAGAACAGACTGAATGTTTCTGGAGGGGAAGGAGGTTGGGGGTTGTGTGAAAAAGATAAAGGGATTAAGGGGAAAAAAAACCACACCAAAAAACTCATAGACACAGAAAACAGTTTGGTGATTATCAGAGGAAATGTGTAGGGATAGGATGGAGACAGATAGAAGAGGGTAAAGGAGAAGGAGACTTGATTTGGGGTGATGAACACACAATATAATATACAGATGATATATTATAGAATTGTGCACATGAAACCCATATAATTTTATTAACAACTGTCACCCCCAATGAATTCAATAAAAATAAACAAATAAATAAATAAGTTTGAAAGAGATGAATGGGTTGAAAACAAAAATGATAAAAGACATTCCATACAAATAATAACCAAAAGAGAGCTGGGGTAACAATACTATTATTAGACAATATGGAAAATAAGTTAAAAAAATTGTTACAAGAGTTACATTTAGGGGGGGAGAAAAATGGCAGAAGAGCAGATGGGCTGTTTCTGAGTCTTGTCCCGAGGAAGAGAGAGAGAGCAGCTGAGGATCACACTAGGAGTGCTGGTCAACAAGCCAGGAGACTGGCAAACACCAGAGGAAACTTGGGGTCTGCTGATCAGGGTGTCCCCGACAGTTGAGCACCCACAGCTAGGTCCCTTACTGGAGATACTTGCCGGCGCATACGGGGAAATCTTGCCATCTTGGAAGGGAAGAGGTTTGAGTCGGAGGCCTAAATATCCACAGCCCCAAGGAACACCAAGCAGCTGTGAGATCCTGAACACTGATCATAGCCAGCATGAACACTTGGACCCAGAGGAATGCTCAGATTTCTCAGTGATTCGGTGGGTGAGTCCCCCTCGGTCCGGTAGCCCTGATTGAGTCCCACTCAGTGCAGTAACACACGTGCACCAGTTCGCAAGCACCAGCTCACGCGCACCAGCTCGTGTGCACCAGGCACACAGCGGCTGAAGGACTGACTGGTCCTGGATTTGCAGGAAGCCCCATGGTTTTGGGCTGGAGGCGCCCCTGACTGTGGACAGGGCTCCTAAGAGGGGAGATATCTAAGGAGCAGCACATCTGGATCTGAATCCAAGAAATATCCGCAGAATTACAGGGGAGTGCAGTCAGCTCGGGACCGCCCCCCCCACCCCCCGAGGCCTCCATAGATCAGGGACACAGAGAGGGGAAAAAAGATAGAAAGGCTTTAGAGTCCTGGAAGGCATCCAGAAACACTGCCACCCAGAGGCTAAAGCACATATGGTCTCTAGATATGCTTAAAAATCAGGACTTGTAATCAATGCAGAGGAACAGTGAAACACAGGGAACTGCAACTACCGCCCAGACGGGGAACAGGCATGCCAGACAGAACAACATAGAAAGTGAATGACCTTCATTACTGCAAATTTTGTTTAATTTTTAATTTTAAGTTTTTAATGGTTTAATTTTTGTTTTTTACTTACATTAATTGCAAAGTTTACATAAGAAATTATTTTTTGGGCCGAAACTGATTTGGCTCAGTGGTAGAGCGTTGGTCTGCAGACTGAAAGGTCCCAGGTTCGATTCCGGTCAAGGGCATGTACATTGGTTGCGGGCACATCCCCGATTGAGGGTGTGCAAGAGGCAGCTGGTCGATGTTTCTCTCTCATCGACATTTCTAGCTCTCTATCTCTCTCCCTTCCTCTCTGTAAAAATATCAATAAAATATATTTTTTTAAAAAAAAAATTATTTTTTCGTCTTCCCTCACTTGATTTTACCTTTTTAATTAATTCATTTTTATAGGTAATCAACATTATTACTACTGCTATTTTACCTTTTTTATCTTTTTCATCTTATTTTCTTTTGTTTATTTTTATTACTAGTTTTAAGTGTCATATGATATTCCTTTTTTCTTTCTTTCTTTCTTTTTCTTTTTTTATCTTTTCCCCCCTTCGGGATTACTATTCTAAAGACTATTTGTACCTTTCCTTCTCCAACGCTCTATTCTATCCCAAATCTACCTTTATGACATCTCTCTCATCCTAACCCTTTCCCTTTGGTGTCCTGCTTATCTTAACCCTTTACTCCTCTAGATTTATCTTACTCTTTCTGTTTACCCCTCCAAAATTTTCACCTGACCTGTATATATATATTTCCCAACCCCCTACTCCAATCCCATTCACACCTACCTTGTCACTGCCCCCTGCACACAAAAAACAATCCTTCTCTCTACCCCTTTGTTGTTGTATGTTGAATGCTAACTATATCAAAGTTTTATGCTTTTTTTGTAAGATTGGTTTGCTTATACTTTTTATTGGATAGTATGTTTTTGTTATCTGGGTGCTAGTCACCTTTATTGGAGGATATTAATATTGCAAACACATTTCTGTTCAGTGCCTTGTATGTTGTACCTGGTTGTGTTGTATTTTGTGCCTTTAAATCAAAGCAGGAGGGAGAGAACTACGTAACCAGGCATCCTAAAAAGAGGGATAAGGGGGAGGCTAAAAAACAACCCGCCTATGAAAGAAAATCAACCATCACCAGAAAAGGAAGTAAACGAGTTAGAGGCAAGCAACCTACCAGAGCAAGAATTCAAAATAATGATCATAAGTTGGCTAAAAAGAATGGAAGACAAATTTGAGAAAATGAAGACGACCCAAGGGGAAATTAAGGTGACCCAAGAAGAAATGAAAAATGACATCGCTTCTATGAAGAACTCAATCGAAAGCATCAAGAGTAGACTAGAAGAAGCAGAAGACAGCATCAGTGAGCTAGAAGACAACATGGAAAAAAATACCCAATTACAGCAGCTTCTAGAAAAAAAAAATTAAAAAACAGGAGGAGAGCCTACGGGAGCTTTGGGACAATACAAAACAAAACAATATTAGAATAATAGGGGTTACAGAAGGAAAGGAAACTGAGCAAGATATGGAAAATTATTTCAAGAAATAATGACAGAAAACGTTCCTGAGAGAGAGAAAAAAATAACCCCACACAAATCCAAGATGCTCGCAGAGTCCCAAACAAAATGAATCCCCAAAGACCCACACCTAGGCACATTATTATTAAATTGGCAAACACCATCGACAAAACCAGAATCTTAAAAGCAGCCAGAGACAGAAAGTTACATATAAAGGAACCCCCATCAGACTAGCAACTGATTTCTCAACAAAAACTGATCAGACCAGAAGGCAATGGGACGACATATACAAAGTCATGTAAAGGAAGGGTCTGAATCCAAGAACTATACGCAGAAAGGCTATCAATCAAAATTGAAGGTGAAATCAGGAGCTTCACAGACAAAAAAAAGACTAAAGGAATTTAGCTCAACCAAACCAGCAATGCAAGAACTGTTAAAGGGTCTACTGTAAAAATAAAGAAATAGGAAGCAAAGAAGGAACACAGGGGGTTAGAATAAAAATGTCATCAAATACCTATCAATAATAACTTTAAATGTAAATGGTTTAAATGCTCCAATCAAAAGACACAGGGTAACAGATTGGACAAGAAAGCAAGACCCATACATCTACTGTCTACAAGAAACCCACTTCAGAAAAAAAGATGCTCACAGACTGAGGGTGAAGGGATGGAAAAAGGTGTTCCAGGCCAACGGAAATGGGAAAAAAAAAAAAAGGCCGGGGTAGCAATACTTATATCTGACAATCTAGATCTCAAAGTCAAGGACATAACAAGAGATCAGGAAGGCCACTTCATAATACTAAAGGGAGTAATCCAACAAGAAGAAATAACCCTGGTAAACATATATGCACCCAATACGGGAGCACCCAAATACATAAAGGAACTGCTGGAGGACATTAAGGGAGAGATTAATAGCAATGCAATCATAATAGGAGATTTTAATAACCCATTGTCACATCTGGACAAATAATTTAAACAAAAAATCAGCAAAGAAACATCAGTCCTAAATGATGCACTAGACCAGATGGAATTAATCGACAACTTCAGAAAATTCCATCCCAAAGGCACAGAATATACATTCTTCCCAAGTGCACATGGGTCATTCTCAAAGATAGACCACATGTTGGGACATAGGCAAAGTCTCTTCAAATTCAAGAAGATAGAAATCATATCAAGCATTTTCTCAGATCATAGTGCCATAAAACTGGAAATCAACTACAATAATAATAGTCCAAAGAAATCAAACACATGGAGACTAAATAGCATGCTATTGAACAAAGACTGGGTTACCAGAGAAATCAATGAAGAAATCAAAAACATCATGGCAACTAATGACAATGAAAACACAACAATCAAAAATCTATGGGACACAGCAAAAGCTCTTTTGAGAGGGAAGTTCATATCTCTACAACCCTATTACAAAAAACAAGAAAGAATGGTAACAAATTATCTAACCATACAACTCAAGCAGTTAGAAAAAGAACAGCAAGAAAGGCCCAGTGTAAGCAGAAGGAAGGAAATAATAAAAATCAGAGCTGAGATTAACGACATAGAGACCAAAGGCACAATACATAAGATCAACAAAACCAAGAGCTGGTTCTTTGAATGGATAAACAAGATTGATGAACCTCCAGCCAGGCTAACCAAGAAACAAAGAGAGAGGACCCAAATAAACAAAATTAGAAATGAAAGAGGTGAAATAACAACAGACCCCGCCGAAATACAAAGGACTGTTACAAAATAATACGAACAACTCTCTTCCAACAAACTGGACAACCTAGAGGAAATGGACATATTCCTAGAAAAATACAACCTTCCAAAACTCAAGCAGGAAGAATCTAAAAATCTCAATAGACCAGTGACTTGAGAAGAAATTGAAGCAGTCATCAAAAAGCTTCCAGCAAACAAAAGCCCAGCAAACAAAAGCCTAGGGTAAAACACAGGAGAGTTTTACCAAACATTCAAGGAAGAACTAAAACCTATCCTCCTCAGACTATTCCAAAAAATTCAAGAGGAAGGAACACTGCCAAACTCCTTTTATGAAGCCAGCATCACACTAATACAAAAACCAGATAAAGACAACTTAATGAAAGAGAATTACAGGCCAATATCCCTCATGAACATAGATGTCAAAATCCTCAACAAAATTCTAGCAAATCGGCTCCAGCAGTACATCAGGAAGATCATACACCATGACCAAGTAGGTTTTATTCCCGGAATGCAAGGATGGTACAATATTCGCAAATCAATAAACGAGATACATCACATACACAAATTGAGAGATAGAAATCATATAGTCATATCTATCTATGCAGAAAAGGTATTTGATAAAATCCAACACCCTTTCCTGATAAAAACTCTCAACAAGGTGGGAGTACAAGGATCATACCTTAACATAATAAAAGCTATATATGATAAACCCACAGCCAACATCACCCTCAAGGGGCAAAAACTAAAACCATTCACTCTAAGAACAGGAGCAATACAGGGATGCCCATTCTCACCACTCCTTTTTGACATAGTACTGGTAGTACTCGCCATTGCAATTAGACAAGAAGAGGAAATAAAAGGCATCAAAATTGGAAAAGAAGAAGTAAAGCTGTCACTATTTGCAGATGACATGATATTGTACATAGAAAACCCAAAAGACTCCATCAAAAAGCTAATAGACTTAAAAAATGAATTTGGCAATGTAGCAGGATACAAAATCAATGCCAAGAAATCAGTGGCATATCTTTACACCAATAGTGAACTTACAGAAACAGAGACTAAAAAAGCAATCCCGTTTACCATCGCACCAAAAAAATTAAGATACCGAGAAATAAACTTAACCAAGGAGGTAGAAGACCTATATGCAGAAAACTACATGACACTGAAAAAAGAGATAGAGGAAGATGTAAACAGATGAAAGAACATACCATGTTCATGGATTGGTAAAATCAACATCATCAAAATGTCCATACTTCCCAAAGCAATATATACCTTCAATGCACTCCCCATGAAAATACCATGGACATACTTCACAGACCTAGAAAGAACTCTCCAAAAATTCATTTGGCAAAATAAAAGACCCCGAATAGCCTCAGCAATCTTGAGAAATAAGAATAAAGTAGGAGGAATCTCAATACCAGATTTCAAGCTATATTATAAAGGAACTGTTCTCAAAACAGCCGGGTACTGGCACAAGAACAGACATATAGATCAATATAATATATTAGAGAATCCAGACATCAACCAAATCAATATGCTCAATTAATACTTGACAAAGGAGGCACGAGCATACAATGGAGTCAAGACAGTCTCTTCAATAAATGGTGTTGGGAAAATTGGACAGATACATGCAAAAGAATGAAACTAGATCACCAACTTACACCATACACAAAAATAAACTCAAAATGGATACAGGACTTAAACATAAGACGGGAAACCATAAAAATACTAGAGGCATCCACAGGCAGCAAAATCTCAGACATATGCCTAAAGAACTTCTTCACTGATACTAACCCTAGGGCAATGGAAGCTAAAGAGAAAATAAACAAATGGGACTACATCAAAATAAAAAGCTTTATTACATCAAAAGAAACCATCAACAAAACAACAAGAAAACCCACTGTATGGGAGAACATATTTGCAAATGATATCACTGATAAAGGTTTAATCTCCAACATCTACAGACAGCTTATACAACTCAATAAAAGGAAAATGAATGACCTAATTAAAAAATGGGAAATGGACCTAAATAGAATCCTCTCAAAAGAAGACAGAAGGAAGACCAAGAGGCACATGAAAACATGCTCCAAGTCACAAATTATCCGAGAGATGCAAATCAAAACAACAATGCAGTACCATCTCACACCTGTCAGAATGGCCAACATCAACAAAACAACAAACAACAAATGTTGGCGAGGTTGTGGAGAAAAAGGAACCCTCGTGCACTGCTGGTGGGAATGCAGGTTGGTGCAACCACTGTGGAAAACAGTATGGAGCTTCCTCAAAAAACTGAAAATGGAACTCCCATTTGACCCAGTAATCCCACTACTAGGAATATACCCCAAGAAACCAGAAACACCAATCAGAAAGGATATATGCACCCCTACGTTCATAGCAGCACAATTTACAATAGCTAGGATTTGGAAACAGCCTAAGTGCCCATCAGCAGATGAATGGATCAGAAAACCATGGTACATCTACACAATGGACTACTATGCTGCCATAAAACGGAAGGAATTCTCATCATTTGCATTAACCTGGATGGAATTGGAGAGCATCATGCTGAGTGAAATAAGCCAGTCAATGAAAGAGAAACACTACATGACCTCACTCATTTATGGATATTAAAGAACATTATAAATGAATGAACAGAAAGATAATTATAGTGACAGTAAAACAACAAGCAGATTGTCAAATGACATCGGGGGCGGGGCTGGAGGAGAGGGTAGGAAGATCTGGAGGAGATAAGAGATCAACCGAAGGACTGGTATGCTTGCATATAAGAACAACCAATGGACACAAAACTCTGGGGTGGGCGGGCATCTATGAGGGGGGCAATGGTAAGCTATACACAGATAATACCTTAATAAATTAAAAAAAAAGATTTACATTTATATTGATAAAAGTGTCAATCCTTTAAAAATATAACAATTATAAGTATATGTTCATCCCAGCTGGTGTTGCTAAGTGGTTGAGCATAAACCTATTAAACAGAAGGTCATGGTTCAATTTCTAGTAAAGGTACATGCCTGAGCTGCAGGCTCTATCTGAAGTATGGGGCATACAGGAGGGAATAAATCAATGATTCTCTCTCATCACTGATGTTTCTGTCTCTCTCTCCTTCTCCCCCTTCCTCCCTGAAATCAATAAAAATATATTTTTTATAAAAATATATATATATATATATATATAGCCTATCTAATAAAGAAGAAATATGCTAATTGACCATCACACCCTCACAAAGATGACAGCGCTCACAGCCATTAAGGAGGAAGTATGCTAATTGACAGTCAGGCCCTCAAAGATGGCAGTGCCTCAGCTGCCCTCAGCCCCACAGCCACCCAGGGCCGGCCTGAAGCACAGGCAAGCCTTGGATGTTAGATACCCAGCCAATGCCTGAGGCACAGGCAAGCCTCAGATGTCAGCTGCCTCGCCGCTTAGGGTCGGCCTGAGGGACAACCAAACAACTGAACTAGCAGGCTGTTTGGGGCCACCAGGCTGGTGGGGGGCGGTTAGTGAGGGGCAACCAGGCTGGGTCGGGGGGGGGGCAGTAAGAGGCGACCAGGACAGTGGGAGAAGCAGTTGGGGGAAACCAGGCCATCAGGATGGGAAGTTAGGGGCAACCAGGCTGAGGGGAGGCCAGTTGGGAGCAACAAGGCAGGCAGGGAAGGGGCACTTGGGGTGACCTGGCCAGAAGCAGTGGGCAGTTAGGAGTGACCAGGCCAGCGGGGGGTAGGGGAGCAGTTAGGGGCGATCAGGTCAGCATACAGAGACAGTGAGGGGTGACCAGGCTCGCAGAGGGGGGGCAGTTAGGGGTGACTAGACAGGCAGGCAAATGAGCAATTAGGAGCCAGCAGTCCAGGATTGCCAGTCTAGACCTCCTAGGGGTTCCAGATTGGAGAGGGTGCAGGCTGAGTTGAGGAGATTCCCCCCACCCGTGCACGAATTTGATGCACCAGGCATCTAGTATTCATATAATAACAAAACCCCAAAATATATGAAGAAAAACTGGCAGATTAAAGGGGAATAAACACCTCTATAATAATAGTTGGAGACTTCAATAACCTTCCTTCAATAATGGAAAAAATAGCTGGACAGAAAATCAATAAGTAAATAGAGGAATTGAATGACACTGCTAACTAACTTTACCTAACAACAGTAATGGGTAAAGAGTGAAACATTCCCCCTAAGACCAGGAGCAAGACAAGGACGCTTCTTTTCACCATTTCTATTTAACATTGCATGGCAGTTCTAGCCAGAGAAAGTAGGCAAGAAAAAGAAATAAAAGTCATCTAAATTGGAGCAGAAGAAGTAAGTTTATTTTTATTATTTCTATTTGCAGATGACATGATTCTAAAGAATCTACAAAAATATATAATAAATTTGGCATTGTTGCAAGGTACAAGATCAATTGAAAGTTAGGAATATTATTAAACCAAGGACTTGCAAAAAGTATATTTGAAAACTATAAAACATTCTTCAATTAAATTAAAGAATACCTAAATAAATGAAACAACATCTCATGTTCATGAATTACAATACTCCTATAGCAATTTTCACTCAAAATCCGAATGATCTCTTCTAGAGAAATAAAAAAGCCAATTCTAAAACTTGTGTAGAATTGCCTGGGACCCTGAACAGCCAAAACAGAGAATAAAATTGGAGGACTTACATTTCCCATTTTCAACAATGACTGCAAAGGTATAATTATCAAAAGACTACGTTACAGGTTAAATAAATGGCATGATAAGAAGTCACCTTGGTCTCTCCTTGAAGTTCCCTCAATTTAAACAGCTATAATTCAACAAAGAAATCCCTTCTCAATGCACAAATGCATCTAAGAGATCCATGAATTTCAGAATGAAGGTGGGCCAGGAGGAGCAAACCAGGGAGGTGGAAAGGGAGAATAGGTGAGATGGCCCAGAGACACAGCCTGGAGCTCACACCCCAGGGCTCAGTAAGGGCTTAGCCTGGAGGAAAGAGGCATCAAATTGCTGCTGACACGCTCTTCAGGCTGGTAGAGCAGATACAGTGAGCATTCTTTTTTCTTCTTTTTATTTTTAATATATTTTATTGATTTTTTACAGAGAGGAAAATACAGGGATAGTTAGAAACATCAATGAGAGAGAAACATTGATCAGCTTCCTTCTGCACACCACCTACTGGGATGTGCACACAACCAAGGTACATGCCCGTGACCGGAATTGAACCTGGGACCCTTCAGTCCACAGGCAGATGCTCTATCCACTGAGCCAAACCGGTTTCGGCATACAGTGAGCATTCTTACACGGGGGGGGGGGGGGGTATGAGCTCTGAATGAACTCAGTGACATGGTCAAGGAGTGAGAGGTGTGAACACGATTATCAGACAATCAGCATTCCAGACAAGCAAAGCTATGGAGCCTGGCCACCTCCTATCAGCCTTCCAGAGTCAGTATCAGGTCCCAGAAGAGGCTGTGGCAGTGAGTATCAGGTTGTAGTGCATGTAATCTGCAAACCTAAGAATTGGTGTTACAGAAACACCTTTTCACTGCATAACAGGCACACTTTGTGATTGATCCCAGGGTTCAGGAGAGACAGAGGGAGTACTGCAGAGGTCTGCCAGTCAAAGCAATGAAGGAAATGGCCAACTTCCCCAACTCGCCCCACCCATACACATTGTAGCTGCATGACCAGCAGAGTTTGGCTGCAGGGGGCAGCACAGGGATTTCACAATTTTAGAACACCATCACCCACCACAATCCCCCATGGGCTTAGTCCCCTGAGACTCAGGCCACCTGAATATAGATGAAATACTCACCATCCCAAGAATCGCAGGCCATTGTCCACCACCCTGCAGAAATCTTGAAAGCCAGAGCAGTGCAGGTGAAGAAAGAAGTTGTTATTCAGCTACTGACAAACAATAGAAAGACTTCTTATGAACCAACTACAGAAGTGCCACTCATACATAGATACTTAGAGAAGGAATTTGTCAAATAACCAACAAGCAGCATAGAATGAAAATGAAAAATCTCCAGCAAATAAATTTAAAGACATGAAATATGTTATTTAAATAATAGAGACTTCAAGACTGAAAAAACACAATGAGATGCAAGAAAAAACTCAATGAGACGCATGAAAGGCAGATTATCAGTTTAATGAACTAAAAAATCAAATTGAGTACTTTACCAAAGAGATCAAAACTTTAAAAATGGAATTAAATAGTCCCATCAGTGTGGCTCAGTGATTGAGCATTGACCTATGAACCAGGAGGTCACAGTTAAATTTCTAGTCAGGGCACATACCTAGATTGTGGGCTTGATCCCCAGTGAAGGACACGCAGGAAACAGCTGATCAATAATTCCTTCTCATTGCTGATGTTTCTATCTCTCCCTCCCTCTCATTTCCTCACTGAAATCAATAAAAATATATTTTTTTAAACTTTAAAGAAAGAACCAAACAGGAATTCTGGAGATAAAGAACCCAATTTAAAAAGATAAAGAAAATGAGTAGTGGAAAAAAAGGGGGGGAAAAAGAATGACTAGTCAGCATAGAAAAACAGCTGACAAGACAGAGGCAAGAATTAGTGATAACAACCATAGTAATCTAGAAATGAAGAAGGAAAAATAGAGAGACATAGGCATAAACAATAAAAAAAACTACAAAACTATACTAGTAAATATAGTTTTTGTAATTACTAGTATAGTTTTTGTATATTACTAGAATAGTTTTTGTAGTTTTTGTAATATGTAATATGTATATATACAAAAACTATCTGACTCCATCAGAAAAAAACCACACACAATCCTATCTAATAAAAGAGTAATATGCAAATTAACCATCACTCTGCTAAACCCACAAGCCACACCCACTGGCCAATCAGAGAAAGTATGCAAATTAACCCCAATCAAGATGGCTGCAGCCACAGAGAGCAGTTGAGAGGCTTGAGTTTCCCCTGCAACAGAGGAAGCCAAGCTTTCCACACACTCTGGCCAGCCTAGGCCTCAACTCAAGGTTACAAAGTTTCAATTATAGAAGATAAATCCCAAGAAAAATGACGGCAGCCATGGAGCTGGAGAGAACAGGCTAGGGTTGACCCCAGCAACAGAGGAAGCTAAGCTTTCCACCTTCCCTTGCTAGCCTAGGCCTCCACTCAAGGCTCCAAAGTTTCAATTATAGAAGGTAAACAAATCCAAACAGAAATGGCAGCAGCCACAGAGGGAGTAGGAAGCTTGGCTCTGCTGCAGGCTTCAAAGTTTCAATTGTAGAAGGTAAATAAATTCTAGATACCAGGGCCTCTGTTTGGGTCGCCAGGGGGCGTGGCCAGCCTGCAAACCACCACAGGCCCCTCACCCAGGCTTCCCAATGCCCCAAGGGAACCCCCACCCTAATCCAGGACACCTTTCAGGGCAAACCAGCTGGCCCCCACCCATGCACCAGGCCTCTATCCTATCTAATAAAAGAGTAATATGCAGATTTACCATCACTCCAAACACACATGGCTGCCCCCATGTGGTCGAAGATCCTGCCCCTATGTGGACACAAGATGGCCACCACAATATGGCCAGCAGGGGAGGGCAAGTGGGAGGCACCAGGCCTGCAAGGGAGGGCAGTTGAGAGGGACTAGGTCTGCAAGGGAGGGCAGTTGGAAGCAATCAACCCTGCAGGGAGGGCAGTTAGGAGTGACCAGGACAGCAGATAAATGATGTATGTATGGATGTATGGATGTATGGATGTATGTATGTATGGATTGATGGATGGGTGATGGATGGGTGGACAGATGGATGTCTGGTCCCTAAGTCCCTTTTGAAATAAGAGGGGAGGCATTAATAATTGGCTTCTAACTGGGTGAGGCTAGGACAGCCATGGGCAAACTACGGCCCATGGGCTGGATCTGGCCCGTTCGGCTGTTCTATCTGGCCCGGGAAGCCAAAAGAGCAGAGGATTCTCTTGCTCTCCCCTCTGCTCCTTCACCAGCAGCCCAAGATGAGATTGCCAGCATGGTCAGGTTGCTTTTGTTCCAGCCCTCCGGTCCAGTTTAAGAACCCATTGTGGATTCCTCGGCGCACTTCCTCTCCGCATGTGAGCGTCTCCCTACCTCAGCACTTTGTGGCTCCCAGTCCGATCCGTGAGCCTCTCTCTTTCTTTCTAGTTGTAGCTATTCCACTCCTCCAGCTTTCCTGAGGTTTTGGTGAAGTTCTTTTTGACTTTAGTTGTTTTTTAAATTAAATTGTTGATGAGAAAATGGTGGAAGAATAGGTAGGCAAGTTCTGACCTGGGTCCCAAAGAGTAAGGAGAGAGCAGCCAAGGGTCACGCTGGGAGTGCCTGTCAACAAGCCAAGAGAAAGGCGAACACCTGGGGAAACTGGGGGCTGCCTGATCAGGGTGCCCCTTATAGTTAAGCACACACAGCTGGGCCCTTTCCTTGGAGCGACCTAAGGGCAACTACGGGGAAATCTCGCCATCTTGATGGGAAGAGGTTTGGATTAGAGGACTGAATATCCACGGCCCTAAAGACCACCAAGCAGCTGTTCGCCCCTAAACGCTGACCACAATCAGCATGAACACTTGGACTCAAAGGAGTGATCCACCCCAGGGTGAAAAATCAGATTTTGCGGAGATAGGGTGAGTTCCCCCCACGGCACACTTCCCCCGCCCAGCAGGCGCAAACCAGGCGCACAGAGGGGTCTGTGTTTACAAGAAACCCCAGGGGTTTGGGCTGGAAGAACCTCTGATTGTGGTCAGGGCTCCTAAGTGGGGGGATATCTAAGGAGCAGCACGTTTGGATCTGACTCAGAGAGAGTTACAGGCGAGTGTGGTTGGCTTCTCCCGCCCAACCCCCACCCCTCCATAGATCAGGGACACAGAGAAGAGAAAAAAAAGCTAGAAAGGCTTCAGAACCCTGGCTCTCTGCCACCAAGAAACACCGCCATCAAGAGGCTACAGTACATATGGACTCTAGAACTGCTTAAAAATTAAGACCTGATTACAACACAGAAGAAACACAGGGAACTGCAATTACCGCCCAGACTGGGAACTGGTGAGCTAGACAAAACAACATAGGAAGTGAATGACCTTCAATACTGCAAATTTTATTTAATTTTTTATTTTGATTTTCTAATTGTTTAATTTTTTCTGTTTTTGTTTTGTTTTTTAAGTTACATTAGTTGCAAAGTTTACTTAAGAAGATATGTTTTTCATCTTCCCTCACTTGATTTTACCTTAATTAATTAATTTTATATGTAATCAATATTATTACTACTACTATTTTGCCTTATTATCTTTTTATCTTATTTTATTTTGTTTATTTTTATTATTATTTTTAAGTGCCATATTATATACTTTTTTTTCTTTCCTTTTATTCTTTTCACTTCCCCTCCCCTTTGGGATTACTATTCAACAGACTATTTATACCTTTCTTTCTCCAATGCTCTATTCTAACTTAAACCCACCTTTATGCCATCACTCTCTTCCTAACCCTTTCCATTTGGTGTCCTGCTTATCTTAACTCTTTACTGCTCTAGATTTTCCCTATTTTTTTCTATTTACCCCCTCGTAAAATTTCACCCTTCCTGTGTATATCTAACTCCCAACCCCCTACTCCAAGCCCATTCACACCTACCTTGTTGCTGTCCTAAAAAAAAAAAAAATCCTCTCTACCTCTTTGTAGTTGTATGCTAAATGCCAACTATATCAAAGTTTTATGCTTTTTTGTAAGATTGGTTTGCTTATTCTTTTTATTTCATTCTATGATTTTGTTAGCTGGGTTCTAGTCACCTTTTTTGGAGGATATTAATATTGCAAACACTTTTCTGTTCAGTTCCTTGTGTGTTGTACCTCATTGTGTTGTATTTTGTACCTTTAAATCTAAGCAGGAGAGAGAGAACTACATAACCAGGCATCCTAAAAAGAGAGATCATGGGGGAGGCTAAGAAACAACCCGTATATGAAAGAAAATCAGGCATCACCATAAAAGGAAGTAAACGAGTTAGAGGCAAGCAACATACCAGAGCAAGAATTCAGAGTAATGATCATGGGATGGCTAAAAAGAATGGAAGACAAAATTGACAATATGAGTAAAACCCAAGAGGAAATGAAGAAGAACCAAGAGGATCTGAAGAAGAACCAAGAGGAAATGAAGGTGACCCAAGAAGAAATGAAAAATGACATTGCTTCTATGAAGAACTCAATCGAAAGCATCAAGAGTAGACTAGAAGAAGCAGAGGACGGCATCAGTGAGCTAGAAGACAAGATGGAAAAAAATACCCAATTAGAGCAGCTGCTAGAAAAAAAAATCAAAAAAACAAGAGGAAAGCCTACGGGAGATTTGGGACAATACAAAACAAAACAATATTAGAATAATAGGGGTCCCAGAAGGAAAGGAAACTGAGCAAGATATGGAAAAAGTATTTCAAGAAATAATGACAGAAAACTTTCCTGAGATAGAGAAGAAAAAACCCACACAAATCCAAGATGCTCCAAGAGTCCCCAACAAAATGAAACCCCAAAGATCAACACCTAGACACATTATAATTAAATTGGCAAAAACCATCGACAAAACCAGAATCTTAAAAGCAGCCAGAGAGAGACAGAAAGTTACATATAAAGCAACCCCCATCAGACTAGCAACTGATTTCTCAACAGAAACTCATCAGGTCAGAAGGGAATGGGATGACATATACAAAGTCATGCAAAGGAAGGGTCTGAACCCAAGAATACTGTACCCTGCAAGGCTGTCAATCAAAATTGAAGGTGTAATCAGGAGCTTCACTGACAAAAACAGACTAAAGGAATTTAGCTCCAACAAACCAGCAATGCAAGAAATGCTAAAGGGTCTACTGTAAAAAAAAAGAAATAGGAAGCGAAGAAGGAACACAGGGAGATAGAATAACAATGGCATAAAATACCTACCTATCAATAATAACTTTAAATGTAAATGGTTTAAATGTTCCAATCAAAAGACATAGGGTAAGAGGTTGGAAAAGAAAGCAAAATCCATACATCTGCTGTCTACAAGAAACCCACCTCAGAAAAAAAGACGCCCAGGGACTGAAGGTGAAAGGATGGAAAAAGGTTTTCCAGGCAAACGGAAATGAAAAAAAAGCTGGGGTAGCAATACTTATATCTGACAAATTAGATCTCAAAGTGAAGGACATAACAAGAGACAACGAAGGCCACTTCATAATACTAAGGGGAGCAATACAACAAGAAGAAATAACCCTGGTAAACATATATGCACCCAATACAGGAGCACACAAATACATAAAAAAAAAAAAACTGCTGGAAGACATTAAGGGAGAGATTAATAGCAATACAATCATAGTAGGAAATTTTAATATCCCACTGTCACCTTTGGACAAATCATCTAAACAAAAAATCAGCAAAGAAACATCAACACTAAATGACACACTAGACCAGATGGAATAATCGACATCTTCAGAACATTTCACCCCAAAGCCACAGAATACACATTCTTCTCAAGTGCACATGGGTCATTCTCAAAGATAGACCACATGTTGGGACATAGGCAACGTCTCTTCAAATTTAAGAAGATAGAAATCATATCAAGCTTCTTCTCAGATCATAGTGGCATAAAATTGGAAATAAACTACAATAAAAATAATCCAAGGAAACCAAACACATGAAAACTGAATAGCATGGTATTGAACAAGGACTGGGTTACCAGGGAAATCAAGGAAGAAATTAAAAACATCATCGCAACAAATGACAATGAAAACACAGCAATCCAAAATCTATGGAACACAGCAAAAGCAATCTTGAGAGGGAAGTTCATATCTCTGCAAGCCTATTGTAAAAGACAAAAAAAATGGTAACAAATTATCTAACTCTATAACTTAAACTGTTAGAAAAAGAGCAAGAAGAAAAGTCCAGTGTAAGCAGAAGGAAGGAAATAACAAAAATCAGAGCAGAGATAAATGACATAGAGACTAAAGAAACAATACATAAGATCAACAAAACCAAGAGCTGGTTCTTTGAAAAAATAAACAAGATTGATGAACCTCTAGCCAGGCTAACCAAAAAACATAGAGAGAGGACCCAAATAAACAAAATCAGAAATGGACGAGGTGAAATAACAACAGACCCCACCGAAATACAAAAGATTGTTACAAAATACTATGAACAACTCTATTCCAACAAACTGGACAACCTGGAGGAAATGGACATATTCCTAGAAAAATATAACCTGCCAAAACTCAATCAGGAAGAATCTAAATAACTCAATAGACCAGTGACTTGAGAAGAAATTGAAGCAGTCATCAAAAAGTTTCCAGCAAACAAAAACCCAGGGCCAGATGGCTTCACAGGAGAGTTTTACCAAACATTCAAGGAAGAAGGAAGACCAAGAGGCACATGAAAACATGCTCCAAGTCACTAATCATCCGAGAGATGCAAATCAAAACAACAATGTGGTACCATCTCACACCTGTCCGAATGGCCAACATCAACAAAACAACAAACAACAAATGTTGGCGAGGTTGTGGAGAAAAAGGAACCCTCGTGCACTGCTGGTGGGATTGCATGTTGGTGCAACCACTGTGGAAAACAGTATGGAGCTTCCTCAAAAAACTGAAAATGGAACTCCCATTTGACCCAGTAATCCCACTACTAGGAATATACCCCAAGAAACCAGAAACACCAATCAGAAAGGATATATGCACCCCTATGTTCATATCAGCACAATTTACAATAGCTAGGATTTGGAAACAGCCTAGGTGCCCGTCAGCAGAAGAATGGATCAGAAAACTATGGTACATCTACACCATGGAATACTATGCTGCCATAAATAGGAAGGAATTCTCATCATTTGCAGTAACCTGGATGGAATTGGAGAGCATCATGCTGAGTGAAATAAGCCAGTCAATGAAAGAGAAACACCACATGACTTCACTCATTTATGGATATTAAAGAACATTATAAACTAATTAATAGAAAGATAGATATAAAGACAGTAAAACAACAAGCAGACTGTCAAATGACAGCGGGGGTTGGGGGTAGGGGGATCTGGGGGAGATAAGAGATCAACCGAAGGACTGGTATACATGCATGTAAGTACAACCAATGGGCACAAAACTCTGGGGTGGGAGGGCATGTATGGGAGGGGGGCGCAATGGTAAGCTATGTTCACATATAATACCTTAATAAATTAAAAAAATAAAAATAAATAATAATAATATTAAAAGAACCCATTGTGGCCCTTGAGTCAAAATGTTTGCCCATCCCTGAGTTAGGGGAAATCAGGAAGGCAGGCAGGTGAGCAGTTGGGAGCCAGCAGTCCTGGATTGTGAGAGGGATCCTAGATTGGAGAGGGTGCAGGCTTGGCTGAGGGGCCACGCCCCTCCCATCCCATGCACAAATTTCTTGCACGGGGCCTCTAGTATAAATATAAGAGACAAACCAGGAGGAAAAAAGAGGGAGAACAGAGACTATTAAAACAGTTGATGAGAAATTATCAAACCTATAAAAAGAGCTAGATGTTCAAATCCAAGAAATAAAGAAGACACCTAATTATCTCAATCCAAAAAGGCCCTCTCCAAAGGCACAGTGTATTAAAACTGTCACAAATTAATGACAAAGAAAGAATTCTCAAAGCAGCCAGGGAAAAGAAGCCAGTGACCTACAAAGAAAATCCCGTGAGAATATAATTAGATTTCTCAGCAGAAACCATACAAGGGACAAGAGAGTGGAATCCAATGTTCCAACTCCTGGGCAGGAGGAGAAAATGGCGGTTGGACAGACAGACCTGTTGTGCACCTGTTCCCAGTGCCAGGCTGGAAATATAACCAAATTGGAGACCTTTCAGCTGGAATTTCTGATAGCGGTCCAGTTGAGGTGACTTATAACAAGGAGGAACAGAAGGGACCTGGAGACCAGTAGGAAGGGTGAGATCCAAAGAGAGGGGTTGCCCAGAGCAGACTCACCTGCCTGTGGCTGTGGCTATGATAAATCAACAGTGCCTCTGGACATGCCTGCAGTGCAATCTGCTATGGCAGTGGTCGGCAAATTCATTAGTCCACAGTGTCAAATATCAACAGTACATCGATTGAAATTTCTTTTGACAGCCAAGTTTCTTAAACTTAAACTTCTTCTAATGCTACTTCTTCAAAATAGACTCACCCAGGCCATGGTATTTTGTGAAGAGTCATACTCAAGGGGCCAAAGAGCCGCATGTGGCTCAAGAGCTGCAGTTTGCTGACCATAGGCCTAGGGAATGACTCACAGAGCCTGTTTTATCCAAGTGGCTACAAAATGTAGCCAGACTGCTGGTGGCAGAGTCCAGATCTGGCAGATCAGGGCCAGTGGGGGAGAAACCACCCTGCTGCTGTTTTGTTCATCTCTAAGCCCAGAGCACAGTAGTTTTCATTTGCATCTACACACCTGAGGCGTTGGCACTGGGAGGGAACTGCGACTTGAGGTGCCTGAGGGCCGGTGGGGTGGGAGGCAGGGCAGGAAGACCTGAAAGAGTAGTAGCCAGGAGTCCTGCATTAGGTCATTTATAGGTTCCCTGGGAGGAGCTACCTCCTCTACACACACCCAGGGAGCAGATAATGAAAAAACAAAACAAAACACCCACTTTAGGTGATACAGCCTGCCACACCCTGAATTTGGAGCTTTACTGAGGAAACAAAGGCAGAGGCCAAGCTCATGTGTCTGAACAATCTCAAGGAGTCCTGACTAGAGTGAAGGAGGGGCCATCCACCCACCATTCTAGGAACGGGACTGATAAAACTCCAGAGTCACAGCTGGCTGCATTGGTCACCATATAAGGATCTCTGTTCAGCCAAGGGCAGAGTAATATTTTGGGTCATTTGTAGAGGTGTAGCTCTGGGACAGGAGAAAACACTCATCATATTCTAGAACATGAGGAACACTGAGACTCAGGAACCTCATAGGGCGGGGCTAACAGGAAGCCAAGGCTATAGGTTTCACCTTGAAATTCTGCCCCATCCAAGCTGAGCACAGAGGCTTTTGCAGTTTTCCAAGTCTAGTCGAATAAGGCTGTCTCCCAGCATAGACACAGCTGATCATCACAGCCAATTGGCCTGGAGGTCAGTTCCTCCCGGTGATACCAACAACAATCAAGACTTAACTACAATAAGGCTGTACACACAGTCCACAAAGGGGTGCACCAAGAGTGTCTACCTCAGATAAATGGGAGGCTGACCCACTGAACCATATAGGACACCTTAACACACAAAGCCACCCTACCAACTCAGGGAAGCAGCGAAAATGCCGAGACAAGGAAACAGATCACAAATGAAAGAAATGGAGGACAGAAAGCGATGGGATATAGATTTCAAAACCACGCTTATAAGGTTTTTCAAGAATTTGCTAGAAAAGGCTGATAAAATAAACAAGACCTATGAAGATATGAAAAGGGATCAACTAGAAATAATAAAAGATCAACTAGAAATAAAGAAAACATTGTCTGAATGAAAAATATTATACAGAGTCCTAAAAACAGAATGGAAGATTGCAAGAATCAAGTCAAAGATTTGGAACAAAAAGAGCCAGAGGACACTCCTCTGCAGAAACAAGAAGACAAGAGAATCCAGAAAGTTGAAGATAGTGTAAGAAACCTCTGGGACAACTTCTAGCAAACCAACATCAAAATTATGGGGGTCCCAGAAGATGACAGAGAGCAAGATACCGAAAGAAATAGTGACACAAAACTTCCCCCACCTGGGGAAAGAAATAGACTTACAAGTCCAGGAAAAACAGAGAACCCCAAACAAAAGGAATCCAAAGAGGACCACACCAAGACACATCATAATTAAAATGCCAAGAGCAAAAGACAAAGAGAAAATATTAAAAACAGCAAGAGAGAAGCAGGTAGTTACCTATAAAGGAGCACCCATACGATTGTCAGCTGATTTTTCAACAGAAACCATGCAGGCCAGAAGGGAATGGCAAGAAATATTCAAAGTGATGAATAACAAGAACCTATAGCCAAAAATACTCTACCCAGCGGAGGACTGAGAAGGTGGGGCAGCTCTGTACCGTGCTGCCTTCCATTGGTTAAGACCTCCAAGAGAAAAGGCCTACCAAGGTGAGGATGCCCCTACTGTCACCTGTAGAGGGGCAGCACTGAGCTGGCCAATAGTTGTGGTGGTGGTACTGCTTGTCCTGGCTCAGGGGAAGCGTTCCACTAAGTCTGAAAGACTAAGACATCGCGGGGACTCTCCGTCACCGCCTGAGGCCTGCTCTGCCAGGCCTTCGCGCGGGCTGTGCTGGCACTGCGCCTTCCATTGGCAGACCCAGAGAATCCTCTCACCGCTGCCACATGGCCAGGCCAAAGCATCAGACACTGCCACCATGCGGATTTTAAAACTACAGGGGAAATTGAGCCACAGGAGCTACCATCGCTGCCGCCCCCACCGCCGCCCCCAAGAATGGGAATCCACCGAAATCAGAGCTCACTACGCACCGGGCTCATAGAGAGTGTGGCTTCAGAAATTAGCCTCTGCATCCACAGCAGCTCCACATCCGCAACAAAGAGGACACCATTGAGGGCGGACTCTCCTCATGCAGCCATCACAGCCCGCCCACATTCTTCCCAGCACACCCACCATGCTGGGAGGGAGATGGAGCGCGCTGGTGAGGAAATGGCATGGTGCCTTCCATTACCCACCCAGGCGAGCCAATCCTCCGATGCCACATGGCCAAGTCGAAGCTCTCACCACCACCGCCATGTGAACTTTAAAACTACAGTGGTAATTGAACCATAAGAGCGACCGTCAATATTGCACCTGGCACCACCACCCGCCACTGCCGCCGAGAATAAAGGAGATCCACCAAGAACAGAGCTCACCATGCCTTGGGCTCAGGGAGTGGGCGACCTCAGAACTTAGCCTCCATGTCTGCAGCTGCTCCGCTCCCACACCGAACGAGACACCTTTGAAGATGATCCCCCCGCCTGCAACCATCTCAGCCCAACTGCAGCTGTCCCAGCCTGCCCCCCATGCTAGCAAGGAGCTAGCGCGGCGCCTCCAATAGGCGACCCCAACACCCTAGAGGGGCCGTGTGCCCCGGGTGAGCCGAGTGTCCCAGGGGTCCGAGTGCCCCGGGTGAGCCGAGTGTCCCAGGGGGCCATGTGCGCCGGGTGAACCGTACCCCCCAAAGGGGAAGGGGATCCCGGGTGAGCCAAGAGTCCCAGGGGGCCGAGTGCCCCGGGTGAGCCGAGTGTCCCAGGGGGCCGAGTGCCCCGGGTGAGCCGAGAGTCCCAGGGGGCCGAGTGCCCCGGGTGAGCCGAGTGTCCCAGGGGGCCGAGTGCCCCGGGTGAGCCGAGTGTCCCAGCGGGCCGAGTGCCCCGGGTGAGCCGAGTGTCCCAGGGGGCCATGTGCCCCGGGTAAGCCGTACCCCCCACAGGGGAAGGGTGTCCCGGGTAAGCCGTGTGTCCCAGGGGGCCAAGTGCCCCGGGTGAGCCGATTGTCCCAGGGGGCCGAGTGCCCCGGGTGAGCCGAGTGTCCCAGGGGGCCGAGTGCCCCGGGTGATCCGAGTGTCCCAGCGGGCCGAGTGCCCCGGGTGAGCCAAGAGTCCCAGGGGGCCAAGTGCCCCGGGTGAGCCGAGTGTCCCAGGGGGCCATGTGCCCCGGGTAAGCTGAGTGTCCCAGGGGACCGAGTGCCCCGGGTGAGCCGAATGTCCCAGGGGGCCGAGTGCCCCGGGTGAGCCGATTGTCCCAGCGGGCCGAGTGCCCCGGGTGAGCCAAGAGTCCCAGGGGGCCAAGTGCCCCGGGTGATCCGAGTGTCCCAGCGGGCCGAGTGCCCCGGGTGAGCCGTGAGTCCCATGGGGCCGAGTGCGCCGGGTGAGCCGAGTGTCCCAGAGTGCAGTTTGTCCCAGGGGAAGCAGTGGGACCCAGGGAAGGGGCGGTGAAAACCAGAGGAGGAGCGGACTCTATTCATATGGTCCTGAGATAGTCACCATAAAACAAGCAGACTGCCAAATGACAGCGGGGAGGGGAAGGAGACCTGGGGGGAGATAGGAGAACAACCGAGGGACTGGTATGCATGAACATAAGTACAACCAATGAACACAGAACTCTGGGGAGGGAGGGCATAAATGGGAGGTAGGGGGGGCAATGGTAAACTATGTACACAGAAAATACCTTAATAAAATAAAATAAAATAAAATAAAAAATACTCTACCCAGAAAAGCTATCACTCAGAATCGAAGGCCAGATAAAGAGCTTCACAAATAATAATAAAAAAAAAAAAGCTAAAGGAGTTCATCACCGCCAAACCAGAATTATATGAATTGCTGAAAGGGGTTATTTAGGAAGAAGAAGAAAATAAAGATAAAAATTATGAACAACAAATACATAACTATCAACAAGTGAGTCTAAAAACCAAGGGAAGTAAAAAAAACATGATGAACAATATTAATTGTTGAATATAATAGAATCAGAGGTATGGAAGGGGAGTGGACTGATGATTCTCGGGGAAATGGGGAGTGGGGCGGGGTGGGAAGAGACTGAACATAAACTGCACCTATGGATGAGGACAATGGGAGATGGGGAAAGGGCAGAGGGTGGGATGGGAACCTGGTGGAGGGGAGCAATGGAGGGGGGGAAATGAGGCACATTTTTAATAATATGAACAATAAAGATTTATTTTTAAATAAGTAAATAAAATAAAAATTGGGGGGGGGGAAATGAAGAGAAGAACATATTCCAAAAAAAAAAAAAATACAATCTTCCAGAACCCAATCAGAAAGAATCAGAAAACCTGAATATGCCAATAACTACTGATGAAATTGAAGCAGTAATAAAAACAAAAAAACTCCAAGGGAAAAAAATCCCTGGTCCAGATAGATTCGAAGGATTTTACCACATATTCAAAGAATAATTAATACCTATTCTCAAACTATTTGAAAAAAAATTCAAGAGGAAGGCACACTTCCAAACCCTTGCAATGAAGCCAGCATTACCTAATTCCAAAACCAGATAAAGACACGATAAAGGAAGAAAACTATAGACCAATATCCCTGATGAACATAGATGCAAAAATCCTCAGCAAAATTTTAACAAATCAGATCCACCAATACATTAAAAAGATCATACAACATAACCAAGTGGGATTTAGCCAGGGATCGAGGCAGGTACAATATTCACAAATCAATAAATGTGATACAGCACATTAACATATTGCAAGACAAAAACCACATGATTATATCAACTGATACTGAAGAAAACATTCAACAAAATCCAACACCCTTTTTTGATAACAACTCACAGCAAAGTGGGAATAGATGGATCATATCTTAACATAATAAAGGCCATATATGAAAAAGCTACAGCCAACATCATAGTCAATGGGCAAAAAACTAAAAGCATTTCCAGTAAAAACAGGGACAAGACATGGATGCCCACTTTCACCATTCCTGTTTAACATAGTGCTTACACCATACACAAGAATAAAATCAAAATGGATAAAACACTGAAATGTAAATCACGAACCCATAAAAGTCCTGGAGGAAACCATAGACACCAAAATCTCAGACATCTCTCGTACCAACATGTTTACTGATACAGCTCCTAAGACAATGGAAACTAAGGAGAAAATAAGCAAGTAGGAGTGCATTAAAATAAAAGGTTTCTACACAGCAAAAGAAACCATCAACAAAATAATAACAGAGCCCACTGCATGGGAGAACATATTTGCCAATGTTCTCTCAGGTAAGGGTTTAATCTCCAAAATTTACAGGGAACTCGTATAACTTAACAAAAGAGAGAGAAACAATCCAATTAAATAGGGGGCAAAGGACCTAAATAGACACTTCTCCAAAGAGGACATAATGTTTGGCCAAAAGACATGAAAAAAATGCTCAAAATCACTAGTCATTCAAGAGATGCAAATCAAAATTACAATGAAATATCACCTTACACCTGTCAGAATGGCTGCCATCAACAAACTACAAGTGCTGCCGAGGTCGTAGAGAAAAAGGAACCCTCGTGCACTGCTGGTGGGAATGCAGACTGGTGCAGCCACTGTGGAGAACAGTATGAACTTTCCTCAAAAAATTGAAAATGGAACTCCCATTGGACCCAGTGATCCCACTTCTAGGAATATATCCCAGGAAACTAGAAACTCCAACCAGAAAGGAAATATGCACCCCTATGTTCATAGCAGCACAATTCACCATAGCTAAGATTTGGAAATAGCCTAAGTGCCCATCAGTTGATAAGTGGATTAGAAAACTGTGGTACATCTACACAATGGAATACTACCCTGTGGTAAAAAAGAAGGAACTTTTGCCTTTTGCAACAGCATGGATGGACCTGGAGAGCATTATGCTGAGTGAAATAAGCCAGTCTGAGAAATATCATATGATCTCACTCATTTGTGTAATCTAATGAATGAAATAAACTGATGACTGAAAATAGATCCAGAGACATAGAAACATGAACAGACTTTTTGAACCTTAGAGCAAAGACAGAGGAGGTTGTGTGGGAAAAGATCAACCAATGAATTTGTGAGCATATATGCATCACTCATGGACACAGACAATGAGTTGGTGAGGCCCTGGGGCAGGGGGATGGGAGCTGGTGGAAGAGATTAATGGGGAGAAAGGAGGACCTCTGTAATACTTTCAACAATAAAGATTTTTTTAAAATTCCCACTACTGAAAGACAGAAATTACCAGCCAAAAATAATACATCCAGCAAAATTAGCCTTTACATATAAAGGAAAAGTAAATGCTTTTCCTGACATACAGAAGCGAGGGAATTTGCCACCAGAAGATGTACATTGTAGGAAATATTATTAATGGAGGTCATTTTACCTGAAACAAAGAACAAAAGATCACCAAACCACAGGATAGGGTAAAAGTAGAGTTATAGGTGTTTGTGTGGAAAACAACACAATAATAAATAATGATACAAAATAAACCCTGTTTCACATATTCACTACTTTGCCCCATGCTGTCTGAGTAATTTGACCAAAAAACTCAGAATAAAAAGGGAAAATCTGCCGAAACTGGTTTGGCTCAGTGGATAGAGCCTTAGTCTGTGGACTGAAGGGTCCCAGGTTCAATTCCGGTCGAGGGCATGTACCTTGGTTGAGGGCACATCCCCAGTGGGTGGTGTGCAGGAGGCAGATGATCAATGATTCTCTCTCATCAATGTTTTTAACTCTCTATTCCTATTTTTTAAAAAAAGGGAAAATCTGTGACAATAAACATATAAAAAAGAGGAGGTGGGAAAGGCCTGATTTTCACAAAGGGGGATGGAGATAAGATGCATTCAAAAGTAAAAGGACTACTAACTACCTGAAACTTTCTTTTACATAAACCTAATGGTAACCACCCACCCACACACACACACACAAAACAAAACAAAAAAAACACACCAAGAAACTTAATTTAAAAATATATATAGAATACCAGCAAACCAAAACAGCAGTTAGAAACACAAAGAAAAAGAACTGTTGGTGACACAGAGCGACACCAAAACAAAAGATAAAATGGCTTCAGAAAAGCCTCATACATCAACAACTACCCTAAATGCAAATGGACTGAATTCACCAATAAAAAACAGAATAGACACTTAAGATAAAAACAAAACCAAACCCGATGGTTTGCTGCCTTCAGAAGACACAAATACAGACTCAAAATGAAAGTGTAAAAAATGATTCTCCAAGAAAATAACATTCACAGAAAAGAAAGCGCAGCCATACTTATATCTGACAAGTAAATTCAAAGGTAACAAGAGAAAAGGTGGACATCTTATAATGGTAAAAGGAATACTACATCAAAAAGACATAACAGCCGAAGTCGGTTTGGCTCAGTGGTAGAGTCTGCGGACTGAGGGGTCCCGGGTTCGATTCTGGCCAAGGGCATGTGCATTGGTTGCGGGCGCATCCCCGGTGGGGGGTGTGCTAGGGGCAGCTGGTCGATGTTTCTCTCTCATCGACGTTTCTAGCTATCTCTCTATCTCTCTTCCCTTCCTCTCTGTAAAATATCAATAAAATATATTTTAAAAAAGACATATGCACCTTGTCATGAAGCCACAAAATATGTAAAACAACTACTTACAGAATTAAAGGGATAAACACACCAAAACACAATCACAGTTGGGGACCCAAGAATGCCATTGACAATTATAGGTAGATCATCAAAACATAAAATCAATAAAGAAATATCAGTCCTAAATAACACATTAGACCAAATAAACATACTTGACCAAATAGACACTTAGATAAAAACCAAATTGACCAAATAAACAGAGCCTTTCATCCAACAGCATCAAATTACACATTCTTCTCTGGTCCATATGGAGCATTCCCAAGGATGGACTATATGTTGTTACACAAAACAAGCCTCAACCATTTAAAAATAGTGAAATCATACCAAGCATATTATCTGATGACAATGCTTTGAAATTATAAATCAAATACAAAAGGTAAATGGAAATAATACACAAATATGTTGAGATTGAATAAAATTCTACTAAAAATGACTGAGTCAAAGAATAAATAAAAGGTGAAATCAAAAGATATATACAATTAAGTTCTAGTACTTAATTCATTCTAGAAGGTAGTTCAAGAAGTGATTTATTAAAAAATATAATCATTTTCCCATTAGAAATAATATTGAATTAATCCATTAAACCCCCAAATGACTCCTTGTTTAAACTATCTTATACACAGTACATGCCTAAACTCTATCATTGTTCTCACACTTTTCGCTATTGCTAACCTTCTTACAACTAGTGGTGACTTACTAGACACCACTTATATATATACAAACACACACAAACACTTATATATATACAAACACACACGAACACACACACACATCAGAGGCCCAGTGCATAAATTTTGTGCACTGGAGGAGGGGATCCCTCAGCCTAGCCTGCATGCATTCCAATCTGGGACCCCTTGGGGGATGTCTTACTGCTGATTTAGGCCTGATCCCACAGGCCGAGCCTAAATCGGCAGTTGGACATCCCTCTCGAAATTTGGGACCACTGGCTCTTAACCATTCACTCACCTGCCTGCCTGCCTGATCACTCCTAACTGCCTTTCCCTGCCAGCCTGATGCCCCTAACCACTCCCTTGATGGTCTGATTTCCCTAACTATCCTCCCTCCCCCATTGGCCTGATTGCCTCTAACTGCTCTCCCCTGCAGGCCTGATTACCCCTAACTGCCTCTGCCTTGGCCCCATGGCTTTGTCCAGAAGGACATCCAGAGACATCTGGTCTAATTAGCATATTACCCTTTTATTAGTATAGAAGTTAAAAGGCTAAGCAAGTGTCCTATCATCCAACTGGTAATTATGATACACAATGACCACCAGGAGCAAATGCTCAAACTGGTAGCTATGATGAGCACTGACCACCAGGGGGCAGACACTTAATGCAGGGGCTGCTGAGCTGCAGTGATTTGGCAGTGGCAATTCTCAAGTGGCACACCCTGAAACCAGAGAGGAGGAGTCCAATTCAGGGGTGCGTCACCCGAGAACCACTCTCCCGCAATCTGGGGCTCCTTGGAGGATGTTAGAGAGTTGGTTTCAGCATGATCCCCACAGGACAGGCCTAAGGACCCCACCTGCCAGAAGGACCCCACAGATGCCGTTCGAGCTGTGGTGCCACCCAGGTGGGGCCAGTAGGGAGGGAATGAGGAAGGTTGTCTCTAGGGCATGTCTGGCCCATCTTGCCCAGTCCTGTCCCACTGACTACCTCCTAATCAATTTCCTTTCAGTGTGCACAAATCCATGCACCAGAGCACTAGTTTAATAATAATAAGCAGCAACAAAAGCAAAAAGAAAATATTTATGGTACAATTTCCTGAGATGTTAACAATGCAAGGTTTAGCAGTAAACTGACTCATACTAGCACATTCTCCCCTTTGTTTGTTGCCTGAGAGATTTATGGCTGATCATATAGGTATCAGCATGAAAGCATTGTCAGGTTGAGAACTGAAGCTTTGTTCAACAACTGAGACATTTTCCATGAACAACTTCGTCAAGAATGAAATTGTTCAAAATGAGAGATGGTTGAGAACCAAGATTTGATGTATAGAGAATTCTGTGTTCTCTGTTCAACCTTAGTAATCTATATGCCTGTTCTTATGGCAGTACCAGGCTGTTTTTATTACAGTGGCCTTGTATTATAGTTTGATATCAGATATTGTGATGCCTTCAACTTTGTTCTTGCTGAGGCTACTCGTGGTCTTTTTTTGGATCCATATAAAACTTTTTGAAATATTTGTTCTAGTTCTGTGAAATACGCTATTGGTATTTTAATATGAATTGTGTTGAGTCTATAAATTACTTGAGTAGAATGGACATTTTAATTATGTTAATTCTTCCAACCCATGAACCCAGAATGTCTTCCACTTATTGTATCTTCCTCAATTTCTTTCTTCAATGTCTTATAGTTTTCTGAGTATAGGTCTATTACCACCTTGGTTAAATTTATTCCTGAATACCTTATTATTTTTGTTGTAATAGTAAATGGGATTATTTTCTTAGTGTCTATTTCTGTAACTAACTGTTGGATGATATTAATTTTATATCCCCTTACTCTGATTAACTCAAATTATTAATTCTAATAACTTTTCAGTGGAGTCTTCAGGGTTTTCCATGTACAATATCAGGTCACATATGAATAATGACAGTTTCAATTCCTCCTTTCCAATTTTATGTCTTTTATTTATTCTTCTTGTCTGAAATCTGTGACTAGGATTTCCAGTATTACGTTTGATGGAACAGATCAGAAAGACCAGAAATTAACCCATGCCTATATGGTCAATTAATATTTGACAAAGAAAACAAGAGCATACAATGGTCTAAAGATAGTCTCTTCAATACTAAATATAAATGGTGTTGGGAAAATTGGACAGATACATACAAAACGAAATTGCAAATAGACCACCAACTTCACCATACACAAGAATAAATTGAAAACCTATAAAATACCTAAATGTAAGTCATGAAACCATAAAAATCCTAGAAGAAAACATAGGTAGCAAAACCTCAGACAACTCTCAAAGCAGTATTTTTGCCAATATATCTCCTAGGGCAAGAGAAGTAAAGGGAATAATAAACAATAGAACTACTCCCAACTAAAAAGCTTTTGCACAGCAAAAGAAACACTCAACAAACTGAAAAGAAAACCCACTGTTAGGTTTGATTGAGCAATTTAATTGATATCACCACTCTGGGAACTGGCTTTTCAGACCATTTCCCTAATGATATTACCTTTGCGGAGACCACATTTCACTTGTGGTGACCACATTCCTTTCTCTCCCCTTCTGGTCTGCATAAAGAAGTCTCCGTCTAGAAAAATCCCGCCAAAAGTCCTTTAAAAGCTGCTGACTCCTGTCACTGGGGGCTGGAGCCATCCAGGCTCAGCCACCTGGTGTGTGGATGATCAAATAAATTCCTAATCCCTCACTACTCTGGCCTCATGCATTCCTCCTTCAGTGACCTAACACCCACTTCATTGTAGGACATATTTGTCAATGATACATCTAATTAGGGTTAATCTCCAAAATACTTAAATAACTCATACAACCCAACAGCTGGAAGATAAACAATCCAATTTTTAAAAATGGGCAAAGGACCTAAATAGACACTTCTCCAAAGATGACAGAGAGAAGGCCAAAAGACCTATGAAAGAACAAACAAACAAACAAAAACAATGCTTTTCATCACTAATTAGTATTTCATAATGAAATATCAACTCACACCTACCAGAATGGCTATCATCAATAAATAAACAAACAACAAGTGCTGGTGAGGATGTGGAGAAAAAGAAACACATTGAAGCATTATCTAAGGTGGCCAGGACATGGAACAACTCAAGTGTCCTTCACCAGATGATTGGATAAAGATGATGTGTGAATATGTACGATGGAATACTACCCTGCCATTAGCAATTTTGCACAGGGCAGTGGTCACTGAGCAAATGGGACTCCCCTGGTGCACCTCGTTCTGCTTCCTCGACAACCATGTCAGACAAACCTGATGTGGCTGAGATTGAGAAATTTGATAAGTCAAAACTGAAGACAGAAATGAAAGAGAAAATACACTTCATTCAAAAGAAGCAATTAGGCAGTGATAGATTCTCCCTTCCTCCAATTGATGGACTGACATAAATTCCATTTGCAGCCAGACATCCCTGAGCACTGAACCACCAATCAGCACCTGCCAAATACCCTAAGCCCCCGATTCCTAAGTCCCTAGGTCCCTAATCATAGGCCTTACATGAAACCACCAATCAGCGTGTGCTGAGTGCCCTAAGCCCCATCCCCTAGCCTCCCTTTAAAGGTGCTTGTACCCTGACCCTTGGTCTCTTCCGCTCTCTCTTTCTGGAAGCAGCTGGCAGTGGTACTCTTCTCTTCAATAAAGCCTGTGTCCTGGCATAGTCTCCAGCCCCTCTATTTCATCTTTCAGACAGAAGCAAGCAGGCAAATTATAATGAGGCACATGCCAATATGCACTCTACATTCTATAAGCATTGCCTTATTTTTATTTAATTTTGTAAAATGCAAAGAGGTTACATCAGTTTAAATGGCTGTGCTGCCCTTTTCACATCAGAGAACTACTGAGAAGGGCTGCTCTATGCAAAGGGCTGGGGCTTTGCACCAAGGTTATTAAGTTTTCCGTGCTAATAGGCAGCTCCCAGGTGGGGACAACAAGCTATATTTCCTGGTGAGCTCCCTGCCAGGTTACATGTGCTTTCTTTAATCAACAAAACAATCACAGTTAACAGAACATTAATATTTCTCACAATTCTAGCTGGCCCCCAACATTCTATTTCTGACCCTGTCATTTCCCCACTGCTGTTTCTATTATCTCATGTCTATGAGATTAGTTTTGGTGGAAAATCTCATCCTGCTGGACTGCATTTGCTTCTGCCTTGAAAGTAGTTCTTTGGGATGGAACACAGTGAATTCAGGACCTATAAAGAGGAAGACATTGAATAGAGCAGCACGCTATCACATTACAAAACATAAACAGGAGAAAAATTAAAAAGAATTCCTGCAGCTCAGACAGACGGGCTGAGTAGGTAGGAAATTAGTTTGGATAAGTCAACTTCAAAAAATCCTTCACACTGTTTTACGAAGATTAAAGCAGCACGTTCCTTTAAATTCCTCACAATCTCAGTTTTGCTGTAACAGCAAGTCTATTGCTGCCGGGTTCTCTAGCACTGCCTCCCTGGCCTGGCTCAGCTTCTGTGGCCTTCAGAGCTTCTTCCATGCCACAGGCCAGCCAGTCACTTCTGCATTAAGGGAGCCTGCCACTCCAGCTTAACAAAAGGCCAAAGCCATAGTTAGCAGGGCTCCGGGGGAGATGGTGGGTGCAGTCTGCTGCCACGGCCATGACAAAGCCTCTTCTGGTTCAGACCCTGTAATCCCCTCCCATGCTGTAGGCAGGGATATATGAGTAAACAGTCACCCCACGTATCAGAAACCAATCAGCCAGCAGCTTAGTATGTCCATTACTGTAAGGGAGGGTGAAATTATCAGAACAATTCATATTGTAGTTATTAGACACTTCAAAGATAATTACTAGAACACACAGTTGTTGTTTTTATTAATCTCACCTAAGGATATTTTTTCCATTTTTAGAGAGTGGAAAGGAAAGAGAGAGGGAGAAAGAAATATCTATGTGAGAGAGACAAATCCATTGGTTGTCTCACACACACACCCCAACCATTTATGTCAGGGGCTAGCTAGATCTCCAACCAGGACCAGGACCAGGACCAATCAAAGCTACATCCAATTGGCCTGCGCACCTAAGGGATGTAGGTTTGATTGGTCCTGGTCCTGGTTGGAGAATCTAGCTAGCCTCTGGGCAACACCAGCCAGGGCTGGTTGCACTTTTATTTATTTGTTTATTTGTTTTTATTGATTTCAGAGAGGAAGGGAGAGGGAGAGAGAGATAGAAACATCAATGATGAGAGAGAATCATTGATTAGCTGCCTCCTGCATGCCCCCTATTGGGGGGGGGTCAAACCTGCAATCTGGGCATGTGCCCTTGACCATAATTGAACCCAGGACCCTTCAGTCTGCAGGTTGACACTCTATCTACTGAGCCAAACCAGCTAGGGTTGATTACATTTTTATACACCAATATTGAACTACCAGAAAGAGAACCTAAGAATAAACAATACCATTTATAATTGCATTAGAAAAATAAAATACTTAGGAATAATTCTAACCAAGAAGGTAAAAGTACTACTTAGAAAGTTATAAAACATTGGGAAATAAAGAAATTGAATGTACAAAAAAATGGAGCTGTGTAACATGCTTATTGATAGGAAATATTAACATTGTTTAAATGTCCATACTACCCAAAGAAATCTACAGATTCAAAACAATTCCGATCAAAATACCAATGTTTTATTTCTCAGAACTAGAAAAAGTATTTCAAAAGTTTATATGGAACTGCTAAAGATGCTGAATAGCCACAGTAATATTGAAAAAGAAGAACAAAGTTGGAGGGATCATGCTACCTGATATCAAACTATACTACCAGGATATAGTAATCAAAACAGTGTGTGCTGGCATAAAAACATACATATAGACCAATAGAACACACTAGAGAGCCCAGAAATAAGTCCACATCTTTATGGTCAATTAATTCTAGACAAAGGAGGCAAAAATATACCATGGAGTAAAGATGGTCTATTCAATAAATGGCACTAAGAAAATTTTATAGATAATTGACCAAAAAATAAAACTAGACTACCTTCTTGCACCATACATTTAAAAAGCTCAAAATGGATTAAAGACTTAATGTAAGACTTGAAACTGAAACATCCATCTTATTATAAAAACTGCTGTTTGAAATTTTAACCCTGCTATTTTGGCTTCTGTAAATGCTTGCTTGCTTAAATAATAAGGAAAATAAGACTACTCCCAGTTCAGAGAGGCCATTAAACCTTCCCCAGACGAAGTTATCAGTGCTGGAACCAGGCCAGGCCTTTGGTTGAGGTCTCAAGGCCCCAGCACATAGGGGCTCTTTAAGAACTTGCATAGGGGGCCGGAAACACCCCATATTTGGGAAACAAAGAAAGTAAAAACACATAAGTAAGAAAAGTTCCTCAATGTTGGGGCCCAGAATTTGAGAGACATTTTCCTCTGGGCCCATGCATAATAATAATAACAACAATAATAAATGTAACTCCATCTCTCTAAGCGTTGCTTGGTTCGTCTCCAGTTTTCTGTAACAAAACCATAACAATTTTAGAAGAAAACATAAGCAATAAAATCTCAGGCATTTCGTGTAGCAATATTTTTTCGGGCAAAGGAAACAAACAAAATATAAGCAAATTGGACTACATCAAACTAAAAAATTTGTGTTGTTGGTGGTGTATGGGAAAATGCTTCAAGGGCCAGCAGAGCATTGTGCTAAGTGAAATAAGCCAGTCAGAGAAATACAAATGCCATATGATTTCACTCACATGTGGAATCAAACAATAAGCAAAATAGAAACAGACTCATAGATGGAGTGCAGGCAGACATCCCTGGTTGGAGATAGGGCATGATGGGAGAAGGGGAGAGAGATTGAGAAAAAAGAGAGAACTCAAAGGCTTGGAGAACAGTGTAATAATTGTGGGAGTGGAGTGTGTGTGGAAGAGGGTGAAGAGGGGATAAATAGTAATGGAAAAAAATAAAATAAAATTTAAAAGTTTTTGCACAGCAAAGAAAACCATCAACAAAATAAAAAGACTACTTACTGAATAGGAGAACATAGTCCTGAATGATACATTTAATAAGGAGTTAATACCCAAAATTTAAAAAAAAAAAACTTACACAACTCAATGCCAAAAGCACACACAATCCAAATAAAAAATGGTAAAGGACCTGAACAGACAATTCTCCAAAAAGAACATGCAGGTGGCCAATAGACATATGACAAGATGCTCAACATCACTAATCATCAGAGATGTAAATTAAAACCACAATGAGGTGACCCCTCACACCTGTCAGAATGGCTGTCATCAATAAATCAATAAATAAGTGCTGGTGAGGATGTGGAGCAAAGGGAACCCTCGTGCACTGCTGGTGAGAATGCAGACTGGTGCAGCCACTGTGGAAAACAGTATGAGTTTCCTCAAAAAATTAAAAATGGAACTGCCTTATTATGTAGCAATTACACTTCTGAGTAAATAAGAAACCAAGAAAAACTAATTTGAAAAGATATAAGCGGCTCTATTTTCATTGCAGTGTTATGTACAATAGCCAAGATATCAAACAACCCCAAGTGCTCATCAATAGATGAGTGGTAAAGTGTTGGTATATATACACAATGGGATATCACTTGACCATTAAAAATAATGAAGTTTTACCAGTTTCAATGGCATGAAAGATTTGGAGAGATTATGCTAAGTGAAATATGCCAGATTAAGAAAGACAAATGCCATATAATTTCACTTACATTTGAATCTAAAAACAATACAAAACAACAACATAAAAACCAAAATGGAAACAGGCTCATAAAGAAAATAAACTGATGGTTGCCAGAGAGGAGCGGAGGTGGGGGTCTGGGTAACAAGGATGAAGGGGTTAAGAAGTACAATTTGGTAATTACAAAACAGTCATTGGGTGTAGAGGGAATATAGTCAATAATATGGTCAGACCTACATATATGGTGACAGGTGGTTACTAGAAATATCAAGGAAACACTGTGTAAAGTATATGCTGGTCTAGCCATTATGCTAGACACATGAAAATAAAATAATGTTGAATATCAACTGTAATAATATTCAAAATTATTTAAAAATAAATTTTAAAGTTGCCATAAGGTTGCATTCGTTTTTCTAGGGCAGCACAAATGAAAGTTTGACAGCACTAAACTCTGGCAAGTATGAGGAGCAATGTCTCCTTCCATGCCAGGCACCACCTTCCTTGGATCAGTTAGGACATTCACACACACTGTGACTTAGCAACCCCACTAGCTGTATACAGAGTGAGTGCTTACTCACATGTGCCAGGAGATACCCAAAATGTTCAGAATATCTAGGTTGTCCCAAATAGAAAGCATTAGTGTTTGTTCTCTACTTATTTTACTCTTTGGTAAAAGATTCTGCCTCACTTTGACATATTACTTCTTTACCACCAGAGTTGGGTGTTACTTTTTTTGGCAGGGAGCTGCTTGTAGGTTTTATGTATAATCATGTGCCTTGTGAGGACCAATCAATTAGTAATGATAATGTACTGAGCTATTTGGTCATGTCTACTATTGACATGTGAGCCCTCAAAAGGGCAAGGAAACAGCCTGGCTGGCATGGCTCACTGGTTGAGCATTGACTTATTAACCAGGAGGTCTCAGTTGGATTCCTGGTCAGGGCACATGCCTGGGTTGCAGGCTTGATCCCCAGTAGGAAGCATGCAGGAGGCAGCTGATCAATGATTCTCATCATTGATGTTTCTATTTCTCTCTCCCCCTCCCTTCCTCTTTGATTTCAATAAAAATATTTTTTAGAATGCAAGGAAACAATTTTATTTGTCTTTGTATATTAGATAAAATGCCAGCATAAAGGAAGGGATGAATAAATCAATGAATGAATGAATGCTTGCTCATTTGACTTGACTTCCATTCCAGTCTCCTAATCCTTCAATGTTTAAAAACTACCTCTACAGCAAGCATCTTAGATTTACCTCAGCTTCAATCTGAAGTTGGAGTATTTTAATTTTTTTTTGTGTGTACATTATGCTCCACTAATTTGCTTTGCTTTCTGCATGTCTGTCAAATCATCTTTGAGCAGTGATTGATATTCAATATCAGATCCATGGGGCAAACACTGTATCTCAAATACACAGCATACAATAGAATATATCATTAAGTGCAAGGACCTTTCTTTCAGTGAAGCAATTTTGTTGTTTTCTTCTTGCACATACTACACTATCATCACCAGATCCGGTAGATTCGAGTCTCTGTGGTGGAGTACACGGAAGCCATCTCAATCTCCACCCTTCCTGAGAGATGTTTAAACAGATGCCATGCATGAGTTAGCTAAAGGAAGACACACAAATATGGTCTTATTTTGTTATTTATCCTTTATCACATGAATGCTGCACTACATTAACTTCAATGCTGTCTTCATTCCTGTTCAAATCATTTCAAGTTCACATACTGCACTTCAGCGAACAGAGGCCATCGATGAGGTTGTAACTAAAGGTAAGAAGGAGCTTCCAAATATGATCCCATTTGATCACTGAAAAGCTTTCCCAGGAGGTTAGACTCACCTTTATTGAAAAAAGTGCTGACCATAAAGCTGAAGAAGATTGTGGAGATGGCGAAACACAGCAAGAAGACAAAAACAAGGGACGGGTCACTGTACTGGATAATTGGCACAGGTTCCATCTAGCAAAACAACCAGGAAGCAAGATTAGTCACACCCTCAGTGGTCACGGCGACACAAAAACGCAGACGAAACATTTGTCAGTGTTTTAACAGTCCTACTGAGACTGGTGGCAGCGCTCAGGGAGATGGAGAACAAACAGTCGCTGCACAGAAGCTCCACGTGTGTAGGTTAAAGGCTACATGGTCAGGGATGGAGCAGGCACACGCTCATTCCCTGGAAGCCCGAATGCAAGCAGCCCACCCCAGGTCTCTTTCCCTCTTAAAGCTGAACTGTGCAAATAGACACTTGCCTTGAGAAAGAAAAGTAGGCATGTCAAAGAGATGATAACCAAGTACAAAGTGAGAAATGTGAAGAAATAGGCAGCCCAGAGCATCCAATTGCTGAGTCCTATCATGAGCTGGTACTCCTGTGGAAGAGTGAACACAAACCAAATGTATAAAATCTGTACTTGTATAAAATGTGCTCACAACATAATCTGATTTACTTTTCACTACAACCAATATGGGTTATGTATGGAACAGCAAGCCCAGTTCATGGAGACAGAAACCAAAGCTCAGAATGTCACGTGACTTGATTACTGAATGGCAATGTTGTGATGCTTACAAGCTCCAACATGATTTATCCAGAATTAGATATTGTTAAAACACAAAAAAACACTTAAATAAAACTATAAACCACTTAGATCAATATTTCCTTCCTATTAATTACATCCTCTTCCAGGTGGCATTAAAGAAATATACACCACCACGAGTGAGCACTAATTTAAACTCAGACTATAAATAATTTTGATGTGTTAATGCAGGTTCATCAATTGTAATATATAGACCACCCTGGTGGGGGATGCGGATAATATGCATGTGTGGGGCAATATAGGGAATCTGTAATACTCAGTTTTGATGGACTTTGAAGGCATTGTGCTAAGTGAAATAAGTCAGACAAAGAAAGATAACTACATATGGAATCTAAAAAAAGAGAGAGAAACAACAAAAACAAGCACACAGATAGAAAACATACTGGTGGCTACCAAAAGTGGGAGAAGAGGGGTGGGCAAAATGAGTGAAGAGGATCAAAAGGCACAATTTCCAATTATAAGATAAATAAGTCATGAAAACGTAATGCACAGCATAGTGCTATGATTAATACTGTATTATATATATTTGTTTTTTTGTGTATGTATTTGTTATTTTTTAATATGTCTTTATTGATATTTTAAAGAGAGGAAGGGAGATGAATAGAGATAGAAACATGGATAAGAAACTTCATGGATTGACTGCCTCCTACATGCTCCCTACTGGAATTAAGTCCACAACTATGGTATATACCCTGACAGGAGTCCAACTAGTGACCTTTTGGTTCATGGGTTGATGCTTAACTACTGAGCCACACTGATCAGGCTGTATTATATATTTAAAAGCTGCTAGAGAGTAGATTCTAAAAATCTTCATGACATGACAAAAATTTTTGTAACTATGTCTGGTGATGAATGTTAATTAGACTTATGGTGGTGATCATTTCACAATGTATACAATACAGAATCACTTTTCTACTCCTAAAACTAATGTAATGTTATATGTCAATTATACCTCAATAATACCAAACTTTATTTCTTTTTCTCTTCCTCACCTCCACCTCCACCTTCCCTTCTCTTCTCTTCTCTTCTATCCTTCCTTCCTTCTTTCTTTCTTTCCTTCCTTCCTTCCTTTCTTCTTCTTTTAAATGGCTTCTATAGGTTCTTAAACAAGATGCTTAGATCATTGATTACCTGTCATTATTTGTTTGTTTGTTGTTTTACAACATATGGTCCACTTCCAAATATTTGCTTTTTTCTACATGTACTGCATTTGTTGAATCTATAATTCAATTCCACTTTGATAAGAGACTATTCTCTATAACTTTAAGTATCTAGTCTACCAGTGCACTTGAAAACAATGTGTATTGTGCCATTATCAAGTATAGTCTTTTATAAACATTACTTAGGTTAAGGTAACAGAGTATTGTAGAGTCTCATTTTAGATCCAAAAACACAAATGGATTAAAGTGAAAAGATGGAAAAAGATATTCCATGCAAGTGGTAACCAAGATAGCTAGGGTAGCTGTACCAGTGTTTCCCAAACTTCTCTCATGATGAGAATCACCTGGTGGAGTTGTTAAAATACAACTTAATAAAATTGTTAAGTATTTGTACTTAAGCACTAGTTAAGTATTTGTATTTTAGCACTAGTTAAGTATACAATTTTACCTATATGTTCCCATAAATTCTAGTTTAATACTTCTTTGTTGGGATTCAGGGATCTGTATTTTAACAACTCCACCAGGTGATTCTCATCATGAGAGAAGTTTGGGAAACACTGAACTATACTTATAACAGATAAAATATACTTAAGTCAAAACTGTTACAGGAGATAAATAAAGGCATTGTATGTTGGAAAGAGGATCAATTTATCATGAAGGTGTAATAATTATAACATGTGTGCATCAACAGCAGAGCTCCAAAATACAAAAATTAAAAATTACAGGATTAGCCTGGTCAGTGTGGCTCAATGGTTGAATGTTGATCAATGAACCAAGTAGTTCTATTCCTGGTCAGGTTATATTCCTGGGTTGCAGGCTCAATCTCCAATAGGGAGCATGTGGTTTCTCTCATCAATGTTTCTGTCGCTCTATCCCTCTCCCTTCTCCTCTTTCTAATAATCAATAAAGTATATTTTTTTAAATTATAGAATTAAGGAAGAAATATTCTATAATAATAGCTGGACATTTCACTATACCACTTTCAATAATAGACAGAACAACTGAACAGAATATTAATTTAAAAATAGAGGACTTTGCCCAGCGGGCATGGCTCAATGATTAAGGGTCAATCTATGAATAAAGAGGTCTCGATTCAATTCCTGGTCAGAGCACATGCCTGGGTTTAGGGCTAAATCTTCAGTGGGGGGCATGCAGGAGGTAGCCAATCAATGATTCTCTCTCATCATTGATGTTTCTATCTTTTCCTTCCTCTCTGAAATCAATCAATATATATATATATATGAAAAACACTAAAGTCAATTTGACCTACTGACAGAACACACTATCCAATTACAGTAGACTACAGATTTTTCTCAAGTGTGCACAGAATATTTCCTACATGACCTCGGGATAGAAATATGGTAGGCCACAAAATAAGTTTTACTACATTTAAGAAGATAAATCATAAACAGTATCTTTTCTAAAGACAGTGTATTAAAACTAGAAACCAATAACAAAAAGAAAACTAAAAAATTCAAATATTTGGAAGCAACACAATCTTAAATAACCAATGAGTCAAAAAAATCAGAACAGAAAGTAGAAAATACATTGGGAAAAATCAAAACAAAAACACAACAAACTTATAGGAGGCAGTGAAAATAGGGCTCAGAGGGAAATTTGCAGACGTAAATGCTTATACTAACAAAGAAGGAAGGTCTCAAATCAGTTACTTGATTCACACCTTCAAGAACTAAAAAGGAAAACTAAAGCCAAAGCTAGAAGGAAGGAAATAATAAAGCTCAAAGTAGATAAATCAAATAGATAATAAACAATATAGAAAATCAATGAACACAAATACCAAGAGAACTGACAAATTTTTAGCCAAATAACTAAAGTGGGGGGAAAAAACCTCAAATTATTAAAATAAAAAATGAAACTGGGGACATCACTTCTAATATTGCAAAAATAAAAAGAATCTTAAAGCACACTATGAATGGCTGTATGCCAAGTAATTGGGTAACTTCGATGAAATGGATAAATTCCCAGAGACACACAAGCTGCCAGACTGGATTATGAAAAAACAGAAAGCCTGAACAGATTCATAATTAGTAAGGAGATCAAATCACTAATCAAAACCTTCCAACAAAGAACATCCCTGGACCAGAAGCCTTACCTGATGAATGCTACCCAATATTTCAAGAATAATAAACAGCAATTCCTCTCAAACTCTTCCAAAAATCTGAGGAAGAGGGAACACATCCTAATTCATCCCATGAGACCAGTATTACTGTGGTACCCAAGTGAGACAGATACACAGGCAAAGAAATTACAGAACAATGTTTCTTATGAATATTGATTCAAAATCCCTCAACAAAATAATAGCAAACCGAATTTGACCACATATTGGAAGGATTGTGCAGCATGACCAAGTAGAATTTATTCATGAAATGTAAGGGGGTTCAACATACAAAATTAATTAACATAAAGCACCACATTCAGAAAATTAGGGAAAAACACATTATTATCTCAATTGTTGCAGAAATTGGAAAACTGATAAAACATTCAAAAAACTGGGAATAGAGGGAATCCTCCTCAACATAACAAAGGTCATATGTAAAAAAACTATAGCTCTTTCACCTAAGATTGGGAAAAAGGCAACGATGCCAGATTTCGGTGCTTCTATTCAGTCTAGTTCTATAAGTTGTAGTCAGAGCCATTAGGAAAGCAGAGGTATCCAAATTGTAAAAGAATTAGTAAAAGTATTGATAGATGGTATGATCTTGTGTGGAGCAAACCATAAAGATTCCACACACAAAAAATATAAATGAACTACAGCTACATATTCAGCAGAATGAATTACAGACACAAACTAGTGCATGATTACATTTATATCAAGTTAAAACACAGATAAAATTAACCAATAATAAATGTTTTGAGGCTACCCAAGCAGCCTTCTATTGTGAGCAGTGTTTTATTTCTTAGCAGGATCATGATAAAGTGGTCATAGTTTCTTTATGATAAATCCATTCAACTACTCTACTATAGCTTGAATGTTGTGTTTTTTCAACATCCTGTGTTGAAAATCAGATTTCCAATGTGATAGCACTCTAATGGGGCCTCTGAGAAGTAACGAGATGATATTGCTGTTACAAAGGAGGCCTGGGAGTTGTTCTAGCTTCTTCCACTTTGTGGGTACACAATGAGAAGGTGCTACCAGACACCAATATGTTGGCACCTTGACCTTGGACTTTTTAGCCTCCAAAACTGTAAGAAATAAATTTCTGTTATTCATAAGCTACCTAGTCTGTGGTATTTTTACAGCAGCCTGAATAGATTGACAGGTACATCTAGTTTAGACACTCTTTCCGGGTGTATGCATGTTATACTACAATGAGAAATTTTAAAATAAAAGAGAACCAGTATTTGAAGCCATATAGTTCATGTTTGTGTATCATGCCCTGGGGGCCCAAAAGAAAACATGTTAATTATCATTGATAATTTCACAGATTTATCAAAAAATTCAGAAGTCAGAAATTAGTAAACAATTATTGAAGTTGAATTTTATCTAAATTCACCTAGACACAATTTCATAAATGAAATTAGTTATTTATTTGTATTTCACTTTATTCCAGGTATATTTTAGAACATTTGGCATTTAAATCCTATCTGCAATATTCTTGTGAAGTTGTCTTCTAGAATTAAAACTAAACACCAAACCAAGAATTCCAATAAAGACAAAGTTTTAAAAAATTGCCTGAAGATGTAAGTGCTCACTTCTTGTCTGCAACTGAATCAGAACCACCACCTATGCTAAGTGGGTAGTAATAATCCAAGCTTCCAGAAAAATTTTGCTAAAAGTTTACTTTCTTCTGTAGATTCCACATATAATACTTGTCTTTCTCTGACTGGTTTATTTCACTTAGCATAACAAACAAAATAGAAACTGATTCAGGTACTGAGAACAGACTGACAGCTGCTGTGGGCTAGGGGTACTAGGCGAAAAAGGTGAAGGTATTAAGAAAAAAAAATACATCAGAGACTCAGACAACAGTGTGGTGATTATCAAAGGGAAAGGGGGTGGGACAGGTAGGAGAGGGAAATGAGGGGATAAATGATGATGGAAGGAGACTTGACTTTGGGGGGTGAACACACAATACAACATAGAGATGATGTATTATAGAACTGTATACCCCAAACCTATATGATTTTATTAACCAATGTCACCCCAATAAATTCAATAATTTAAAAAAATTTGTCTAAAAGATCCAACACTTTCCACAGAGTTCTATGTCATAAGAAAGTAGAGTTACCTTCAATCGGTTTTCCTTTTCCCACACAACAGACTGAATGATGGTAAGATAATTCACGATGAAGACAAATAAGATTACTAAAGGGGCGAAAGCAGTAAATAGGTTATAAAATAAATCATAATCATATTTTGGGTATGGAAATCTCTGAACAAATACATGAACATTTTTGAACAACTGTTCTGCAGTCTTGCGATTATGGTATTTCATGATGGCTTTATCCAAAGCATGCTGCATAAGCAGGAACCCTTCAGAGATGTACCCTAAATAAGAAATAAGAAAATAAGAAAACAAGGGTTATTAAGTACAACAGAACAATAAATAGTTAAGCTGAACAAAGGAAAAGGCAATAAAAGTATGTCAAAGATAAACAACAAAGTTAGTGCTGTGATGAGGCCCTTGCCAGTCTAAATCTACAAAACCCTATTTAGTAGGCAGTAAATTTCTGTTTTGAAAGATAAAAGAAGTTCTGGAGATGTGTGGAGGTGATGGCTCACGATGTACTTAATGCCACAGAACTGTGTACTTAAAGGTGGTTTAAATGGTAAATTTTATTATGTACACCTTACCACAATAAAAAAGAGTTTTAAAAAAATGTACACACAGCTATCATGGTTCCCCCATAACACTTCAAAAAAAAAAAAGTTTGGCTCAGTCGATAGAGCATTGGCTGCGGACTCAAGGGTCCCAGGTTTGATTCCGGTCTAGGGCATGTACCTTGGTTGTGGGCACATCCCTGCAGGGAGTGTGCAGGAGAGAGTTGATTAATGTTTCTCTCTAATCAATGTTTCTAACTCTCTCTCCCTCTCCCTTCCTCTCTGTAAAAAATAAATAAATAAATAAATAAATAAATAAATCTTTTTTAGAAAAGATCCTAATTTCCAGCTTCCCAGAGTTAAATATTGTGAGTAATTATAGAGCTGCTTTCTGCAATTTCAATCAACTAAAGAGCACTGTATTAATTATTGGACAGGGAAAGACTTTGTATCTATACCTTGACATTTGAAAAAGTAAATGAAACTCAAGCTGAATGAGTTATATGAACTGATGTCCACTCTGGCAATGCTACTCAGTGAGGCTTAGATCTGTCATAGTATGCAAATACTCTCTTACTGGTAGATGAATTTACTATAGAAATTAAAAGCAAACACTTAAAAACTTTTAAAGAAATTTGGCATTGCCATGACATCTAAAAACTGGTCTTTGTATTAATCTATATAAGTCCTTTATAGGCTTTAAATATAAATCATGTGTCATATTTTCTCCACTGTGAATGATGCCTTTTAATTATTTAATAGTCTTTCACATGATCATAAGTACTTAATTTTAATAAAGTTTAATTTATCATTTTTTCTTCTATAGTAAACTAGAGGCACAGATTTGAACATGAGTGGGGGTCCCCTGCCCTGGCTGGTGATCAGGGCCGATCAGGGCCATCTCACCCAGTCCCTGTCGGGGCCCATTGGGGCTGGTCAGACAGGGGAAGGAACCACAGGAGGTTGTCTGGCCATGCGAGGTTGGCTATGTCTTCCCCCTGGTGATCAGTGCACATCATAGCAAATAGTTGACCAGTTGCTCAGTTGCTTAGGCTTTTATAACTATACTAGAGACCTAGTGCACAAAATTCATGCACAGGGGGCGGTCCCCTCAGCCTAGTCTGCACCCTCTCCAATCTGGGACCCCTCGGAGGATGTCTGACTGCTACTTTAGGCTTGATCCCTGACATCTCTCTCACAATCTGAACTGTTGGCTCTTAACTGCTCACCTACCTGCCTGCCTGATAATCCCTAACTGTCCCCCCTCAGCCCCCCCCACCAGCCTGGTTGCCCCTTACTGGTCCCCCTGCCAGCCAGGTCAACCCCAACTGCCTCCCTGCTGGCCTGGTTCCCCCATCTGCCCCCCTGCCAGCCTGGTCACCCCATGCAGCCTGCTGTTGTCATTTGTCCATCCCTCACTAACCCTCACTGCCAACCTTGTCACCTCACACAGCCTGCTGTTCAGTCCTTACTGTTACTATGGTGGTGTCCCAGACAATTTGCATATTCCTCTATTATTAGTATCTTAAGTAATAATAGGCAAATGTAAATTGACCGTATCTCCACTACATCCACAGCCAATCAGGAGTATGCAAATTAACCCAACAAAGATGGAAGGTTAATTTGCATAGGCAGGTGCAGAGCGGCTGGGTGGGGCACGATGCTTGCTATGAGGGGGAAGGAGGGGATGGAGAGAGCTACAGGAGTGGTGCTCTGGCCAGGATCAAGGACTTGGCAGCTCTTGGATGGCTAGGAGGGAAGCCAGGGGAAAGGAGGCCTATTCTTGCATGAATATCATGCAATAAGCCTCTAGTCTATATATAAAGAGGTAATGTGCAAATTAGGCCAGGATGCCGTAAAGGTCACGACAGCTCAGGAGGAGGGGCCTGGTGTGGGCTCAGGGCCTGAGAGAAGAGGGTGGCCATACCCTGCCTCAGAAATGGAGAGAACAACATGCAGGGGGGCGGGGGGCAGCTGACAGCCCCAGCCCTGTGGCTGTGGCCAGAGCAGCACACACACAAATTCACAGGTGATGAAAGAAAGAAAGAAAGAAAGAAAGAAAGAAAGAAAGAAAGAAAGAAAGAAAGAAAGATCATATCCTATGAAAGAGGCATCTTGAAAATGCGTAAAGAAAGTTGTCATTTTTTCATGGTGAAGGGACTGGAGTCCATGTTGATGAAAACACCTTAGTGGCTGCGGTGGCCGGCAGTGGCAGCAGCAGCAGGGTGATGGGGTGCCGCCTTCCCCTGATCAGCCCGGTTGCCTCCCACAGAGGGAGGCCAGACTGCAGCTTATGACATCCTAAACCATCAAAAGGATATCCACTGAGGGCTCCCAGACTGTGAGAGGGGGCAGGCTGGGCTGAGGGGACCCCCTCCCCAGTGCATGAATTTCATGCACTGGACCTCTAGTAGATAATAAAAGCCTAAGTGATCTTCATGGTGGAGCGACCAGAACGACTGGTTGGTATGATGTGCACTGACCACCAGGCACAGATGCTCAACATGTCAGTGCACTCCCATAGGGTGAGCACCACTCAGCCAGCAGCCAGACTCATGGCCAGTGAGTGCAGCGATGGTGGTGGAAGCCTCTCCTGCGTCCACAGCAGCAATAAGGAGCAGTGAGCAGGCAGGTGGCAAGGAATAAGGGGTCCCAGACTGTGAGAGGGCGCAGGACCGACTGAGGGACCCACCCCTCAGTGCACAAATTACCTGTACCAGGATTCTAGTATATAGATAAATGACTGCCTACTTGTAAAGTCATAAAGACATTCTTATAAATTTTGTTGTAGAAGCTTTATGATTTTAGGTTTTACAGTTATGTTTATAATCATCTTGAATTAACTAAGTTTATGTAGGTATGAGTTAGTAATCAAGATTCATTATTTCCATAAAGATATCAAGTTATTCCATCACAGGTTATTCATAAGATTTTCTTTTCACAATGAGTTACATTGGCAGCTTCGTGGAAAATCAAATAATTGTTTATTAATCTATTTCCAAATACTTCATTCCTTCTATTGATCTGTTAGTTCATTCACATACCTATATGGCAATTTATTTTGTTGTTGTTGGAGTAAGTCTTGAATATTCTCTAACATTGTTCTTCCTTTTCAATATTATATGACTAATCCAAATCCCAGGCCCTTTGCATTTCCATACAAATTGTGGAATAAGCTTGGAATATTCTTCAAAAGAGTCCTGCTGGGATTTTTGACTGTCAGTGAATTCAATTTAGGAATAATTTTCATGTCAACATTTTTGAATCACTGAATCAAAGAGGTTAAGATATATCATCTTTTGTTTAGATGTTTTAAAATTTTCTCTCAGGAATGTTTTGTGATGTAAGAAAAACCACCAGGCAACCATTGATTGGCTGCCTCCGACATGCATGTTCAGTGGAACCTACACGCAATACGTGCACTTGATTGGAATTCAGCCAGCGACCCTTAGTTTGCAGACTGACACTCTAACCACTGAGTACACAGGCCAAAGCTGCACCCTAAGTTCTTTCTAGGAGTTTATTATCACCTTGAGCAGGCCATAGCACATAAAGCAGATCTACTGTATCAGTGGTATTAAAAATTTATAAGGGGAGTGGTTAGGTGGAAAAAATATCTAAAAAGTTTCCCTAGAGGAGCAACAATGGAAAAATGATTGAGGAATATTTCTATATACCCTGCACTGAGCTTTCCTAATATTACATCTGACATTGCCATAGTACATTGTTAAAACTAAGACATTAACATGAACACAACACAATGTCTAATTTATATAAACTTATTTGGATTTCACCATTTTTTCTCTGTGATTTTTTTCCTGTTCCAAACACTATCCAGAATACCATATTGATTTCAGGTATGACCCTATAGTCTCCTCTAAGCAGGGACAGTTTATCATTCCTTCTGTGACTTCATTACCTTGATAGTTTTAAAGAATACTTGTCAGGTACTTTGGAGAATGCTCCACAATTTGGATTTGTCTGATGCTTTTTCATTAATAGAGTAGAGTTATAAGTTTCAGGGTAAAATACAATGGAAGTGAAGTGCCTTCTTCATCAAATTATATCAGGGAATATTTTATATCAAGATGACATCACTAGTGATGTTAAACTTCATCATTTGGTTAAAGTGGTGTTTGCTATTTTTCTCTATTACTAAATTATGGTTTTCTAATTTCCACAATCTATTCTTTGGAAACAAGTCATTAAGTATGCCCCACATTCAAAATAAGGGTGAATAAGGTACATCTCCTGAAGGGGGTTATCTACATATGTTATTTGGAATTCATTCATAATGAATATTTGTGCATTCCTACTTATTTATTTAATCATTCTATTATATAAATACTAGATGCCTGGTGCATGAAATTTTGTATACAGGTAGGGTCCCTAGATTTGGCCGGTGATCAGGGCCAATCTGTGAGGCAACTGGTGGGCAATCAGGGGCCCCTGCTGGCACCCACCTTGGCTGGCAAGGGGCCTAAGGGCTGGGGGCAGCTCCTGCATTAAGCATCTGCCCCCTAGTTGTCAGTGTGTGTCATAGTAACCAGTCGTTCCACCGGTTATTTTGCTGTTCGGTTGATTTGTGTATTAGGCTTTTATTATATAGGATGGAATCATTGAGATTCATTTTGCTCTTTTGGTTATAATCAGTTGGGTTTTTAAGATATAATAAACACAAAGTTTAAAGTGTTCATGTATTTTTTTTAAATATGTTTTTCTTAATTTGAGAGAGAGAGGAAGGGAGAGGGATAGAGAAATAGAAAAATTGATGAGAAACACCCATCAGCTGCCTCCTGCACACAGCCTAGTGGGGATTATGCCTGCAACCTTGGCATGTACCTTGACCAGAAATCAAAATGGTGACCTCTTGACTCATGGGTCTACACTCAACCAGTGAGCCACACTGGTCAGGCAAGTGCTCATGTATTGATTTGACACTTATATAATCCTACCTAATAAAGAGAGAATATGCAAATTGACCATAACTCCATGATAAAGGTGGAGGCCCACAGCCAATAAGGGGGAATATGCAAATTGAGGGCCACTCTGCCATGAATATGGTAGCAGCCAGGCCAGGATACTTGCATTATCACCAGGGCGATGATGTAGACATTCCAACGCACCCTACCTGTGGAGAGCTGTGGGCAGCATGCAGATGTGGAGGGGTGGAGTGGCCAGGGCTGGTGGGCACAGAGTGGCCAAGGAGTGTGTGCAGGCATTCCAGCCTGCCCAAGCTGCTCTGGGCCTGTGGACAGCTGCACAGAGAGCCTCTGGATGGGGGAGAAAGGACGGCAGAGGGTGGCTGTACTCCCCACATGGCAGCAGTGGCAGCCATGAGCATGCAAAGTGGATCCTGCAGGCCCAGCTGAAGTAGTGCCTGCAGGCCATTAGAGCCCAGGAGTGGCTGTGCAAGTCCCGCCTCCTGGCCCAGAAGGAGCAGGATCACAGGGACAGCCACTGTGGCAGGCCAGAGTGACATCCTCTGGGCTGTGCCACAGGGGTTTTGGATCTGCGCATCCTCTCCTCTCCCCGCTCCCCATGTGCAAACATCCCCCAGCACGCTGTTACCCACGTGTGCCTGCAACAGTCCCGGACCATGGTGCACACATGTTCCCCTGCCCCTCCACCACACTTCCGTCAACCCCAGCATGCCCACATCCCCCAAAGGACAAGTGCACAGCTCCTCCGGCATCCTCATGTCCTTTGGAGAGTGCCTGGGTGTTCTGGGTGCTGAAGGTGGTGTCTGTGAGATGACAGTGTGAGGGCAGAGTGGTGTTCCTGAGATGGCTTCCATGGGGCTGATGCAGGTGCTGAGGCAGAGCAGGTGGGACTGACTGGGCCGGGCAGCCTTCGCTGAGGTGCCTTCGGTCAGTGTTCAAGATCGGGAACCCAGAGGAGTCAAGGAGGCCAGTCCTCTCAGTGAACTGGTGGGAGAGTTGGGGCGACTGCAGAGGAGGAATGTGCACTAGGGGTGTCGGCACCCGTGGGTGAAGGCCACCCTGACTGAGCCTTGCTCGCTTGGGTCTAGTGCATCCTGCCAGGCAGCAGGTGACAGGACATGCTTTTCCGAGTGAATGAGAGAAAGCACTGATTCTCCCGCTGCCTGCGAAGGTGGAAAGCAGAGTGGGGAGTCTTGCGGGGAGTGAGCGAGGTTCCCTGTCTGGGGGTTCCAAACCCGCCATTGGTTCCTTCCACCGCTGACTAGAGATATACAGGGTGTCCCCCAAAATGTATACATACTTTGAATACCTACTAACTCCAATGGGGTTAAGCATGAAAAGATAGAAAAACAATGGAGCTGTCATCTGTTAAAAGTAAAAGTATGGGCACAAACTGGCAGTTGGACATTTCCCAAGGGGTCCCTGATTGGAGGGAGTGTAGGCTGGACTGAGGGGGCCCCCTCCTGCTCTCACCCCCATGCACGAATTTTGTGCACAGGGCCTCTAGTGTAAAATAATTACCACCATGTATTAACAAAATCTCCATTGGTCACATAACTGACATTCCTTTTTTCTGGTGAGAACATCTAAGATCTACTCTATTAGGATCTTCCAAGTGTTTCAAACACCACTATTAGGTATAATTACCATGCTGTACATTAGGTTCCCAGATTTTGTTAATCTGATATTGAAAACTTGTACCCTTTGACCAATAGCTCCCGATTTTCTCCACAACTTGGTAACCACCATTTCACTTTGTTTCTGAGTTTGGCTTTTATAGATTCCATGTATAAGTGATATCATGCAGTATTTATCTTTTTCTTTCTCACTTAGTTTACCTAACATGAACCCTCAAGGTTCATCCTACTTGTTGTCTTAGATAGATACCACAGCTCCCTGAGATTCTGTTCCACATTTTTTCAGTATACTTTTACTATGTGGTTCTGATTGCAATAAACCCAATTATTCTGTCTTCTAAGAAGTGCTTCTTTCATCTGTCACTCCATTCTGATCTTGAGCACACACATTGAGGTTTTTATTTCATATATCATATTTTATAATATTTATTTTTCATTAAATTTTTACTTGTTTAATTATATTTATTGGGTGACTATGGTTAATAAGATTATATAGGTTTTAAGTATCCATTTCTATGATACATCATCTGCATATTGCATTGTGTGCCCACTACCCACAGTCAAATCTTATCCCATCACCATGTATTGAACCCCCTTTAACTTCACTTCCCCATACCCTTCCCCTCTGGTAGCAACCATACTGTTGTCTGTGTTTAAGAGTTTTTGTTTATTTTTCCTATTTATTCATTTATTGCTTTCAGTTTTATATCCCACATATAAGTGAAATATGGCTCAGCTTGACTTATTTCACATAGCATAATTTCTCAGCATCCATTCATGTTGTCGCAAATGTCAGTATTCCATCTTTCTTATGGCTGAGTGGTATTTCTGATGTGAAGATATTGAGGTGCTTCATTATAGCTTCACACAGTAGAAGTCTAGACTCCTCACTTGTCTTTTGCTGTCCTGGCAGGGGACGAGTTCAGTGTTTCCTGCTGTGTTGGCTGAAGAAGAGTGGTTTTAAGTTTTGTCTTGCTCACTGCCCCTTTCTTGACTCTATGCAGACTTTTATTGGGGTTTTTGTCTGAACCTGTTGACACTTCTGGGTTGCTAGATCCTTCAGCTTTAAATCTGGGATATATGAGGCAAAAACAAAACCAGGGAATTTATCACCATCATATACCTTGGGTCTAGACATCACAACTGGTTTGGCTGCTTCTCCTATCTTTTAAAGTCTACTGTGAGTGTTTTATATATAATGTACAAGGTTTATATTGTATTTAGTGACTGGAATAGGGACATATAAGCCTAAAGTATCTTCCCAGAAATGGAAGTCTGTAACCACTTGATGATGACTCAGAGCTCTTGAATATGCTCATTTTTGAATTATTATTTTAATAGAGGCCTGGTGCATGAAATTCTTGCACAGGGGAGGGGTATGTCCCTCAGCTCAGCCTGCACCCTCTTCAATCTGGGATACCCCTCTCACAATCCAGGACTGCTGGATCCCAACCTCTCACTTGCCTGCTTGCTTTATTGCCCCTAACTACTTCTACCTGCCAGCCTGATCACCCCTAACCACTCTCCTGCCAGCCTAATTGATGCCTAACTGCTCCCTTGCCAGCCCAATTCCCCTAACTGCTCTCCCTTACAGGCCTGGTCCCCCCACAACTGTCCTCCCCTGCAGGCTTGGTACCCCCACAACTGCCCTCCCATACAGGCTTGCCCCCCCCCCCAATTGCCCTCCTGTGCAGACTGGTCCCTACCAACTGCCTTCCCCTGCTGGCCTGCTTGCCCACAACTGCCCTCCTCTACTGGCCATCTTGTGGCATCCATCTTGTGTCCACATGGGGGCAGCCATATTTGATCACATGGGGGCGGCCATCTTGTGTGTTTTAATAACAGTCAATTTGCATATTACTATTTTATTAGCTAGGATGTCAGATGCAAATATGTAACATTAGGTATTGTCTCACAGGTCACTAATGCTTGTTCATTTTTTAAACTTCTAAATTAATCATTTAAAGTGTATAATTCTGTGACATTTCACATATTCACAAGGTCATGTAACACTCACCTCTGCCTTGACCTAAAACATTGAGACCTCCTTAAAGAACCGCCACACCCATTGAGCAGTTAACCACTCCTCCTCCTGTCAATCCTGGCAGCCGCCAATCAATCTGCTTTCTGTTTCTAGATTTAACTATTATGGGTATTTCATAAATGGAATCATTATATGTGACCTTTGTGCCTGGCTTCTTCAGTTAGCATACTATTTTCAAAGTTCACCCATGCTGTGGCTTGTATCAGTTCTACATTTCTTTATATGACTGAATAATGTCAATATTTTTCTTTTTCTGCTTTAGTCTGGATAATGCATATTGTGTGTCTTCATATTTTATACTATTTGTTGTGTTCTATATGATATTAACCTCATCTAATTAAGTGTATTTTTTAAAATATATTTTTATTAATTTAAGAGAGGAAGTGATAGGGAGACATAGAAACATTAATGATGAGAGAGAATCATAGATTGGCTGCCTCCTGCAAGTCCCCCACTAGATATTGAGCCTGCAACCCAGGCATGTGCCCTTGACCGGAATCAAACTCAGGACTCTTCAGTCCGCAGGCCGACACTCTATCCACTGAGCCAAACAAGCTAGGGCTAATTAAGTGAATTTTTTAATTATTATTACTACCACTTGTTTTAGTCTTAGTTTCTGCATTTCTGCCCTGAAGTTCCTAATCTCTTCACCCACTGTGGCCATTCTTTCTTTTAAACAGCTCATCACACTCATAAAGTGTCTTAAAAGTCCTTGTCTGCTAATTCCAATATATGGTTTATTTATGCACCTATTTATGTTCACTTTTTCTTTTGATTTTGGGAACATTTTCCTGCTTTTTTGCATATCTTGTAATTTTGGATTTTATGCCAGACATGATTAAAGGAACAATGGAAAAGAAAGTATAATTTTTGTTTTGTTTTGCTGAAGATGCCAGCTCCTTTCTTTGTAATAGAATTAGAGGAAAAAAATGAGCTTTTATTTAACATATTTTTTGTTGATTTCAGAGAGGAAGGAAGAGAGAGAAAAAGATAGAGACACCAATAATGAGAGAGAATACTTGATCAGCTGCCATCTGCATGCCCACTACTGGGAATCAAAGCCAAAGCCCAGGTATGTGCCCTTGACTAGAATAGAACCAGGGACTTTTCAGTCAGCAGTCTGATGCTCTATCCACTGAGCCAAACCAGGTAGGGCAAGCTGAGCTTTTAAATTCCATGAGCCAAACCTGGGCCTCAGCTTATATTAAATTCAGTTTTCCTGTGATTCCAAATGGATCCTTTATCCCTTTGCCCAACTTCCCATCTACTGCGCCATTGAAAATGGTCATCTATCTATTACTTTGTTAGGCTCACAGTAGGACAGGGTTGAGTACAGTTGCAGAGAGCTTTGATTTGGCTTGGGATAAAGTTCAGCAGGTTCCCACAATATAAACATTATAAAACTCACAAACCTCATCTTTCTGGACCATCTACATTGTTAGTAACTGAACAAAAAGATGCTCAACATCAATGCTATTAGAGAAATGTAAATCAAAACCACCTTACACCTGTTAGAATAGCTGTTATCAACAAGAGAGGTAAGTGCTGGAGAGGATGTGAAGAAAAGGAATCCTCATTCACTGCTGGTGTAGCTACTGTGGAAAGCCGGCTGGTGGTTCCTCGAAACATTAAGGATAGACTGACCATGTGATATCCTCTGGGTATCTACCTGAAATTTTTGAAAACATTTACCTGCAAAGTTATATGTATCTCAATGTTCATTGCAACAGTATGCATGGTGGCCAAGACATGGAAACAACCAAAGTATGCTTCATTGGATGACTGGATAAAGAGCTGATATATGTATGTGTAATACTACTCAGGCATAATAAAAGATGAAGTACTGCCATTTGTGACAACATGAATAAACCTTGAGAATATCATTCTAAGCAAAATAAGCCAGAAAAGTTAAGAACTATATGATATCACTCATACATGGGATGTAAAACTACCAGCAACAAATGAATAAATAAGAAAAACAAACAAAAAGTCATAGACTCTGAGAACAGTATGGTAGTTATCAGAGGAAAGGGGGGATGGTATTAAAGGATAAAAGGGGTCAAATAAATGGTGACAGGAAAAGATCTGACTTTGGTGGTAGATACACAATGATGTAACATAGAATGGTATACTTGAAACTTATATCATCTTATTAACCAATGTCACCTAACAAATTTAATCAAAAAGAAAGAGGAAAAAACACACAAAAATAAATGCCTTTATTAATTCATTCTCAGTGTATTTTACAAAAGTGTTGCTCTACAAAGGTTTGAGTATTAAAAACAAACCAAAACCTGGACCTTCACCCCAAATATCCACAGCAATCCTGAGAAAAAAGAATAAAGTTGGATGGAACACATTACCAGATATCAAAATATATTACAAAGCTACTGTTCTCAAAACAGCCTGGTACTGGCACAAGAACAGACATATAGACCAATGGAACAGAACAGAGAACCCAGAAACTGACCCAAGACATTATGCTCAATTAATATTTGACAAAGGAGGCAAGAGCATACAATGGAGTCAAGACAGTCTCTTCAATAAATGATGTAGGGAAAATTAGGCAGATAAATGCAAGCAAAATAAAACTAGACCACAACTTACACCATACACAAAAATAAACTCAAAATGGACAATATATTTAAGTATATGATGGAAAACCATAAAATCTTAGAAGAATCCATAGGCAGCAAAATAGCAGATATATCTTGTCATAATATGTTTACTGATACATCTCCTTGGGCAGTGGTCAGCAAACTGTGGCTCGCGAGCCACATGCAGCTATTTGGCCCCTTCAGTTTTTAGCAAAGGCCAGCTTAGGAGTACCCTAATTAAGTTAATAACAATGTACCTACCTATATAATTTAAGTTTAAAATATTTGGATCTTAAAGAAATTTCAATCATACTGTTGTTATTTGGCTCTGTTGACTAATGAGTTAACAGTGCTGATCTCTGTTCTAGGGAAAAGGAAACTAAGGAGAAAATGAACAAATGGAACTAAATAAAAAAATAAAAGCTTCTGGAGGAGGAGAAAATGGCGGAAGAGCAGATGGGCGGTTTCTGAGTCTTGTCCCGAGGAAGAGAGAGAGAGCAGCTGAAGATTGCGCTAAGAGTGCTGGTCAACAAGCCAGGAGACTGGCAAACACCAGAGGAAATTTGGGGTCTGCTGATCAGAGAGCCCCCGACAGTTGACCACCCACGGCTGGGTCCCTTACCGGACATACTTGCCAGTGCGGACAGGAAATCTCGCCATCTTTGAAGGGAGAAGGTTCGAGTCAGAGGCCTGATTATCCACAGCCCCAAGGAGCACCAACTGATCATAGTCAGCTCGAACCTTTGATCTCAGAGGAGCTCAGATTTCGCAGCGATCCGGTGGGTGAGTTCCCCTCCGCACAGTAGTCCTGACTGAGTTCCACTCGGCGCAGGAACCCCCCCACCCCCCCACCCTGCTCACCAGCTCTCGCGCGCCAGCTCCCGCCCACCAGCTCCCTCACGCACCAGGCGCACAGAGGCTGAAGGACTGGTCCTGGATTTGCAGGAAGCCCCAGGGTTTTCTGCTGGAGGCGCGCCTGTCTGTGGACAGGGCTCCTAAGAGGGGAGATATCTAAGGAGCAGCACATCTGGATCTGAATCCAAGAAATATCCGCAGAATTACAGGGGAGTGCAGCCAGCTTGGGACCGCCCCACCCACAGCCCTCCATAGATCAGGGACACAGAGAGGGGGAAAAAGATAGAAAGGCTTTAGAGTCCTGGAAGTCATCCAGAAACACTGCCACCCAGAGGCTAAAGCACATATGGTCTCTAAATATGCTTAAAAATCAGGACTTGTAATCAACACAGAGGATCAGTGAAACACAGGGATCTGCAACTACCGCCCAGACGGGGAACAGGCGTACCAGACAGAACAACACAGAAAGTGAATGACCTTCATTACTGCAAATTTTGTTTAATTTTTAATTTTCAATGTTATTTTTTAACTGTTTAATTTTTGTTTTTTACCTACTTTAACTGCAAAGTTTACTCAAGAAATTATTTTTTCATCTGCCCTCACTTGATTTAATCTTTTTAATTAATTCATTTTTATAGGTAATCAACATTATTACTACTACTATTTTACCTTTTTTATCTTATTTTCTTTTGTTTATTTTTATTACTACTTTTTAAGTGTAATATTATAATCCCTTTTTTTTCTTTTTCTTATTTTTCTTTTTTTTCTCTATTTCCCCCCTTAGAGATTACTATTCTAAAAACTATTTGTACCTTGCCTTCTCCAACGCTCTATTCTATCTCAAACCTACCTTTATGACATCTCTCTCTTCCTAACCCTTTACCTTTGGTGTCCTGCTTATCTTAACCCTTTACTGCTCTAGATTTTCCTTACTCTTTCTGTTTACCCCCTCCAAAATTTTCACCTAACCTGTGTATATATAATTCTCAACCCCCTACTCCAATCCCATTCACACCTACCTTGTCACTGCCCCCCACAAAAAAAAACAATCCTTCTCTCTACCCCTTTGTTGTTGTATGTTGAATGCTTACTATATCAAAGGTTTATGCTTTTTTTTGTATGATTGGTTTGCTTATTCTTTTTATTGGATTGTATGTTTTTGTTATCTGGGTTCTAGTCACCTTTATTGGAGGATATTAATATTGCAAACACATTTCTATTCAGTGCCTTGTGTGTTGTACCTGGTTATGTTGTATTTTGTGCCTTTAAATCAAAGCAGGAGGGAGAGAACTACATAACCAGGCACCCTATAAAGAGAGATCATGGGGAGGCAAAGAAACAACCCGCCTATGAAAGAAAATCAACCATCACCAGAAAAGGAAGAAAACGAGTTAGAGGCAAGCAACCTACTAGAGCAGGAATTCAAAATAATGATCATAAGTTGGCTAAAAAGAATGGAAGACAAATTTGACAATATGAGTAAGACCCAAGAGGAAATGAAGGTGACCCAAGAAGAAATGAAAAATGACATCGCTACTATGAAGAACTCAATAGAAAGCATCAAGAGTAGACTAGAAGAAGCAGAAGACAGCATCAGTGAGCTAGAAGACAACATGGAAAAAAATACCCAATTACAGCAGCTGCTAGAAAAAAAATTTGAAAAACATTAGGAGAGCCTACGGGAGCTTTGGGACAATACAAAACAAAACAAAACAATATTAGAATAATAGGGGTCCCAGAAGGAAAGGAAACTGAGCAAGATATGGAAAAAGTATTTCAAGAAATAATGACAGAAAACTTTCCTGAGATAGAGAAGAAAAAAACCATACAAATCCAAGATGCTCGCAGAATCCCAAACAAAATGAATCCCCAAAGACGGACACATAGACACATTATTATTAAATTGGCAAACAACATAGACAAAACCAGAATCTTAAAAGCAGACAGAGAGAGACAGAAATTTATATATAAAGGAACCCCCATCAGACTAGCAACTGATTTCTCAACAGAAATTCATCAGGCCAGAAGGGAATGGGACGACATATACAAAATCATGCAAAGGAAGGGTCTGAACCCAAGAATACTGTACCCTGCAAGGTTGTCAATCAAAATTGAAGGTGTAATCAGGAGCTTCACTGACAAAAAAAGACTAAAGGAATTTAGCTCCAACAAACCAGCAATGCAAGAAATGCTAAAGGGTCTACTATAAAAATAAAGAAATAGGAAGGGAAGAAAGAACACTGGGGGATAGAATAAAAATTTCATCAAATACCTATCAATAATAACTTTAAATGTAAATGGTTTAAATGCTCCAATGAAAAGACATAGGGTAACAGATTGGATAAGAAAGCAAGACCCATACATCTGCTGTCTACAAGAAACACACTTCAGAAAAAAAGACACTCACAGACTGAAGGTGAAGGGATGGAAAAAGGTTTTCCAGGCGAACAGAAATGAAAAAAAAGCTGGGGTAGCAATACTTATATCGGACAAACTAGATCTCAAAGTGAAGGACATAACAAGAGATAGGGAAGGCCACTTCATAATACTAAAGGGAGTAATCCAACAAGAAGAAATAACCCTGGTAAACATATATGCACCCAATACGGGAGCACCCAAATACATAAAGAAACTGCTGGAGGACATTAAGGGAGAGATTAATAGCAATGCAATCATAGTAGGAGATTTTAATACTCCACTGTCACATCTGCACAAATCATATAAACAAAAAATCAGTAAAGAAACGTCAATCCTAAATGACGTACTAGACCAGATGTAATTAATCGACATCTTCAGAACATTTCATCCGAAAGCCACAGAATATACATTCTTCTCAAGTGCACACGGGTCATTCTCAAAGATAGACCACATGTTGGGACATAGGCAAAGTCTCTTCAAATTCAATAAGACAGAAATATTATCAAGCATTTTCTCAGATCATAGTGCCATAAAACTGGAAATCAACTACAATAATAATAAGCCAGAGAAATTAAACACATGGAGACTAAATAGCATGCTATTGAACAAAGACTGGGTTACCAGAGAAATCAAGGAAGAAATCAAAAACATCATGGCAACTAATGACAATGAAAACACAACAATCCAAAATCTATGGGACACAGCAAAAGCTGTTTTGAGAGGGAAGTTCATATTCCTACAAGCCTATTGCAAAAAACAAGAAAGAATGGTAACAAATTATCTAACCCTACAACTCAAACAGTTAGAAAAAGAACAGCAAGAAAGGCCCAGTGTAAGCAGAAGGAAGGAAATAATAAAAATCAGAGTGGAGATTAACGACATAGAGACCAATGACACAATACATAAGATCAACAAAACCAAGAGATGGTTCTTTGAATGGATAAACAAGATTGATGAGCCTCTAGCCAGGCTAACCAAGAAACAAAGAGAGAGGACCCAAATAAACAAAATCAGGAATGAAAGAGGTGAAATAACAACAGACCCCGCCGAAATACAAAGGATTGTTACAAAATACTACGAACAACTCTATTCCAACAAACTGGACAACCTGGAGCAAATGGACATATTCCTAGAAAAATACAACCTTCCAAAACTCAAGCAGGAAGAATCTAAAAATCTCAATAGACCAGTAACTTGGGAAGAAATTGAATCAGTCATCAAAAAGCTTCCAGCAAACAAAAGCCCAGGGCCAGATGGCTTCACAGGAGAGTTTTACCAAACATTCAAGGAAGAACTAAAACCTATCCTCCTCAGAATATTCCAAAAAATTCAAGAGGAAGGAACACTGCCAAACTCCTTTTATGAAGCCAGCATCACACTAATACAAAAACCAGATAAAGACAACTCAATGAAAGAGAATTACAGGCCAATATCCCTCATGAACATAGATGCCAAAATCCTCAACAAAATTCTAGCAAACCGGCTCCAGCAGCACATCAGGAAGATCATGCACCATGACCAAGTAGGTTTTATTCCAGGAATTCAAGGATGGTACAATATTCGCAAATCAATAAACGTGATACATCACATAAACAAATTGAGAGATAAAAATCATATAGTCATATCTATCGATGCAGAAAAGGCATTTGATAAAATCCAACACCCTTTCCTGATAAAAACACTCAACAAGGTTGTAGTACAAGGATCATACCTTAACATAATAAAAGCTATATATGATAAACCCACAGCCAACATCATGCTCAATGGGCAAAAACTAAAACCATTCCCTCTAAGAACAGGAACAAGACAGGGATGCCCACTCTCACCACTCCTCTTTGACATAGTACTGGAAGTACTCGCCATTGCAATTAGAGAAGAAGAGGAAATAAAAGGCATCAAAATTGGAAAAGAAGAAGTAAAGCTGTCACTATTTGCAGATGACATGATATTGTACATAGAAAACCCAAAAGACTCCATCAAAAAGCTAATAGACTTAATAAACGAATTTGGCAATGTAGCAGGATACAAAATCAATGCCAAGAAATCAATGGCATTTCTCTACACAAATAGTGAACTTACAGAAACAGAGACTAAAAAAGCAGTCCCGTTTACCATCGCACCAAAAAAATTAAGATACCTAGGAATAAACTTAACCAAGGAGGTAAAAACCTATATGCAGAAAACTACACGATACTGAAAAAAGAAATAGAGGAAGATGTAAACAGATGGAAGAACATACCATGTTCATGGATTGGTAGAATTAACCTCATCAAAATGTCCATACTTCCCAAAGTAATATAATAGTTCAATGCACTCCCCATGAAAATACCATGGACATACTTCACAGACCTAGAAAGAACTCTCCAAAAATTCATTTAGAACAATAAAAGACCCCGAATAGCCTCAGCAATCTTCAGAAATAAGAGTAAAGTAGGAGGAATCTCAATACCAGATTTCAAGTTGTATTATAAAGCAACTGTTCTCAAAACAGCCTGGTACTGGCACAAGAACAGACATATTGATCAATGGAATAGATTAGAGAATCCAGACATCAACCCAAATCAATATGCTCAATTAATATTTGACAAAGGAGGCATGAACATACAATGGAGTTAAGACAGTCTCTTCAATAAATGGTGTTGGGAAAATTGGACAGATACATGAAAAGAATGAAACTAGAGCATCAACTTACACCATACACAAAAATAAACTCAAAATGGATACAGGACTTAAACATGAGACGGGAAACCATAAAAATACTAGAGGCATCCACAGGCAGCAAAATCTCAGACATATGCCTAAAGAACTTCTTCACTGATACTAACCCTAGGGCAATGGAAGCTAAAGAGAAAATGAACAAATGGGACTACATCAAAATAAAAAGCTTTTTTACATCAAAAGAAACCATCAACAAAACAACAAGAAAACCCACTGTATGGGAGAACATATTTGCAAATGATATCACTGATAAAGGCTTAATCTCCAACATCTACAGACAGCTTATACAACTCAATAAAAGGAAAATGAATGAGCCAATTAAAAAATGGGAAATGGACCTAAATTGAATCCTCTCAAAAGAAGACAGAAGGAAGGCCAAGAGGCACATGAAAACATGCTCCAAGTCAAAAATTATCCGAGAGATGCAAATCAAAACAACAATACGATACCATCTCACACCTGTCAGAATGGCCAACATCAACAAAACAACAAACAACTAATGTTGGCGAGGTTGTGGAGAAAAAGGAACCCTCGTGCACCTGTTGGTGGGATTGCAGGTTGGTGCAACCACTGTGGAAAACAGTATGGAGCTTCCTCAAAAAACTGAAAATGGAACTCCCATTTGACCCAGTAATCCCACTACTAGGAATATACCCCAAGAAACTAGAAAGACCAATCAGAAAGGATATATGCACCCCTTTGTTCATAGCAGCACAATTTACAATAGCTAGGATTTGGAAACAGCCTAGGTGCCCGTCAGCAGATGAATGGATCATAAAACTATGGTACATCTACACCATGGAATACTATGCTGCCATAAAAAGGAAGGAATTCTCATCATTTGCAGTAACCTGGATGGAATTGGAGAGCATCATGCTGAGTGAAATAAGCCAGTCAATGAAAGAGAAACACTACATGACCTCACTCATTTATGGATATTAAAGAACATTATAAACTAATGAACAGAAAGAGAGATATAGTGACAGTAAAACAACAGGCAGACTGTCAAATGACAGCGGGGGGGGGGGGGGGTAGGGAGATCTGGGGGAGATAAGAGATCAACCGAAGGACTTGTATGCTTGCATATAAGAACAACCAATGGACACAAAACTCTGGGGAGGGAGGGCATCTATGGGGTGGGGGCAATGATAAGCTATGTACACAGATAATACCTTAATTAAAATTAATTAATTAATTAATTAATTAATTAATGAAAAAAATAAAAATAAAAGCTTCTGCACAGCAAAAGAAACCATCAACAAAATAATAACAGGAGAGCCCACATGCATGGGAGAATGTATTTGCCAATGTTACATCTGATAAGGGTTTAATCTCCAAATTTATAGGGTACTCATACAACTTAACAAAAGAAAGATAAATAATACAATTAAAAATGGACATAGGACCTAAATAGACATTTCTTCAAATTGGACCATATTAAATTAGCGGTTTCAACCTGTGGGTCATGACCCCTTTCATAGAGTTCGCCTAAGACATCCTGTATATCAGATATTTACATAATGATTCATAACAGTAGCAAAAGTACAGTTATGAAGTAGCAACAAAAATAATTTTATTGGTGGTGGTCACCACAACATGAGGAACTGTATTAAAGGGTTGCAGCATTAGGAAGGTTGAGAACCACTACATTAGACTATCAGCTGATTTCTCAATGAAGTCAGTGACATGAAATATACAAAGTAATAAAAAGCAAAATACTAAATCCAAGACCATTAATTTCAGCATGGGTATCATTCAGAATTGAAGGTGAAATTAGAAATTTCACAGACAAGAGTGAGAAAAATAGCCTAAAAGTTTATGGCCACCAAACTAGCAATGCAAGAAATGCTAGAGATTATTGTAAGAAGAACTATAGGGAGATGGATGAACATAACATAGGCAAAAAGAATAAAAATGGCAAAAGTAACTATTAATAATAACTTTAAATGCTCCAATCAAAAGACATAGGGTAGATGAATAAGAAAACATGATCCATATAGTGTCTACAAGAGACCCACCTCAGAACAAAAGACCTAAAAAAGATGAAAATGAAGGGATGGAAAAAATTCTCCATGCAAATGGAAATGGGAATTAAAGCTTAGATATCAATACCCATATCTAACAAAATGAAAGCCATAACAAGAGACAATGAAGGGCACTTTATAATACTAAAAGGATGGATAAAATAAGAATATATAACCCTGTAAATATATATGCAGCCATTATAGGGGCACCCAGATATATTTAAAACAAAACCAAAACAAACGAACAAACAAAAAAACAACTCCTGGAGGACTTAAAGGCAAAGATCAACACCAATATACCATACTAGGGGACTTTAATACCCCACTGACATCACTGGTTGCAAACTGTGGCTTGCGAGCCACATGCGGCTCTTTGGCCCCTTAAGTTTTTAGCAAAGGCCAGCTTAGGAGTTCCCTAATTTAGTTAATAACAATATACCTACCTATATAGTTTAAGTTTAAAAAAAATAGCTCTCAAAGAAATGTCAATTGTACTATTTATACTTGACTCTGTTTGCCAACCACTGGTCTAAGGGAACTTTGGGACAACATTAAATGAAACATCATCTGTATAATAGGGGTCCAATAAGAATAGGAAGCTGGGAGGGACAAAATGGTGGCGGATCAGATGGACCTGTTCTGAACCTAGTCCCAGAGCAGATAGAAGAAGCGCCTGAGAATCCCTCAGGGAGTGTTAGTTTGTAAACTGAGGGGTAGCAGAGCACTAGGAGAAGATAAGGGGGGGGGGGGTCTGCTGGACAGGATTCCTTGAACAGGCAACCCGCTCTGCAGTGTGAACTTCTCCCAGACCTACGGGCTCAGAGGGAAAACTTCGCCATCTTACAAACAAACGAGGATCTTACCTGAGGCCTGAAAAGCCCACAACAGTGGAGTCCACCGAGCAGTTATGATGCCCCAATCGGCGCAGACGTGTGGATTCAAGGAAGCTCTTCAATCACCCATGGAAAGGTCAGAGTTTGCCGGGAGAATGTGGGGGTTCTGGGTTCCTGCTGTGGCAGCAGCGCCTGTAGCACTGCACAGCCAGAGCAGCTGCAGTGGCTACTCGGCCAGAGCAGGCTCCAGAGCGGCTGCAGTGGCTACTTGGTCAGAGTGGGATCCAGAGGCTACTCAGTCAGAGTGGGCTCCAGAGTGGCTGCAGCGGCTGCGAGGCCAGAGCAGGCTCCGAAAGAGGCAGTGACCCCAGAGAGAATCACGCTGCTGCAAGGCCCAGTGCTGGGTTTGGCGTGATCTTTCAAAAAATCGGAACTTTTTTTAAAAAATGCCAAGGGGCACAGGACAAATTCTTAAGAATCCTGTCTATCGTCATAAGCGAAACATCTAGACACCTTGGCGCAGACCCATCCTGTGCCTGATCCCCTTGATCCCCTGGCTTTTGAGCACTAGTGAAGGACTGCCCAGTTTGGCATATCCTAGGAGACTGCAGGGGGAAATTGCCTTCCTGGAAACAGGGATCTGAACAGGAGCCTTAGAAGAGTCATAGAGAAAGAAAGAAGGCTAGAGGAGCCAAAAGACTGGGAAGTCAATCCAGAAACACTGCCACCTAGGGGCTGATATACAAACTGACTTTTTTTTTTACTACTTTTAATTAATCAAAAGTGAATGACCAGTACTGCACATTTTTATGATAATTTTTCTATATTTTGTTTTCTTTTCATTTCCTACATCTTTTATTTTCATTTTTTTACATCCTTTACTTAAGAAACAATTTTTTTCTTCTTTCCTCACTTGATGTTACCTCTTCAATAATTACATTTTTTAGTCTCAATCATCATTATGACTACTGCTATTCTGCACTTTTTGTTTCCTTTTTCTTTTTTTAAGTACCATTTTATTTTCTCTATTTTACACTGAGATTAATCTTCATTCTAGTTTCATCCCTACTATAGCATCGTTCAACCTTATCTCAACTCAACCTTTACACCATCACTCTATTACTAACCTATCCCCTTTACATCCCCTGTTTATCTTAACCCTTTCCTGCTTTAGTTTTTCCCATTTCTTTCTCACCCTACTTATATTACTAATTTCCAACTCCCTGTTACAAGTGCATAAATACCACTCTCTTCACTATATTAATTAGTAAAAAAACAAACAACTATTTTCCTCTCTGTCCTTATGTTGTAGTTTGCGTGAATGTTGATTATATTGAATTTTTATGCTTTTTAGTGAGATTGATATGTTTATTCTTTTGTTCTTAATGTTGTGTAGTATTTTGTAATTGCTTTGTTTTTGTATGTTTTTTATTTCTGTTTATCCTAGACTTGCTTGATATTAGTGGATATTGTATTGTTGCTGGCATTTGCTGGGATTAGTGGTTGTCCTATTGGAATTTTCTCCACATATATATTGTTTGTTCCCCTTTTCTCTCTTAGTCTGCTTCTTGTCTCTCTCTCTCTCTTTCTCACTCTCACTCTTTTTTTTCTTTTTCTTTTTTCCTGTTACCCAATTTCAGTTTGACAATACTTTTTTTCTTTCTTCTCTTTATTTAACCCTCTAATTCTCTCTCTCTCTCTCTCTCTCTCTCTCTCTCTCTCTCTCTCTCTCTTCTCTTTCCTCTCCCCTAATTTGCCTTGCTCTAGTGGTCACCTTTATTAGAAGTTATTAATATCGCAAGTACATTCCTGTTCAGTGCCGTGTGTGTTGTACCTGGTAGTGTTGTATTTTGTGCCTTTAAATCAATGCAGGTAAAAGAGAATTACATAACCAGAAATCCTGAAAAGAGATAACATGGGGATACAAAGAAATAGCCCACACATGAAAGGAAAGCAGGCATAGGATAAACAGAAATAATAGCCCACACATGAAAGAAAAGCAAGTCTAGGGTAAACAGAAATAAATGAGTTAGAGACAAGCAACCTACCAGAGCAAGAATTCGGAGTAATGACCATAAGATGGCTAAAAAGAATGGAAGACAAATTTGACAATATGAGTAAGACCCAAGAGGAAATGAAGAAGAACCAAGAAGAAATGAAGATGACCCAAGAAGAAATGAAAAATGACATCGCTACTATGAAGAACTCAATAGAAAGCATCAAGAGTAGACTAGAAGAAGCAGAGGACTGCATCAGTGAGCTAGAAGACAAGATGAGGAAAAATACCCAATTAGAACAGCTTATAGAAAGAAAAATTAAAAAGCAGGAGGAGAGCCTACGGGAACTTTGGGACATAACAAAACAAAACAATATTAGAATAATAGGGGTTTCAGAAGGAAAGGAAACTGAGGAAGGCATAGAAAAACTTTTCAAGATATGATGACAGAAAACTTTCCTGAGATAGAGAAGAAAAAACCCACACAAATTCAAGATGTTTGCAGAGTCCCAAGCAAGATGAATCCCAAAAGACCGATGGCAAGGCACATTATAATTAAATTGGCAAACACCAATGACAAAGTAAGAATCTTAAAAGCAGCCAGAGAGAGACAGAAAGTTACATATAAAGGAACCCCATCAGACTAGCAACTGATTTCTCAACAGAAACTCATCAGGCCAGAAGGGAATAGGATGAAATATACAAAGACATGCAAAGGAAGGGTCTGAATCCAAGAATACTGTACCCAGCAAGGCTATCAATCAAAATTGAACCAGAAATCAGGAGCTTCACAGACAAAAAAAGACTAAAGGAATTTAGCTCAACCAAACCAGCAATGCTAGAAATGCTAAAGGGTCTACTGTAAACATAAAGAAATAGGAAGTGAAGAAGGAACACAGGGGTACAGAATTAAAAATGGTGTCAAATAAGTACCTATCAATAATAACTTTAAATGAAAATGGATTAAGTGCTCCAATCAAAAGACATAGGGTAACAGATTGGATTAAAAAACAAGACCCATATATCTGCTGTCTACAAGAAACCCATTTCAGAAAAAAAAAGATGCACATAGACTGAGGGTAAAGGGATGGAAAAAGGTTTTTCAGGCAAATAGAAATGAAAAAAAAAAAAAGCTGGGGTAGCAATACTTATATCTGACAAATTAGATCTCAAAGTGAAGGACATAACAAGAGATAAGGAAGGCCACTTCATAATACTAAAGGGAGCAATCCAACAAGAAGAAATAACCCTGGTTAACATATATGCACCCAATACAGGCGCATCCAAATACAAAAAAAAAAAACACAAAACAAAACAAAACAAACAAACAAAAAACAAACAAACCTGCTGGAGGACATTAAGGGAGAGATTAATAGCAACACAATCATAGTAGGAGATTTTAATACCCCACTGTCACCTTTGGACAAATGATCTAAACAAAAAATCAGCTAAGACAGTGAGGGAGGCCCACCGAGAGCAGAGCTCGCCCCACCCCGGGCCCAGGGAGTGAGCTAACTCGGAGACTGGCCACTGCCGCCCCCCCCCCCCAGCCTTCCCAGCCCGCCCACCGTGCTAGCAAGGGAGCTGGCACAGGGCCACAGCCGCGCCTCCCACTCGTGGCCCCAGGGAGCCCTTCACCCATCTGTCCAGCTGCTGCCAGGCCCGGCCAGAGCCTATGCCAAGACCCGAGGAAAAGCGCAGATGCTGCCATGTGGAGTTTAAAGCCTCAGTGGAATTGGAGCAGCAGCCAACAACACTGCAGCCGCTGCCAGTGAGGGAGGTCCACCAAGAGCGGAGAACACCCCACCCCAGGCACAGGGAGTGGGCCACCTCGGAGCCTCCACGCCTGCAGACTTCCTGGCCCGCCCACCTTGCTGGTGAGGGAGACAGAGCAGGGCCTCGGCCTCGTCTCCTGCTCGCAGCCTGAGCGAGGCCTTCACCCTTCTGTCTCCTCGCTGCCGCTGGGCCTGGCTGGAACCTCTGTGGAGCCCCCGAGAGCCAGCACCAAGGCGAAGCATACTCATGGAGCATGACGGAGGACCGAGAGGTAGTACAAAAAACACTCTTTGCAGCCTGGGACTCTAAACACGTAAACCCAGGGAACTGAAAGCCTGAAGGTGTGAAATCAGAGCTGCTGAGGTTGCTAAGGTGGAGTCAGCTGGAGCCTCCCCATTCTTCCCCCTCGTTGTCCTCCTGCTCGCCTGAAGCTGGGGCCCCGGGGGATCCAGGATAGGAGGGCATCAATCGATGGTCCCAGAGGGGCCGTGTGGCCCAGGGGATCCTTATGACCTGGGGGAGTGCTGTGGCCTGTGACCCGGGGAGCCGTGTGCCCTGGGGGAATGGTGGGACCCGGGGGAGCCATGTGCTGCAGGGGAGTGGTAGGACCCAGGGGAGCCCTCTGTCCTGGGAGAGCCATGTGCCCCGAGGGAGTGGTGGGACCCAGGAGAGCCTTGTGCCCCAAGGGGGGCCCTGTCCCTGGGGAGAGCTGTGTGCCCTTTGGGAGTGGTGGACCCGGGGTAGCCATATGCCCGGGAGAGCCTTGTGCCTCTGGGGAGCAGTGGGACCAGGGGGAGCCTTGAGACCTGGGGGGGTGGGGAGGTGGGACCTGGGGGAGCTGTGAGCCTCAGGGGTTCAGTGGGACCCAGGGGAGCCATGTGACCCCAGGAGAGCCTTATGCCCTGGGGAGCGGTGGGACCAAGGGGAACCATGTGACCTGGGAAAGCGTTGTGCCCCAGGGGAGTGGTAGGACCTGGGGGAGCCATGTGCCCCAGGAGAGCCATGTGCCCCGAGGGAGTGGTGAGACCCGGGGAAGCCGTGGGACCTGGGGGGGTGGGACCCGGGGGAGCTGTGAGCCCCAGGGGTTCAGTGGGACCCGGAAGAGCCTTATGTCCCAGGGGAGTGGTGGGACAGGGGGAGCCATGTGACCTGGGAAAGCCTTGTGTCCCAGGGGAGTGGTTGGATCCAGGGGAGCCATGTGCCCTGGGAGAGCCCTGTGCCCCTTGGGAGTGGTGGGACCCAGGGAAGCTGTGTGCCCCAGGAGAGCCGTGTGCTCTGGGGGAGCGGGGGACACGGGGGAGCCGTGTGACCTGGGGGAGCAGTGAGACCCAGGAAATACATGTGACCTGGGGGTCCGGTGGGACCAGGGGGAGCCCCTATGTTCATAGCAGCACAATGTACAATAGCTAGGATTTGGAAACAGCCTAGGTGCCCATCAGCAGATGATTGGATCAGAAATCTATGATATATCTACACAATGGAATACTATGTTTCCATAAAAAAAGAAGGAATTCTCATCATTAGCAGCAACCTGGATGGAATTGGAGAACATCATGCTGAGTGAAATAAGCCAATCAATGAAAGAAGAACACCACATGTCCTCACTCGTTTATGGATAATAAAGAACATTATAAACTAATGAACAGAAAGAGAGATATAGTGACAGTAAAACAACAGGCAGACTGTCAAATGACAGTGGGGAGGGGAGGCTGATCTGGGGGAGATAAGAGATCAACCGAAGGACTGCTATGCATGTGTATAAGTACAAGCAACGGACACAAAACTCTGGGGAGGGAGGGCATGTATGGGAGGAGGGGAGGATGGCAATGGTAAGCAATGTACACATATAATACCTCAATAAAAAAATAAAAAATAAAAATAAAAAATCAGCAAAGAAACATCAACCCTAAATGACACACTAGATCAGATGGAATTAATCGACATCTTCAGAACATTTCACCCCAAAGTCACAGAATACACATTATTCTCAAGTGCACATGGGTCATTTTCAAAAATAGACCGAATGTTGGGACATAAGCAAAGTCTCTTCAAATTCAAGAAGATAGAAATCATATCAAGCATCTTCTCAGATCATAGTGGTATAAAATTGGAAATCAACTACAATAAAAATAATCCAAGGAAATCAAACACATGCAGACTGAATAACATGCTATTGAACAAGGACTGGATTACCAGAGAAATCAAGGAAGAAATTAAAAACATCATGGCAACAAATGACAATGAAAACACAACAATCCAAAATCTATGGGACACAGCAAAAGCAGTCTTGAGAGGGAAATTCATATTTCAACAAGCCTATTGTAAAAAATAAGAAAAAAATGGTAATAAATTACCTAACTCTACAACTCAAACAGTTAGAAAAAGAGGAACAAGAAAAGCCTAGTGTAAGCAGAAGGAAAGAAATAACAAAAATCAGAGTAGAGAAAAATGACATAGAGACCAAAGAAACAATACATAAGATCAACAAAACCAAGAGCTGGTTCTTTGAAAGAATAAACAAGATTGATGAACCTCTAGCCACGCTAACCAAGAAACAAAGAGAGAGGACCCAAATAAACAAAATCAGAAGTGAAAGAGGTGAAATAACAACAGACCCCCCCCCCGGAATACAAAGGATTGTTACAAAATAGTATGAACAACTCTATTCCAACAAACCGTAAAACCTTGAGGAAATGGACATATCCCTAGAAAAATATAACCTTCCAAAACTTAATCAGGAAGAAGCTAAAAATCTCAATAGACCAGTGACTTGGGAAGAAATTGAAGCAGTCATCAAAAAGCTTCCAGCAGGGGAAACCGGTTTGGCTCACTGGTAGAGCCTCAGTCTCCAGACTGAAAGGTCCAGGGTTCGATTCCGGTCAAGGGCATGTATATTAGTTGCGGGCACATCAGCCATTAGGGGGTGTGCAAGGGGCAGCTGGTTGATGTTTCTCTCTCATCAACGTTTCTACCTCTCTATCTCTCTCCCTTCCTCTCTGTAAAATATCAATAAAATATTATATATATATATATATATATATATATATATATATATATATATGCAAATAAAAGCCAGGGCCCAGCAAACAAATGCCCAGGGCCAGATGGCTTCACAGGAGAGTTTTACCAAACATTCAAGGAAGAACTAAAACCTATCTTCCTCAGACTATTCTAAAAAATTCAAGCGGAAGGAACACTTCTAAACTCCTTCTATAAAGCCAGCATCACCCTAATTAAAAAAAAAAAAAAAGATAAAGATAACACAATGAAAGAGAATTACAGGCCAATGTCCCTCATGAACATAGATGCCAAAATCTTCAACAAAATTCTAGCAAATATGCTCCAGCAGAACATCAGGAAGATGATACACCATGACGAAGTAGGATTTATTCTGGAAATGCAAGGATGGTACAATATCCACAAATCAATAAACGTGATACATCACATAAACAAACTGAAAGTTAAAAATCATATGGTCATATCAATTGATGCAGAAAAAGCATTTGATAAAATCCAATGCCCTTTCCTGATAAAAACTCTCAACACAATGGGAGTACAAGGATCATACCTCAACATCATAAAAGCTATATAAATAAACCCACAGCAAACATCATACTCAATGGACAAAAACTAAAAACATTCCATCTAAGAACAGGAACAAGACAGGGATGCCCAGTCTCACCCCTTCTGTTTGACATAGTACTGGAAGTACTAGCCATTGCAATTAGACAAGAAGAGGAAATAAAAGGCATCAAAATTGGAAAAGAAGAAGTGAAGTTGTCCCTATTTGCAGATGACATGATATTGTACATAAAAAACCCAAAAGACTCCATCAAAAAACTAATAGACTTAATAAACGAATTTGGCAATGTAGCAGGATACAAAATCAATGCCAAGAAATCTATGGCATTTCTATACACCAATAGTGAACTCATAGAAACAGACACTAAAAAAGCAATCCGATTTACCATTGCACCAAAAAATTTGAGATACCTAGGAATAAACTTAACTAAGGAGGTAAAAGACCTATATGCTGAAAACTACACGACACTGAAAAAAGAGATAGAGGAAGATGTAAACAGATGGAAGAACATACCATGTTCATGGATTGGTAGAATCAACATCATCAAAATGTCCATACTTCCCAAAGCAATTTAAACCTTCAATGCACTCCCCATTAAAATACCAACAACATACTTCACAGACCTAGAAAGGACTCCCCAAAAGTTTATTTGGAACAATAAAAGACCCCGAATAGCCGCAGCAATTCTGAGAAAGAAGAGTAAAGTAGGAGAGATCTCAATACCAGATTTCAAGCTGTATTACAAAGCCACTGTTCTCAAAACAGCCTGGTACTGGCACAAGAACAGACATATAGATCAATGGAATAGATTAGAGAACCGAGATATCAATCCAAATCAATATTCTCAATTAATATTTGACAAAGGAGGCACGAGCATACAATGGAGTCAAGACAGTCTCTTCAGTAAATGGTGTTGGAAAAATTGGACAGATACATGCAAAAGAATGAAACTAGAGCACCAACTTACTCCATACACAAAGATAAATTCGAAATGGTTACAGGACTTAAACATAAGACGGGAAACCATAAAAATACTAGAGGCATCCACAAGCAGCAAAATCTCAGATATATGCCAAAAGAACTTCTTCACTGATACTGCCCCTAGGGCAATGGAAGCTAAAGAGAGAATGAACAAATGGGACTACATCAAAATAAAAAGCTTTATTACAGCAAAAGAAACCATCAACAAAACAACAAGAAAACCCACTGTATGGGAGAACATATTTGCAAATGATATCACTGATAAAGGTTTAATCTCCAAGATCTACAGACAGCTTATACAACTCAATAAAAGGAAAATATATGATCCAATTAAAAAAATAAGAAACGGACCTGAGTAGAATCCTTTCAAAAGAAGACAGAAGGAAGGCCAAGAGGCACATGAAAACATGCTCAAAGTCACTAATCATCCGAGAGATGCAAATCAAAACAACAATGTGATACCATCTCACACCTGTCAGAATGGCCAACATCAACAAAACAACAAACGACAAATGTTGGCAAGGTTGTGGAGAAAAAGGAACCCTTGTGCACTGCTGGTGGGATTGCAGGTTGGTGCAACCACTGTGGAGATCAGTATGGAGCTTCCTCAAAAACTGAAAATGGAACTCCCATTTGACCCAGTAATCCCACTAGTAGGAATATACCCTAAGAAACCAGAAAGACCAATCAGAAAGGATATATGCACCCCTATGTTCAAAGCAGCACAATTTACAATAGCTAGGATTTGGAAACAGCCTAAGTGCCCGTCAGCAGATGAATGGATCATAAAACTATGGTACATCTACACCATGGAATGCTATGTGGCCATAAAAAGGAAGGAATTCTCATCATTTGCAGTAACCTGGATGGAATTGGAGAGCATCATGCTGAGTGAAATAAGCCAGTCAATGAAAGAGAAACACCACATGACTTCACTCATTTATGGATATTAAAGAACATTATAAACTAATGAATAGAAAGATAGATATAGAGACAGTAAAACAACAAGCAGAATGTCAAATGACAGTGGGGGAGGGGGGAGGGAGATCTGGGGGAGATAAGAGATCAACTGAAGGATTGATATGCATGCATATAAGTACAACCAATGGACACAAAACTCTGGGGAGGGAGGGCATGTATGGGAGGGGGTGGCAATCATAAACTATGTACACATATAATACCGTAATAAATTTTAAAAAAAGGACTGATCAAGTGGAGGTAAATGAATATGTAAAATGTAATTTGTTAGAGGTTTTTAAAAAGGTATAGTTATAAAACACTGCATATTTGAGAATAGTTTGCATGTTTTTATAAAATTACAATGTGTTATAACAATAGAATGAGATAAGCATAATTCACCCCTGGAGAGGAACATGTCTTAAGAAAAATTAGACATGATAAAAAGGAAGCAAGTGTTCAGTTTTGACATTCTTATAATCACAAGTAGAAAGGAAGCACTGGGGATAAGTTAAACAGAGGACAATTACCAATATTACAGAAGGATAAGACTTGCATAGTAGATTAGAAATTTAAGAAAGATGGGTTGAATCAGTGACTTTTAAGGATTTGAGGGAATGGTGCCTGCTTCCTGTTAGTCAGACTGTGAATAGTCTGAATAAACAATGAGTCAAAATGGCTTTGCCTGTCCTAACTGGCAGCATCTTGGACCTGGAGATGACAGAGCCAACTCCTGGGAGTTTTCATGGTTTGAATTGAGTTGTTCCTTATGAGTGGTATCAGCAAGGTCTACCTAGTCAAGAACAGGAGGAACAGATCGCATAGAGTAGTACAACAGGTCCTTCATTTCTTTCAACGCGGTTTTGTTATAATGTTGATAAGGTGCTATTGAAACTTAACTCGTGTTTATATCAATTATCCTACAAAAAATTGGTCTTGTTATATATCATTTCACTTAAAGTCACAAAAATCTATTGGCAATGCTAAATAAGGACTTACTGTACTAACCTACTTAGTTCGTGTCAAAGAATATCAAGAAAGTGATGACAATTGTACAGCACATTGGAGGAGACTAAAGGACCTCTATATGGGGCCTTAAAAAGTCATTATCTTTTCCTTGTAATTAAGATAAAATCAATTGCAAGAGGAAAGGTATTAAATATAGAATTTTTATAAAACTTCCAATTAAAAATTTTCAGCAATTTTAATAAAGCCATTTAACCATAAAAAAAAAGAAAACTATGGTATATCTACACAATGGAATTCTATGCTGCCATAGAAAAAGAAGGAATTCTCATCATTTGCAGCAACCTGGATGGAATTGGAGAACATCATGCTGAGTGAAATAGCCAGTCAATGAAAGAGAAACACCACATGACTTTACTCATTAAGGATAATAAAGAACATTATATACTAATGAACAGAAAGATAGATATAGTGACCGTAAAACAACTGTCAAATGACAGTGGGGAGGGTAGCGAGATCTGGGGGAGATCAGAGATCAACCGAAGGACTGGTGTGCATGCATATAAGTACAACCAATGGACACAAAACTCTGAGGAGGGAGGGCATGTATGGGAGGGATAGATGGCAATGGTAAGCTATGTACACATATAATACCTTAATAAATTAGAAAAAAAGAAAAGAAAAAAATTTAAAAATTAAAAATAAAATAAAAAAGCAAACAACTCTTATTTAATTATCATTATTTCCTAAAGAAAGGCTATTTTAACTATAAAAAGGTGAGAATAATTTTAAAATAAAGTACTTTAATAAAGTTGTAATTTTAGAAAATAGTTTAAAAAAAGAATAGGAAGCTGGTCAAAAAAATAAGAAACCTGTTTGAAGAAATAAGGACAGAAAACTTACCTGACTTTCAGAAGAAAAAAGTCACAAAATCTAGGAAGCACAAATAGTCTGAAACAAGATGAACTAAAAAAACAACAACATTAAGACACATCATAATTAAATTGAAAAACAACCTATATAATAAAATCATAGTATGCAAATTGTTCTCTCGATCAGGAGTTGTTCTGTTTGACCAGGAGATGGGTTGGCCAGGGGAAGCCAGGGAGACCCTTGCTGGTGTTGGTGGCAGCAATGGTGGCAGGAGACTAGCGGAAGAGAAGGAGGTCCTGGTGGTGGAAGGCGGCCAGGGAGAGGGAGGAGTACCTAGCTGGAAGCCAGCAGATGCTAGGTACTCTACCAGTGCATGAATTTCATGCACTGATCCTCTAGTCAACAATAAAGTAAGAATATAAAAGGCTGCCAGAGAGAGAGAGAGAGAGAGAGAGAGAGAGAGAGAGAGAGAGAGAGAAGGTTACCTAAAAGGGATCTTCTATTAGACTATCAAATTATTTCTCAACAGAAACACACCAGGACAGAAAGGGATGGAATGAAATATACAAAGTGATGAAAAACAATGAAATGAATCTAAGATTACTCTACCCAACAAGACTATCATATAAAGTTGAAGGTGAAATCAGGAGCTTTGTAGACAAAAAAGGACTAATGGAGTCTATTACCACCAAGTAAGCAATGGAAGAAATGCTAAAGCGACTGCTGCAAAAAGAATACAAAGGGAAGAAGGACCACAGGCATAAAGAACAAAAATGGCAACAAACAAGTACCTTAAAAGTAAACGGACTAAATGCTGGGTAGATGGATGGATAAGAAAACATGACCCATATGCTATCTACAAGAGACCCACTTCAGAACAAAGGACTCACACAGTCTGAAAGTGGAGGGATGGGGGAAAAAAAATCAGGCAAATGGAAATGGGAAAAAAAGCTGAAGTAGCAATACTTATATCTGACAAAATAAACATCAAAGTGAAGATCATAATAAAAGGAGGGCCACTTCATAAAACTAAAGGGAGGAATTCAACAAGAGGATATAACTCTGGTAAACATATATGCATCCAATATAGGAGCACCCAATTACATTTTTTTTAAAAAACCCTTCTGAAATATATCAAGGGAGAGATTGACAGCAATACAATCATAGTAGGGGACTTTAATATCCCATTGATAACACTAGATAATTCCTCAAGACAAAAAATCAGCACAAAAAAAACCCAGCAATCCTGAACAAATCACTAGATCAGATGGAATTAATTGACAACTTCAGGACAGTTCACCTCAAAGCAATGAAATATACATTCTTCTCAAGTTCACACGGGACATTTTCAAAGAGTGACCAAATATTAGGATACAGGCTAAATCTATACAAATTCAAGAAGACTGAAATCATATCAATCATCTACTCAGATCACAATGGAATAAAGTTGGATATCAACTATAATAAAAACAATTTAAAAAAACAAACACATAGACGCTAAACAGCATAGTATTAAATTAATGTGTTATCAAAGGATCAAAGAAGAAATAAAAGACATTCCAGAAACAAATGAAAATGAAAACACAACAATCCAAAATCTATGGAACACAGTGAAAGCTGTCCTAAGAGGGAAGTTCATAGCACTACAGGCCTACCTTAAAAAAAAAAAAAAAAAGCAAAAACAAAAACAAACAAACAAAACACAAAAGAAACTGATGATAACTTAAAGAACTAGAAAGAGAGTAACAGGAAAAGCCCAGAGTAAGTAGAAGGGAGGAAATAATAAAGATCAGAGCAGAAATAAATGACATACAGACCAAAAAGATTATACAAACGATCAAAACCAAGAGCTGGTTTTTTGAAAGGACACCATGATTGATGAACCTCCAACCAGGCTCATCAAAAAATAAAAAAAAGAGGATCCAAGTAAACAAGATCAGAAATGAAAAAGGTGAAATAACAACTGACCCCACAGACATACGAAGTATAAAAAAATAAAATAAAAATACTACAAACAACTCTATTCCAACAAACTGGACAACCTTTGGACATATTCCTTGAAAAATACAATCTTCCAAAACTCAATCAGGAAGAATTAGAAAAAAATGAGTAGGCCAATAACTACTGATGAAATTGAAGCAGTAATCAAAAAACTTCCAGCAAACAAAAGCCCTGGTATGGACGGCTTCACAGGAGAGTTTTACCAAACATACAAAGAAGAACTTACATGGATTGTCCAACTATTCCCAAAAAGTCAAGAGGATGGAACACTTCCAAGCTCTTTCTTTAAAGCTAGCATTACCCTAATCCCTAAATCAGATAAAGACACTACAAAGAAAGAAAATTACAGGCCAATATCCCTGATGAATATAGGTGGCAAAATCCTCAACAAAATGTTAGAAAATCAGATTCAGCAATAAATTAAAAATATTATGCACCATGACCAAATTGAACTCTAGAGATGCCAGGATGGTACAATATTTTCAAATCAATAAACACAATATAAACAAATTGAAAGCCAAAATCACATCATCTTATCAATTAACACAGAAAAAGCTTTTGACAAAATCCAACACCCTTTCCTGATAAAAACTCTCAGCAAAGTGGGAATAGAGAGATCATACCTCAACATAATAAAAGCCATATATGACAAAACTATCATACTCAATGGGGAAATACTAAAACCATTTTCCCTAAGAATAGGAACAATACAGGAATGCTCACTCTCACTATTCCTGTCTGACATAGTACTGGACGTGCTAGCCATAGGGATCGTACAAAAAGAAGAAGAAATAAGTGGCATCCAAATTGGAAAAGAAGTAAAATTGTCATTATTCGCAGATGACATGATATTGTACATAGAAAACCCTAAAGACTCCATGAAAAAACTACTAGATTTCATAAATGAATTTGACAAAGTAGCAGTATAAAAAATTAACACCCAGAAATCTATGGCATTTTTATATACCAATGATGCCCTCACAGAAAAAAAAAATTTTAAATCCTATTTATCATTGCAACAAAAAATTTATGATACAAAGTTATAAACCTAACTAAGGAGGTAAAAGACCTGTACTAAAAAAACAAAAAAAACTGCAGGATGTTGAAAAAGAGATAGAGGAAGACATAAACAAAAGGAAGAATATACCGTGTTCATTGGTTGGTGAAATCAACATCATTAAAACACTCATGCTACCCAAAGCAATCTACAGATTCAATGCAATCCCATTAAAATACCAATAGCATATTTCACTGACCTAGAACAAACTCTCCAAAAATGTATATGGAATAATAATAATAGTAATAATAATAATAATAATAAAGACTCCAAATATCCACAGCAATCCTGAGAAAGAACAGAATTGGAGGAATCACAATACCTAATATTAAGCTATATTACAACATCACTGTTCTCAAATGTGCCTGGAACTGGCACAAGAACAGACACATAAACCAATAGAACAGAACAGAGAATCCAGAAATAGACCAAGTGATTATGTTCAATTAATATTTGGCAAATATTATACAATGGAGTCAAGGCAGTCTCTTTAATACATGGTGTTGGGAAATTTGGACATGCAAAAGAAATGAAGTAAACCACCAACTTATACCATACACAAAAATAAACTCAAAAAAGATAAAAGACTTAAACGTAAGATGGGAAACCATAAAAATCTTAGAAGAATCCATAGGCAGAAAAATATCAGAAATATATTATAGCATCATGTTTACCAATACATCTCCTAGGATAATGAAATCTAAGGAGAAAATAAACAAATGGGACTACATCAAAATAAAAAGCTTCTGCACAGCAAAGGAACTATCAACAGAACAACAAGAGAACGTATTTGCCAATGTTACATCTAGTAATAAGGGTTTAATATCCAAAATTTATAGGGAACTCATACAACTTAACAAAATGAAGATAAACAATCCAATTTTAAAAATAGGCAAAGTCACTAATGATCTGAGATATGCAAATTAAAACAACAATGAGGTATCAACTCACACCTGTAAGAATGGCTGTCATCAACAAATCAATAGATGAGAAGTGCTGGTGAGGGTATGGAGAATAAGAAACCTTCACATACTGCAGACTGGTGCAGCCACTATAGAAGACAGTATGTAGTTTCCTCAATAAATTAAAGATGGAACTGCCATTTGACCCAGCTATCTCACTTCTAGAAATATATTCTATGAAGCCTGAAGCACCAATTAGAAAAAATGCTATTTTCAAAGCAGTGTTATTTGCAATAGTTAAGGGCTGGCAACAGCCCAAGTCCCCATTAGTAGATGAGTGGATAAAAACGCTGTGGTACATTTACAGCATGGAATACTATGCAGCTGTAAAAAGAAGGGTCTTTTCCCCTTTGAGACAGCATGGAGGGACCTGGTGAATAGTATGCTAAGAGAAATAAGTCGGTCAGAGAAACATAAGTACCACATGGCCTAATTTTTATGTGGATTCTAATGAAAGAAATAAGCTGAAGAACAAAATAGATCCAGAGACAAAGAAGCATAAAACAGACCATAAAATCTTAGAGAGAAGTGGGGGAGGGAATAAGAGATCAGCCAAAGAACTTAATGCATATATGCATAACCCATGGTCACAGGTGAAGACTTGGAGAGGGTGGGAATGGGAAGGAGGAGGTCAGTGGGGGATAAAAGAGAGACATCTATAATACTTTTAACAATAAAGATAATTTAAAAAGATAACACTTTATGGAGACAAGTCAATAATTGAAGAATAAAAATAAGGCATAAATGTTTTAATCAATTAGTGTTTAACAATCTCTAGTTTTATGTCATGCACATATTTCAGTGTGTTTGCACACACACAAACACACACACACACACACACACACACACACACACACACATTTTTAGCTTCATGTACAGAAGGCTGAATTAATCATACTTCAGTTCATGGCCCAACAATTGGTTCATGCCCCTTAACCCTCTTATTGATTCACTCTTTCATTTTCCTTTTTACCTTGCCCCCTTTCCATTGGCAACATTTTTAATGTAGTTGATGAGTACTTTTGTGTGTTCTTAAGTTAAATCTTTATTGTTGAAAGGATTACATATGTCCTCCTTTCCCCCATTGACCCCTTATAGCCAACCCTCACCCCCACCCCAGTCCTTCACCACCCAATAACCATGGGTTATGCATATATGCATACCAGTTCTTTGGTTGATCTCTTCTCACCCATCCACCCTCTCCCACATTCCCTCTGAGATCCTGCACTCTGCTCCATACCCTATGTCTCTGGATCTATTTCGTCCTTCAGTTTATTTTGTTGATTATATTCCACATATGAGTGAGATCATGTGATACTTGTCTTTCTCTGACTGGCTTATTTCATTTAGCATAATACTCTCCAGGTCCTTCCATGTTGCCTTAAAGGGGAAGAGATTCTTATTTTTTACTGGTGCATAGTATTCCGTTGTATAAATGTATCACAGATTTTTAGCCACTTGTCTACTGATGGGGACTTGGGCTATTTCCAGATCCTAGCTACTGTAAATTGTGCTGTTATGGGCATAGGGGTAAATACATTCTTTTTGACTGGTGTTTCGGGTTTCTTAGGATATATTCCTAGAAGTGGGATTACTGGGTAAACGGAAGCTCCATTTAAATTTTTAAAAAAATATATTTTATTGATATTTTACAGAGAGGAAGGGAGAGAGATAGAGAGCTAGAAACATCAATGAGAGAGACACATCGACCAGCTGCTTCTTGCACACCCCCTACTGGGGATGTGCCCGCAACCAATGTACATGCCTTTGACCAGAATCGAACCCGGGACCTTTCAGTCCGCAGACCGACACTCTACCACTGAGCCAAACCGGTTTCGGCTCCATTTAAAATTTTTGAGGGAACTCCATACTGTTTTCCACAGTGGCTGTACCAGTCTGCATTCCCACCAGCAGTGTACTAGGGCTCCCTTTTCTCCACATCTTCACCAGCACTTGTTGTTTGCTGATTTGTGGATGATAGCCATTCTGACAAGTATTAAATGACACTTCTTTGTCCTTTTAATTTGCATTTCTCTGTGATCAGTGACTGAGCATTTTTGCATATGTCTTTTCATCATTTGGATAATTATCTATTTAGGTCCTTTGCCCATCTTTTGATTGGATCATTTATCTTCCTTTTGATAAGTTGTATGAGTTCTCTGTATATTTTGGAAATTAAACCTTTATCTGAAATAGCTTTGGTAAATATATTATCCTATTCAGTGGGCTTTCTTGTTTTGTTGGTGGTTTCTTTTGCTATGAAGAAGCTTTTTTGTGTGTTTAGTACCATTTATTTTCTCCTTAGTCTCCACTGCCCTAGGATCTTTGTCTGTAAAGATATTACTGTGACATATGTCTGCTATTTTTCTGCTTATGGTGTCTTATAGGATTTTTTAAAATATATATTTTATTGATTTTTTTACAAAGAAGAGGGAGAGGGTTAGAGAGTTAGAAACAACAATGAAAGAGAAACATCGATCAGATGCCTACTGCACACCCTATACTGGAGATGTGTCTGCAACCAAGGTACATGCCCTTGACTGAAATCAAACCTGGGACCCTTCAGTCACAGGTTGACGCTCTATCCACTGAGCAAAACCGGTTAGAGCTCTTGTATGATTTTTATGGTTTCCCATCTTACATTCAAGTCCTTTAGTCATTTTGAGTTTGTTTTTGTGTATGGTGTAAGTTGGTCATCTAGTTTCGTTTTTTGCATGTACCTGTACAATTTTCCCAACACCATTTATTAAAGAGAATGTCTTTACTTAATTGTATGCTCTTGCCTTCTTTGTCAAATATTGAGTGTAATGGCTTGGCTTGATTTACGGGTTCTCTGTTCTATTCCATTGATCTATATGCCTATTCTTATGCCAGTACCAGGCTGTTTTGAGACAATGGCTTTGTAGTATAACTTAATATTGGGTATTGTGATCCCTCCAATTTTGTTCTCCTTTCTCAAGACTGCAGCTATTTGGGATATATTTTGGTTCTATATAAATTTTTGGAGCATTTATTCTAGATCTGTGAAATATGTTGTTAGTATTTTAATAAGGATTAGAATGAATCTATAGATTGCTGTGGGTAGTATGGACATTTTAATGATGTTGATTCTACCAGTCCATGAACATAGTATATTCTTGATTATTTTTCCTCTATATCTTTTTTCAACATCTTATAGTTTTCTGAGTATAAGTATTTTAGCTCCTTGGTTAAGTTTATTCCTAAGTATCTTCATTTTTTTTTCATTGCAAAGATAAATGTTTTTTTAATTTATCTTTCTGAGAATTCATTATTGGTGTATAAAAATGCCATTGATTTCTGGATGTTAATTTTGTATGCTACTACATTGCCAAAATCATTTATTAAATCTAGTAGTATTTTAGTGTAGTCTTTAGGGATTTCTATGTAAATATGTCATCTGAGAATTGACATAATTCCTACTGTGTTTAGTGAGTATCCTTATGTTGTTTTATGTGTTCTTCTAAGACTTATATGAGCATTCTGTTTGCATACATTTTATGTAAATGAAATTGAGTTATAGACTTTATGTACTCATCTATGTTTTGAAGATTCTGCTATGCATAAATCTAATCCAATCTTTCTAATTGGTTGTCCTGATTGCCTTCTACTCCTGCCACTACAAACAACAATGTCTGGAATTTACTTATAAATCCATAAAATAATTTACTTATAAATGTGTTTATATTCAGGAACATATTTTTAATTTGGCTATTGCTATGGTCTGAATGTTTGTTTCCCTCCCCAACAATTTATATTTTGAAACCCTAGTCCCAAAGGTGATGGTAAATAATAGTAGGTGGGTTATTTAGGAAATGCTTAAGTGATGAATGGAAATCATGAATGGAATTAGTGCTCAGATAACCAAGGCTATAGAGAGATCCCTAGCCATTTCCGCCATGTGAGGGCACAAAAACCAGGAAGGAAGCCATCACCACCACATGGCCATGCTGGTGCCTTCATCTCTGACTTCCCAGCCTCCAGAACCAAGAGAAACAATGTTCTGTTATTTATAAACTCCTTAGTTGTAGTACTTGGTTATAGCAGCCCAAACAGACTAAGACAACCATCATTGCCAGACAGCTAGCCAGAATGGCCCTCCCTCCAGCAGTGCATTTGGGCTTCTATATATCACATCCATAGAAACTCTCATCATTATCCAGCTTTCTAAGTCTTTCATTAGTCTAACCCCTAAGAAGCAATACCTTAGGCCAGTGTTTCCCAAAGTGGGGTACGCATACCCACAGGGGTACAGGAAGAGTTTGGTGGGGGTACACGTTGCACCAGAGTCTGGGGGGGGGGGGGGGAAGAATATGCACTGCACCGTGCTTAGCTGCGCCTAATTCTACGTTCTCATGAGTCAATTTCATCCTTCTCATTGATCCAAATAAATGTTATTTAAAATATAACTTTTATTTATATTTTATTATGAATAATTTTATTTTTCATTTATTATTTTTTGTATATATACCAAAAAAGAAAAAATAAATATATTTTGATTGTTATTAAAATACATCCTTTTTTTTTAACGAGGGGTACTCAGCCTTACGAAAATTATAGAAGGGGTACACATATGTCAAAAGTTTAGGAAACACTGCCTTAGGCCAAAGTTCATAATAAAGTAACATAAGTTGGGGGGGAAAAACCTTATTCCCCTTTAAATTTTATGACTAAAAAATAATATTTAAAATATTTTTAAAGAATAAAAATAATATTAAAATATTTTAAAGGAAATATTTCAAATAAGAATTATGCTAAATTGGTTACAGCTTGTTTCTCTTGCTGAATAATTTCCTAACAATAAATGTGCATTATTTTTGGTGAAAGCAAAGTTCCACATGGTAGTATGTATAGTAAATTTTAAATTACAATAGCTATACTGAAAACTGTTCATCAGCTCAACAGAATACCATATAGCTATAATTACTTATTCTATGTCAGTACCTGGAAGTGTGTATAGTAAGTCATTAAAATCAGTTTCCTAAGTAAATATTCATGAAAATACAATAATAATGATCAGGAAAGGATAAAAATGCATTGTTCCAATCTATAGGATTTTTCATGAGTTTGGGACACTAAAATTTTTAAATTAAGAAAAACAATAACAACGCCAAAATAATAAGTTAAAAATAAATAATGTCCATCAAAAGTTGAAAATTGGCTCAGTAGATAGAGCATCAGCCTGCAGACTGAAGGGTTTCAGGTTTGATTTTGGTTAAGGGCACATGCCTGGGTTGTGGGCTCAATCCCCAGTAGGAGGACAATTATATATATATTAAATAGCCCTAGATAGTTTGGCTCAGTGGAAAGAGCATGAGCCCATGGACTGAAGGGTCCTGGGTTAGATTAAAATCAAGGACACATACCCCAGTTGCAGACTTGATCCCTAGCCCCACTCAGGGCATGTGCATGAGGCAACCAGTCCATGTCTCTCTCATATGGATGTGTCTTTCTCTCTTTCTCCCTGCTTCTTCCTCCTTCCCTTCCTCTCCAAAAATCAATGGGAAAAAATATTCTAGAGTGAAAATTAACAACAACAAAAAACAAAGAAAAGAATAAAGTTGAGGAAATGCATGTACAAATAGTGATTGTTCTCACTGTAAAACTAGGATTATTTGAGTAAGTGTAGTCAAAGGTCTGCTCACCAGGACTCCCCCCAGTTGGGTCTCGTTCATTTCTGGGTCCTACGGAAGGAGACTTTGGAAAGAGAGTATCTGTTTCCCAGCTTTCAGGTTGGAAAAACTCCAAATACTTGTTCCTCTGAGAACTAAAACGCAAATAATATTTTACCTACAAGGAGCAAATGGAAACAAACAATATCCATAAACAACAGCATAATTAAACAGGAACGAGAAACAAAAGAACGTTTAAGTGCAAATGGGAGCCTGTGGCCAGAAGGCAGGCTGAGCTGCAGCAGTGGGTGTGGAAGTCAGAGGTGAGCGCACTCTGGATGCAAGGCAAGTGGATGGGCTTGCCCCAGATGGACAGCTGCTTGTGCACTGACAGGAAATATACCAAAAGATTTTGTAAATTCCTCTTCACATTATGCCCAATAAGTTTCCTATGAGGAAAACCTTCCCCTCCTAGAAGTGATTGTTAACATAAGAATCCTGCCTGAGCCCTGGCTGGTTTGGCTCAGTGGATTGGAACATCGGCTTTTGGACGGAAGGGTCCAGGTTCAATTCCAGTCAAGGGCATGTACCTTGGTTGTGGGCACATCCCCAGTAGGAGGGTGTGCAGGAGGCAGTTGATCAATGTTACTCTCTCATCGATGTTTCTTTTAAAAAAAAAAAATATTTTATTGATATTTTACAGAGAGGAAGGAAGAGAGATAGAGAGCTAGAAATGTCGATGAGAGAGGAACATCAACCAGCTGCCTCTTGCACACCCCCTAATGGGGATGTGCCCGCAACCAATGTACATGCCCTTGACCGGGACCTTTCAGTCCGCAGACTGACGCTCTACCACTGAGCCAAACCAGTTTCGGCTCTCATCGATGTTTCTAACTCTCTATCCCTCTCCCTTCCTCTCTGTAAAAAGCCAATAAAATATATATATATATTTTTAAAAAGAACCCTGCCTGAGGATAAAAAGAGTATATTCAAATGTAAATGCAGAGTGTTGCATAGTTTAATTATTGAATGAAAGATAGTACTAATTCTGGAGAACTGCATGCACTTCTATGTAGGACATGATGCAATAGTTGGGCAGCAGGGTCAAGAGACAGAAATCAGTAGGATCAGGAGGGGCAAGCAGAAGACATAAGTAAAGGTAAATATTCATATGTTTAGTTATCATGACTGAAGTTTTAGGCACTTATTACATACTAGAGGCCCAGTTCACAAAATTTTGTGGAGGGGGGAAGGGTGTCCTCTCAGCTCAGCCTGCACCCTCTCCAATCCAGGGCCCCTCAGGGGATGTCCGACTGCCAATTTAGGCCCGATCCATGGGCCTCTTGACAATCCTGGACCAATGGCCCCTAATCGTTCACTTGCCTGCTGGCCTGGTCACCCCTAAGTGCCCCCCCCCCCCGCGCCAGCCTGATTGTCCCTCACCCCCCTGCTGACCTGGTCATAGACAGCCATCTTTGTGTGGGTGTGATGGTCAATTTTCATATTACCTCTTTATTATATAGGATTGGAGGATTAAGACAGAGCTCCTATTACTCAAGGAGCTCAAATTCTGATAGAGGAAAATTACATATATTTATGCTGTAGTAAGATCAGTGGCTGAGATATGTATTGGAAATGTGTAAAAGTACCAAGGAGGAAGGAGTGGGTGTGGTTGGAAGAGACAGTGTACTGTGATAAGGGTAAATCAGAGTAATCAGCCAAGTGAGAGGAGCAGGGTCAGGGAGGTATCCAAGGCATAAGGGGAAGCTTGAACCCACACTGAGACACTTGGAGCAGGCTCTATGCAAGCTGCTAAGCCCGCACCAGTATCAGTAAGATAAGACTTTAGTCTTGACTTATGTCTTCTGCTTGTTCCTCCTGATCCTACTGATTTCTGTCTCTTGACCCTGCTGTCCAACTATTGCATCGTGTCCTACATAGAAGTGCATGCAGTTCTCCAGAATTAGTACTATCTTTCATTCAACAACTAAACTATGCAGCACTCAGGCACAAGGAAAGTTGGCATCTAGGAAAGAGATGAGGGGTGGGAGGACAGAATGAAAAGCTTCCAGCAACCTACTTATACCCAGGGGCTTTTCTTACTTTTCATTCCATTGTCAACCATCTGTGTCTTAAATGCACAACTATGGTTCCATGGACAGTTTATTTCAATACCAGAGACACTAACTTCAAAGCACTGTCCTTGCCTCTCCTCCTGGGTACTGGCACCAGACTCCTCTTCAGTGTCTACACATGTCCTGCTTCTAAGTTAGTCTGGCAAAGTCTTAGCACCAATTTCCAGGTTTAGATTTAGAAATGATGAGATTCATTCAAAAGAAAGAGGGAAGTTTCCTGCTTGTGTTCTATGCTCCTGACCTCAAGCTATACCTGCTCTGTCACCAGTACCCTGCCCAGGATATGTGCAGGGCTCACTGCCACCTGCAGAGCAGAAGGCTGCTGCTGAGCCAGACTCAGCGGCAAGAGGGGCCCATCAGTGGCCATTGTTGCCTATGACTGACTTGTAAGTAGAAGGCCTGGTAGGCAGTGAATTCAAATCTCTCCCTACCAACATAAAGCTCTGGTGCATAAAGGCCAAGACACTGACGTGGTTAGATTTGAGTTTACATGCCTGCTCTGCTGTGTATAAGTAGCATGATCTTGTGTAAATTACAGTCTCCCAGATTATAAAATACTTCCACTTCATTAAGTCCCTGGAAACTACATGTATAACCATAGAGTTTCTACATAAAACTTTCGTACCTTAAGTGGCAGAGGATCATGGCTATTTTTGACCTCATGGTCAAAAACAAAAGCAACCATCACTCTTTCAGAGTTATTATCTTGCTTAACATAATCTTCAAAATCTCTTTCTGAAGGAAAGCCTTGAACTGTAAGGAGAAAAAACTCTAATATGTAAGTTGATAACTTAAAGGCACATGTCTGACAATCCTTCCTATCTTTAAAATGGAAAACACTTTACATGGATAAAAGGTTACAAAATATTATAAATTTCAAACCACTGTTGCTAAAACATTGGTATAATGAGCTAATGCATATTTGGAGTGCATACAATTTTTAGGAGTTGCCAAAGTTTTATCACAAGCTTAGAACACAATTCCTCATTATAACTGCACATTGAAGAAATAGTAAGGAAAAGGGTGTTACATATTGTGTTTTGAAATTTCCAACTTAAAGGAAAATATAAACAAAATTTATCTATGCAATATATTCAAAGTCTGATACTATTGTGATTTCTAATATATAAATAAAAATAGAAATAGAGGAATAAAACCATTTTATAGTTTTAATATTTGAGGCAATTATTCATTTTCTTTTTTATTAAATTTACTAGAAGCCCAGTGCACAAAATTTTGTGCACTCAGAGAGGCCTTCAGCCCAGCTTGCAACCTCTCACAATCTGGGACCCCTTAGGTGGGCTCCCTAGGCCTGGCCTGAGATCAAAGCTTATCAGGGCTTTCCTTCCCCGGGCTGCAAGCAGCTGGCCCCACCCCACTGCTGCCACTGTTTGCCATCTGTACAGTGCTGTGCCCCCTCCTCTGCCACTGATGGCCTCCCTCTGCAGGTGACAGGTTGGGGTACAATGGCTTGCTTGGCTAGACTGGGCCTCCCTCTTTCTTTGCTGGGGGTGGGGCCATCCCTGTGAGGGGCTGTCTGCCTACCTGATCTCCCCTAACCACTTGCCTGCCTGCCTGATTGCCCCTAACTGCTTGCTTGGGGGCAGAGCCAGCCCAATGAGGGGCCATCTGCCTATCTGATCTCCTCTAACTGCTGGCCTGCCTACATGATCACTCCTAACCCCTCTGCCTGCCTGTCTGATTGCCCCTTTACACTTTCTTGGGGGCAAGGCCAGAACCGACTTCCAGTTGGTCAGCCTCCAGTCATTACTGGCTATTATGACCCAGGGTTTTTATATATGAGGACTGAGGTAACATTAGTTAACAAAATCATACAGTTTTAAGGTGTACAATTCTACAACACATTACCTGTGCATTGTATTGTGTGTTCACCACCTCAAGTCAAGTCTCTATCCATCACCATTTATTCTACCTTTACTGTCACCCACCTCCCTAACCCCTCCTCCCCTGGCAATCACCACACTGTTGTTCATGACCATCTAGCCCTCACACTGACAGCCATCAGCTTGCTCTCTGGGAGCCTGTTTCTATTTTGCTTGTTAGTTCAGTTTGCTCATTAGATTCCACATATGAGAGCCATCATGTGGTGCTTGTCTTTCTCTGTCGTTTATTTCACTTGCATAATGCTCTCCGGGTGCATCCATGCTATTGCAAAGGGTGAGACTTCCTTCTCTTACACAGCAGAGGAGTATTCCACTGTGTAAAGGTCCCACAGCTGTTCTATCTGCCACCTTCTGATGGACACTTGGGCTGTTTCCAAATCTTGGCTGCTGTAAATAACCCTGCAATGAACACAGGGCGCATATATTCATTCAAATTAGTGTTTCCAGTTTCTTTAGATAAATTCACAGGAGTGGAATCGCTGGGCCATAAGGCAGTTCCATATTCAATATTTTTAGAAAACTACATACTGTTTTCCACTGTGGCTGCATCAGCCTGCATGCCCACCAGCAGTACATGAAGGTTGCCTTTTCTCTGCATCCTCGCCATACTTGTTTGTTGATTTGCTGCTTGTAGCCCTTCTGACAGGTAAGGTGACATCTCATCAAGTTTTTAAATTTGCGTCTCTCTGACATTAGTGATACTGATCTTTTCATATGTCTATTGGCCATTTGTATGTCCTCTTTGGAGAAGTGTCTATTCAGGTCCTTTGCCCATTTCTTAATTAGTTTTTCTTGCTACTCAGTTTTATAAGTTCTTTATAAAATTTGGATATTAATCCCTTATCAGATGTATCAGTGACTTGTTTTCAGCTAGTCTTCAGCAAGTTGGTTATTTGGGCTGATTTCTCTATAACTTAATCGTAATTACAGTTTGGTCCTGAGAGGAAGTGAGTATAGCTTCTACCTACTCAATTGCCATCTTGGATCCTTATTTGCCACAAATATGTTTCAATATTTGAGCTCATCCATCAAGGAATTTAGCCTAAATCAAGTTTAACGTAATTGAAATTTTTTTAATGTTACAACAATTGTAGTTCTAAGATATGACACTTAGGCCTTTAAATATATGTATATAAGTTTGTGTACACTAAACATTTTCTTAGGAATAAATTTTTTTTTTCTTAAATTATCTCAGATTTGGCCAGTAGGAGCCTGTTAACATGTTTTTGATGTGAAGAGGATAACAAAGGCTTCAACAGCCTGATTCCAGTTGTGTCACCCAAGAACTGCCCTCTCACAACTCAGGACCCCTCATAGGATATTGGAGAGCTGGTTTTGGTCCCATCTCTGCAGGCCAGGCTGAGAGACCCCACCAGTGCACAAATCCATGCACCAGCCTCTAGTAATGTAAAATACTTGGAAATAACCAGCAAAAATTTAAAAAATTCTCATATAAGCACTTCCAGTTCTAGCTATGATAGAGTAGCTTACATAAGATTAAACTTTCCCACTGCATAAAAGTTGAACAAAATTTATAAAACTGCTTGAAATGCACAAAATGAATTGCCCTGAAAGCAATTGCCAAATGTTGCTGAATTACTGAGTTGAAGAAAAAGATGTGAGAGTTCAGGCTAACAAAATGGATGGGACTTAAGAGGCAAAAATTCCCCCAAAAAAAGAGAATAGCAGAGAAGTGAGGTAAAAATTCAGCATGTATATTCCCCTGAAATCAGTGGCCAGCTCCGACCCTGGGCATGCACAGGGTAAGACTGCAAGAAACCAGGAGGTGGCAGGACACAACTCTGGGCAGTCATTACAGCAGCTGGGCAATGCTCAAAGCAAGAATGGAGTTCACGCCTCACTAAGATAGGCAGGCTTCATCTAGACTTCCAGAGACCCCTAGGCAGGCCACACCCTAGGAGAAGAGGTGTCCCTCTGGAGCAAAGATAAAACTGAATAGAGCAGTCCTCACTGGAACTTAAACCAGTCTTCACTGGAATCAAGTTGACAGCACTCCAGAAGAAAACTTAAACCCTAAAAAGCCTCTAATACTTTTCACCCACAATTTCTGTCATTAAAATATAGGATATATAGGAAGATAATAGGGGAGAGGGAATGGGAGACATTATAATACTGTCAATAATAAAATAAAAAAGGTTCATAAATAAAGTAAAATAAATACATATAAGATCCTAATCTAATAAAGAGGAAATATGCAAATTGACTCTCACTCTATCACAAAGATGGCAGCGCCCACAGACACAAGATGGCTGTGTCCGGTCCCCTCAGGCCCACTGGAGTCCCCCAGTCCTTTCAGCCCAGCCAGGGGTTGCAGGTGCATGGTGTGGCTAGACCTGCCCTCAGCCCCCAGCCGCCTAGGGCCAGTCTGAGGTGCTGGCAAGCCTCAGAAGGCAGCTGCCCAGCCACCCAGGGCTACCCAAGGCTCAGGTAACCAGGCTTGTGCTGCTGGCTTGTGCCAGCCAAGGCTTGTGCTGCTGGCTGTGGCAGCAGCAGAGGTGTGATGGGGGCATCGCCTTCCCCTGCTCCTCCTGCTCCTGAGGGCTCCTGGACTGTGTGAGACAGGGCAGGCTTGGCTGAGAGGCCCCCCTCCAGTGCATGGATTTTCATGCACCAGGCCTCTAGCATGTTATAAAACAGGACTCAATAACTTAAGAGGGGAAAAAATGTACACAAGTAATCCAGATATCAGAACTTTTTGGTAGGGATTCTAAAGTTACTATAGTTAATATAGTTAATAAATTTAAAAATAAAATATTTTTAGAGAGAAATGGAAAAATTTGGAATTGAGAAATATTTTAAAGCAATTCAACAGAAAGATTCCATGACCTAATAATTTCAAAATATATAAGCAGCAAAGGAAATTTTAATATTATTTTAATATATATAACCTTTTAAGTATTAATGACACCTAGTTGAAAATGTAATACCCTCTTCAACAACTAATGAAATAAGTAGTAAAAAATAGAACATGGGAAGTTTGGAAAGCATGATGACTAACCAACTTGATTCATAGGGCACCACAAGCAAATGCTACAGAACACAGTGTTACATATGCACATGGACCATTTATTAAAATATTCTACAAGCTAGCCATAACAACTCTCTAAATTTCAAACTGACATTATAAAGTGTATGCTCTTATTCAAGGAATTAAAATAAAAGCAACAACAGAAAGATAACACCTAATCCCCAAACGTTTGGAAGTTAAATAATATACTTCTAAAAATACTATGTATCAAAGAAGGAATAAAAAGGGAATTTCAGAATATTTTAGGTAACCCAGAGTAGTTTGTAAGAGACTACATTTATTAGAATATTTGTAGTGTATACTTGCATTCTTCAGCTTCAATGGTGGTTTTTTAATAAAAAATGTTTTGAGATGTCACCTACTCTCAAGGACTCTCAAATCCATTGAGAAACAAGCAAACAAACAAACAAACAAAAAGATTGAAAAAAAATACACTGCTGAATTAAGGGTGGGGGAACTGGAGAGATGCCCACCAAACTTCTGATGATTTTTATTTCTGGGAGGAGGAGAGAAATTGGGTTAAGAATGTGAGCGTAAGTGAAGAATGGGGAGCTTTTATAATAATTCTAAATAGCCCGAGTCTTCTATACAGCATTCCTCTGTGACTTGGGCAACATTTCTATCTAAGCAATGTTTGAAATAACTGACAATTTTGTATGATTCCAGAAGGAGGACTTCTGCTTATGCTGTCCCTTTGACACACCATCATGTATCCCTGGAGTTATACTTCCCAGGGTTTAAACAACACAACTAGAAACAAGGAAGATTGAGTATCACATGATTGGATAATAAGATAGAATGAAATAAATTGATCATCTAGTTTTTAAATACTACTATTTGCTTTGAGATCTAGGAAAAAATATTTTTATCCAAATTTAACTCTCAAGTTTAACTAAACCATGTTATTATTCTTAGGAGATTATTACCTGGTTATGATGACATCCTACAATGTTTTACTTGGAAGATTGTGTCCAGTGAAAAGGTTACAAGTGTGTCTGCACTAAAACAATTTAATAATGCCCCTCCCCCCCGCAAAAAAAACACCTTAATTTCTAACCTTTAAAATTGTAGTGTAAATCTTTTTTCACAGTTTCAACGATATCCTTCACCACAACACTTTTCGAAGGCACAAAAGCCATTTCCCACACCTTAGAAGGGACTTCTTTGAGGAATGCAGGCAAATGATTAACAGGCTGTTGAGAGTAATTGAAGGGCCCACTCTTCGTGATAGTTGCAAACCTGCGTGTTAACAGAAGCACACCCACAAACAGGACCGTCAGGAGGAGCTCGGCAACCAAAGCAGTGCACTGCCGGCGCTGTGAGAGGAAAGAGACTGTTAGCAGAAGAGCATATTAACTTTGCAAATGACTGGCTATTTGATATTAACAGCCTCTTCATAAAAGAAGATAAAGATGGGGGTGGGGGGGCTAAATATACTAGTACACTAGCAGCAGTTTCCTGGAATCTCTTTTTCTCTCCTCCTATGAGTCATTCTGCTGTTCTTTCACTCTCTGAGGAGCCCACTTATGTACAAGAGATAACCCAGCTCCAGAAACTGCCACAGAATGAATGAAATGCAGTGACTGTACTGTCAGATTATTCCCATGACCATCTCTGAGATGTTGCAATAATCCTATAAATAGCTCAACTTACCTTTAAAATAAAATTCTTCCACAGAAGAACCATAAATTTGTTCAACCCCAACAAATCCATTCTTCAACTCTAAGGAGGAAGTAGACATTTTTTAAAAAAAAAATAGATTCTCTAAAAAAAGTAAATTTTAGACAATTATTTAAATTTGAAATACTTAATTTTCTCATCAGTCTTAAAGGATGACAACAGAAACAAAAACATTTGAAATATTTGAGAAGTTGTTTCTCCTTACATTTTTAATTTACTCATCATCTACTGCTTCTAATAATGTACGAAACTTGAAGCACAAGAAATGATCAGTGAGTTACTGATGCAAGTTTCCAGGTAAATTTGGCCAGGAGCTTTTCCAATTCTTAGGAAAATACTAATCCAGAAACCATACCAAACAAATCATCACCATCAGCAAAAAGCAAATTATAAGAACAAACATAATATAACATCACACCTGTAAGCCCAACAATTTGTGAGATTGGAAATACCTACATTAACAATATTACTAATGGGAGCAGATTCATTCTTACATTTAATGAATATTTTCTGAATATCTACCATGTGCCATGTTAAGTGTAGTTGTACAATGGGAAACAAAACAAAGAAACCCTTCCCTCATAGTGTGGGTGGGTGGCTTGGTGGATTATTATAACCCAGATATAAGGACAGACAGCTGAGATTGATTTCCTAGCTCTACCACTATCTGTGTGACCTTGAACACTTAATGCCAATTTTGGAGCTACCAGGAAGAGAGCTGAAATTTGGGGCCAAGAAGGTAAAGCATATCCTATCTAATAAAGAAAAAACATGTAAATTGACTGTAGCTCCACTATACCATAAGCCACGCCCACCAGCCAATCAGGAGGGAGTAAACAAATTAACCCAACAAGATGGCAGTGGCTACAGAGCTGGGCAAGCTACCCCCAACCTGACCTGCCCTGGCTTCCACTCAAGGCCACAAAGTTTCAACTATAGAACATAAATAAATCCCAGCAAAGATGGCCACAGCCACAGACCTAGAGCCAGCCAGAGGCCAGGGTTTCGCCTGGCGATGGAGAAAGCCAAGTTTCCCCTGCCCTGGCCTCCGTTCAAGGCTTCAAACTGTCAATTATAGAAGATAAACAAATCTCAGACACCAGGACCTCCACTTGGGTTGCTGGGGTGTGTGGCCTGCCTGCAAATCACCATAGACCCCTGCCCCAGGCAGCCCCACACCCCAAGAAAACCCCTCCCTGATTCTGGACACCCTTCAGGGAAAACCAGCTGGCCCCACCAATGCACCAGGCCTCTATCCTATCTAATAAAAGAATAGTATGCAAATTGACTGTCACTCCCACACACAAGATGGCTGACCCCATGTGGACTCAAGATGGCTGCCACAGGACCGAAACAAGATGGCGGCCTAGGTAGTCTCCTAAGCTGCCACCTCATCAACAATTTGGAAAAAAACAACAGCTAAAATCGAAAGGGATCGCACCAGACCCACAGGAAAGCTGGCGGAATGGGAAGGCTACAACTAGACACAAAGCAGGGTGCCGCTGCTGCCATGTGGAGTTTAAAACTACGGCGAAACCAGACTTGCCAGAGCCACTGCCACCGGGAATGAGGGAAACCAGACCTCGCTCCGCCCCAGGGCCCAGGGTGTGGGCCAGCCTGGGAGCTGATGCCGGGCCTCCGCCGCGCCTTTGGCTCCTGCTAGGACAAGAAGCCTTTGAGTGCGGTCTCTTCGCCCGCAACCATCCCAGCCCGCAGCTGTCCCAGCCCGCCCACCATGCTGGTGAGGAGAAGGTGCAGCGTCTCCCCGCCCGCAGCCAGCTCGGCCCAGCCTCCTCGCACGCTGTGCTGGTGAGGAGCTGGCGCAGTGCCTTCCATTCGCGGCCCCAGCGAGTCCTTCCGCCGCTGCATAGCCTGGCCGAAGCTTCAGCCACTACCGCCATGTGGATTTTTAAAACTACAGGGGAAATTGAGCCACAGGAGGTACTGCCACACCCGCCGCTGCACCTGCCACCTACGCAAATAAGGGAAATCCACCAAAAACAGAGCTCACTCCGCCCTGGGCTCAGGGAGTGTGCGGCTTCAGAACTTAGCCTCCGCGTCCACAGCAGCTCCACTTCCTCACCGAACGAGACACCATTGAGGGCGGTCTCTTCACCCGCAGCCAACTCAGCCCGCCTGTAGCCACAACTGTACCAGCCTGCCCTCCATGCTGGTGTGGAGATGGCGCAGCACCTCCAATTCACGACCCCAGCACCCCAGAGAGGCCATGTGCCCCGGGTGAGCCGTGTGCCCCGGGGAAGCAGTGGTACCCAGGAGGAGGGGCGGTGTGAACCAGAGGAGGAGCAGACTCTATTGGTGTGATCCTGAGATAGTCACCATAAAACAAGTAGACTGCCAAATGACAGCGGGGAGGGGAAGGAGACCTGGGGGGAGATAAGAGAACAACCGAAGGACTGGTATGCATGAATATAAGTACAACCAACGAACACAGAACTCTGGGGAGGGAGGGCATGAATGGGAGGTGGGGGGGCAATGGTAAGCTATGTACACATATAATACCTAAATAAATAAATAAATAAATAAATAAATAAATAAATATGGTGCCACAAGATAGCCAGCAGGGGAGGACAGTTAGGGGTGACCAGGCTGGCAGGGGAGGGCAGTTAGGGGCAATCAGGCTGGCATGGAAGCAGTTAGGCATCAATCAGGCTGGCAGGGAAGTGGTTAGGGGGTGATCAGGCTGGCAGGCAGAAGTGGTTAGGGGCAATCAGGAAGGCAGGCAGGTGAACTGTTGGGAGCCAGCAGTCCTGGATTGTGAGAGGGATGTTCAAATGCCCATTTATGTCTGATCCTACTGGGATGCGGCCTAAATGGGCAGTCGGATATCCCTCAAGGGGTCCCAGATTGGAGAGGATGCAGGCTGAGCTGAGGGACACACACCATCCCTCAATCCCCACACAAATTTTTTGCACCAGGCCTCTAGTCTTATGAATAAGAATGAATGTGGCCCTAACTGGTTTGGCTCAGCGAATAGAGCATTGGCCTGCAGAGTCAAGGGTCCCAGGTTTGATTCCAGTCAAGGGCATGTACCTTGGTTGTGGGCACATCCCCAGTAGGGGGTGTACAGGAGGCAGCTGGTTGATGTTTCTCTCTCATCAATGTTTCTAACCGTCTCTCCCTGTCCCTTCCTCTCTGTAAAAAATAAATAAAATATGTATATTTTTTAAATAAGAATGAATGTTAGAGGCACTGGCATTCACAGGGATTGCAGCCCAATTTCAAGAAATCTCTATCTCTGATACCAGATGCAGATGATTCCCAGATCACAAATGCCTACAAGTGCCTGACATAAAAAACAACTACACTCTGGAGAAAAATAGTACCATCCTAGAGTCAAATATTCCTACAAGCAATTTTTCTGAATCTGGGCCAAAATTATCAGAAGCAAATTTAAAATAACTATGCTTACCATTTTCTTTTTTTCTTTATATTGAATTTATTGGGGTGACACTGGTTAATAAAACTATACAGGTTTTAGGTGCACAAAACTACAACACATCTTCTGTACACCGTATTGTGTGTTCACCACCCCAAGCCAAGTCTTCAGCCATCACCATTTATCCCCAATATACTCTCCTCCTCCCATGCCCCTAGTTCTCCACCCCCACCATTAGAAATGCCCACACTGTTGTTCATGTCTATGAATTTTTTTTCTTTTCTTGCTCAATCCTTCCACCATCACCCCTGTCAGAAACAATGCGAGCCATCCAAGTCAGGGGTCCTAGAAGAACACAAAACATACTCAGGAGCCAGGCAGCAAGGCAAACATCTTTACTTCTACAGAGAAGGGTACACACACATGGTCTGGAAGTGTGCACACACTGAGCAGGTGGTCTGCTCAGGATTTATAATCCCTGACGCACATGACCTGTCCCTTGCTCTTGTTTGGAGCTCAGGCACACAGTCTTTCATGATTGGCTAATTCAATGGGAGGGCGCTGGCCTTTGCTGTTTCAAGATGGTGGTCCCTAGGGAAGCTGCAAGCCATGTGGCCAACATGGTGGCTGCCAAGTCACGCAATCCAAAATGGAGGCTGTGACAGAAAAGATGATTTGTTTCTTCTCACAATTCCCCCTTTTCTTTATTTAAACTCTTTTCTTCAAACTCGGCTGACATCCATTGACTTTCCTGCTCCACAGTGTCTAGAAGGAGACTAACTTGCTGTTTGGTCAATGCAGTTTCAATTAGCCCTTGGATAAGACATGGGCTGATGTGACATCCCATCACTGTAGTTCCTAACCAAAGGAGTGAAGTGGACACCATTGCTCTAATGCATCAGAGAAAGGACCTCAATCCCACGCTCCAGGTCATGCATCACTGAAGCTGATGATGCCTTAAGCTTAGTGATGGTCCATGTGCTGTGCTGTCAGGGATGAATGTGCAGCATTTGTCCCAACATTACACATGTTCCTCCTCCTTCTGCCAGAACCATATCCAAGGCCAACCTGTGCTCCCAGGCCACCTGCTGCTGGCATCTAGCTGCTCACTATCCCTTAAGCTGCATCTCGAGTGTAGTCAACGAGCCTTTGCTGGTTTTAGTAAATATAACTAATCCACCACATTCTTGTTCACAGTGGCCACCAACACAGGGCAGATTCAAACCTGTGGCAATCTGAGTTATAGCCTTAAACTCCTTGGCATTCCTCCTGGAACCCCAATGGGATCTGTGTGTATATGGGGATCAAAGGAACCCACCCCCCACCCCCGCCCCGACTCTCTCTCCTCTTCCTAGTCTGTCTGTCCATTGAAAAGGTTATGATGTGCCAACGTGAAAGGGATAGCCAATTGTATCAGAGCGCAAGGTTCACTCCAACAGCTGGGCAAGGCCCAAGTCAGGGTCTCCCATGACACACCAGACATCAGCACAGGGTACCGACCACATAGCACGATGGACTTCTGAGGTTACTCAGCCATTTACACATCCAGATAAATTTATCATAAACTCTGAGCACTCCCTCCCCCTTCCCCTAGGAGGTATAGTTTATGTCAAAGTATGGGCCAGATTGTTATTTTTCTGTTTTTGTGGTGGTTTTTAGGGGGTGTGTGCTGGGGTGGAGTCCTAGCTCTTTACCTCTGTTGGATGGGAACAACAGGGCGAGTCTTACAGGAGCATTGCCCCAGGCGGTTTCCTCCTAGTACAAGGCAAGCACACATCCCATCCCATTACTCTCTGAGGTCCATCCGAATGGGAATGGGACCACTTGGGCCTCTAGCCTTCCTGCTGCACAAGCCTAGCAGTGGCTTTTAGTTAGGGTATATACAGAATATTTAATCCATTCCACCCAGGCATTCGTTCCCTTGTATCCTACTTCTATTTGCATGGTGGTGGCAGTGGCCTAGAGGATCTCGTCCTGTGACATCTACTCCTAAATCTAGTCCTACCCAATCTTTTGACTAAAGGCTGAAATATCCAAGTCTTTCAAGTTTTCTATAATAAATAACTTAACTGAGTAAGCATGATCCAGATTGTACACATTTCTCCAGCCCACATTGTAAGCCCCAACAATGTACCAGGTCCCTAAAGCAAATACAGCTCAGTACATAAGGGTTATTAAGAGAGCTCACAGTTTTTAGCATCAATTTCAAGGGGACATGTCCTGGTATGGCTGTTCCAGTTGAGGTGTATCTGCGCTTAACCCATGTGTGATGGGTCCAACCTTGCTCGGCAGTCCTAACAGCAGTCTCTGTGAAGCAAGACAGGTAAGGACTTTCCCAGGAGGGTTCCAACTTGCTTCCTTTCCAAGACTTGATTAAAACAAACGTAGTCTTCTGTTGATGGAGAGGAACTGGAAATTCCAGAGGGCCTTGGGTCAGGAGGCTTTCTAACCTGAGTTAAAGTACAAGAGATACCCAGTACACAGGTCTTAAAAAATTGGTCCCTAGTTTCTTTCATAGGAAGATCTTGAGGCATTCCAGGGCCTATTGGAATCACCCACAGCCAACTCTAGGTTAAAAAAAAAATTCAAATGCTAGGGAGGTTGCCAAACTTGATTTGACTAAAAGATTATTTATTTCTGCTCTCAGTCTTCTTGAGTATATTGACATAGCTATTTACTCTCTGTTTAGGGAGGCAAAATACAAATCGTTTACTCTTAAGAGTCCTTGGTTTGGGGAAGACAGAGTTTTCTAGATGGTTGCAATCTGCTGTTGAAATATCTCAGTTTTCCTGTTCTGCTTGTCCTGGCTTACTGGCCTGTATCATTTAACTAGTTTCGTTCTAACATTTCTCTTTTCCTTCTTATCACATACACAACCTTCACAAATTTCACTCTTCAAAATTAGCCTTCAAACCTTCTTTCTATGTCCTTCAAAAATACATAACCATGCCTCAGTCCTTCCATTAAGTATAATTCTTCACTTTTAGAAACCCTAATTTTTCAAAACAGTCAGCATTTCTTAGACTAACATTTATAAACATACTTTAAATGTACTTTAACTTTCAAGAAAATATACCTCCAACAAAGCACAAGAGACCTTCTCTAATAAAAACTGAGAGCAGGCAAATTAAAACTTGTCTAGTAGGTAATATTTCAGTTTTGTTTTGTTTTGTTTTTAAATTTAGATGTTTACCATTTAACCCAGCAATGCTCAAAGTTAATTAAGAAAATTATTCTAGCAGACTTGGATTTAAACTACCACAATCTTCCTTAGAGATAATGCTTAAGGTTACTGTCGGCTTCTGTTTCTGGCCCCCAGGCCAGCCCTTCCCTAGGCCGTTTGTTATATACTTGTGAACATTATGCTAGTTTTCTGGTTTTTCCTTCCTTGTTTTTGTGTACATAGATTTTCTGAGTCTCTTTTAACAGCTTTTCTGCACTTCTATTCTTCTAGTTCTCTATCTTTGCAGTTTTCTTGAGATGACAAGTCAACTAGTGGTGAAAAATGTAATTTTTAACATTTCTTGGCCCAACAGTCCTCAGGGTCTGGACCAGAGTCCTTTCTCATTTGATCTTTTAGTCAGGGTAAATTCGGAAGGCCCTTCTTTGCTTTGCTGAATATTGAAGACCTTGTTTAGCCTCTGAGTTTGGAAATCTTACATCTGCTGGAAGCACACCAGGGGCAGGCAGGTGCTCCCTTTCCCAGATAGCCATAGGTGACGTTGAAACCACTCCCCCTTCTTTTAGTCTAGCTAGTCAGTTGAGTCTTCCAGCAGAGGATTTAACTCTTTTTACCTGCTCAAACTCCTTTCACAGCCTAACACAGCTCGTTTCTGGTGGTGCAGTGGCCTCATAACAATTAGAGCCTTATCAAGATAGCTCTCCTCCAGAAGGGGAGGCTGGGGTTGTAAATAGCTACCTTGGCTGTTCCCTCATATGTCCCTGGGTCCCATACAGAAGGTAAGGCAGGGTAAGGGTCTCATTGCCCTTGTTCTCTTTTAGGCTTCTCTGCCTTTATAGGGAGAAACCAGACTGGCTCCTTTCTCCAATAGAGAGCACAGTCAGTCTCCTGTTGAGTGACTGGACTTTCATTATTAACATATTTATAATTATTACTGAAAAGCTTTACCTAAATTCATCATCTTAGTTACATCTATTTATTATATCTTAACAACTTTGAGATTTTTAAAGCCAATTATTACCAAAAGTATTTTCTTGACTAATTTTGTAACGGATAATTCAATGTGAAAGTACCGTTTTATTTGAATTATGCTGTTAACTATGATTGTCCTTTCTGTTCAAAGAAAGGACACAGTAATCTGGCTGGGAGTTGTATGCCTCCAGGACCAGCCTTGGAATGTGGTCTATTCTCATTCAAGAACTGCCCATTCTCTTGCTGCCATGCCTCTAAAATCAGCCTTAGCTCCACCTTGGCTAAGATGACCAGACATTCCGCTTTTGGCAGAACAGTCCCAATTTTTAATAATTTGTCCTGAGTCCCATGGAAAATTGGGACTTTTTAAAAATGCCACAGGATGCGGGACAAATTGTTAAAAATCGGGACTGTCCCACCAAAATCAGGACATCTGGTCATCTTAGCCTTGGCTGGCCTGTGCAGGTTTGTGAAGTCACAAGCAGGCGAGGGCCACCTGCTTCTGTCCCAGTCCTATTCCAGTCCCATTCTGGTCCTGTCCTAGTTAATACCAAAGCTGACAACTGGATGTTTAATGGACATGTTACTGGGTGGGTTTTGTCAAGTTTCTCTGCCCTGCTGAGTTTGGCAAATACCCAAGTACTGGCTCCCATTCTGCCACTTGGAAAATTTAGGCTTTAAAAAAAATTTTTTTAATAAATCTTTATTGTTCAGATTATTACAAATGTGTTCCTCTTCCTCCCCCCTCAATTGCTCCCCTCCACCAGGTTCCCACCCCACCTTCTGTGCTTTCCCCATCCCCCAATGTCCTCATCCATAGGTGCACAGTTTTTGTTCAGTCTCTTCCTGCACCCCCACTCCCCATTTCCCTGAGAATCATCAGTCCACTCCCCTTCCATACCTCTGATTCTATTATATTCAACAGTTAATATTGTTCATCATCCCACGGTATGGGAGAACATATTTGCAAATGATATCACTGATCTACAGACAGCTTATACAACTCAATAAAAAGAAAATAAATGAACCAATTAATAAATGGACAATGGACCTAAATAGAATCCTCTCAAAAGAAGACAGAAGGAAGGCCAAGAGGCACATGAAAACATCCTCAAAGTCAGTAATGATCCAAGAGATGCAAATCAAAACAATGCGGTACCATCTCACATCTGTCAGAATGGCCAACATCAACAGAATAACAAATGACAAATGTTGGCGAGGTTGCGGAGAAAAAGGAACCCTCGTGCACTGCTGGTGGGATTGCAGGTTGGTGCAACCACTATGGAGAACAGTATGGAGCTTCCTCAAAAAACTGAAAATGGAACTCCCATTTGACCCTGTAATCCCACTACTAGGAATGTATCCCAAGAAAATAAAAGCACAAATCAGAAAGGATATACCGGTATGCACCCCTATGTTCATATCAGCACAATTTACAATAGCTAGGATTTGGAAACAGTATAGGTGCCCGTCAGCAGATGATTGGATGAAAAAAAAAACTATCGCACATCTACGCAATGGAATATTATGCTGCCATAAAAAAGCAGGAATTCTCATCATTTGCAGCAACCTGGATGGAATTGGAGAACATAATGCTGAGTGAAATAAGCCAGTCAATGAAAGAGAAACACCACATGACTTCACTCATTTATGTATGATAAAGAACATTATAAACTAATGAACAATAAGGTAGATATAGTGACAGTAAAGCAACAAGCAGACTGTGAAATGACACTGTGGAGGATAGGGTGATCTGGGGGAGATAAGAGATCAACCGAAGGACTTGTATGCATGCATATAAGTACAACCAATGGACACAAAACTCTGGGGAGGGAGAGCATGTATGGGAGGTGTTGGGGGTGGGGAGTAATGGTAAGTAATGTACACAGATAATACCTTAATTAAAAAAAATAGATGGTGAAATAAAGAGCTTCTGGGGGGGGGGACTAAATTAATTCATCACTACCAAGCCAGCAATAGAAGAAATACTAAATGGATTGATGTAATGAGAGAAGGAAATAAAGAGAAACATAAGCATACAGATTTAAGTGGCAATAAATAAGTACCTATGCATTATAACCTTAAATGTAAATGGATTCAATGCTCCAATCAAAAGACATAAAGTACCTAAATGGATACAACAATATGCTCCGATGTAGAGGGCCAAATGGGAAGACACCTGGATATTCTTCAGATTGTTGCTGACTGGGCCTAGGATATTGGCAGAATCATGTCAGTTGCACTCCCGCCCTTGGAGTGAGGAGATGTTCCTAGGTCCTGGCTTGTGTTTGTCCAGGAGGAAGGAGTGGGTGGGCCCTGGGCCCTCCCAGGCTCCTTGTTTTTCTGTGAAACCCACTTGTTAGATTGGAGTATAAATAGATGTGCTGCATGACTCTGGAGGTGGTCAGTCTGCCTCTCCAGCAGGGGAGGTCAGCAGCCCTCCCAGCTCCCAGCTTAAAATCTATCTCTGTGTCTTCTCTCTTTATTTATAATATTTCTCAATCCCTGGCCACCTCCCCTTAGAACCGGTTCGTTCATCTCTCTTTCCGTACGGGATGCGGAAAAGGGAGATCCCGCCACATCAGGCCCACGCATTCTGGCGCCCAACGGTGGGGCATGGGCCGAAAGAGGCAACAAGAGGTAAGGCAAGGGATCGCTCCCTAGAATTGCGCACGCCACAGATTTAGTATTGTTGCGAAATTGAATCAGCTGGGAGTAAAACATGGGTAATCTTTCTAAACGCTTTAAACTACCCTCATGGCTCAAAGAGATTGTTAAGCCTAATCAGATTCTTGATTTCTTTCTTAAGGTTAGTTGATGAAACCTGGGAAAAGGTTAGAAAGCAGTTGTGTGACCAATACTCAGAAAGTTCAGAGAAAATTCCTGTTCCTACTTTAATTTTTGATTCAGCACAGGAGAGTTTAAGAATGTTTAAGTGGGGTGCAGCCACAACCTTACAGCCTGGAGTGGAAGGGTGCAAATCTTTAAGAATACCATCTTCACCTCTACCTCCTCAATATGTAAACTATTTATAACCAAGTAAAAAAGATTAAATGAATTTCTTAGCAACTGCCAATAATTCTTTATCTTAAAATCTTTTTCTTTCCTTAAAATAAAAATAAATAAAAATTGAAAAAGTAATAAAAATTTTTAAAAAATAGACAAACGACGCCAAAAAAGCCACTTTAAGATATTCACCATTTTTCTCCCCAGCTAATGACAAAGCTTTTACTAATTCATAAATGCATTGGGGATTTCTGTGCACATGAAAAGGGGAAATGCCAGTTTAAAAAACAAGTGCACATAGTTTTTGAGCTAGGCTTCACTTTTTGCTGGGTACAGAATAAAACCCCCAGACTTTTTAGCCTTATAGGTGGTGGAGATGAATACAGGCTAGTTTCCCAAGGATTTAAAGCAGCACTTAAGATTTATGTGGAAGAAGCAAGTAAACACCAGAAAGTAGATAGCAAGTTTACATATGAATGGCTGAGAGTTCATCTCTTGACTTCGCCAGCAGGAAAATTGTGACAGTTTTGAAATTTAGAGATGGGCCAGGCCTATTGGCTGAAATGTATTGAATTGTTATAAGTATGTCTTGCATGAAGTCTATTAATTAAATATGCCTTATATTTTATTTAAAATGTATCTTTAAAAATGTAAAAGTATTATTGATTTGAGAAATGCTACCTGAAAATTTTAAAGTTCTGAATGTTTAAAGTGTCTTTCTTTTTTTGCCATGATACCTGAAACAAATCAGTATCACTAAAAGAGAGATGTTGACAGGAAGCCAGAAAGGTTGGTCAGCAAACTTAATTGCTCTAACCACTCTCCCAGTAAGCTAAGGAAGGTGGTAATCTGCATTGAATGGCTACAAACAAACTTCCTCCAAACTCCTGTGGCAAATTTTTTGGGGGGAAGTTGACTTAATTATATAAATAAAAAAGTAAAGTTTAAATTTGCCTCATAAAAAATCTAGAGGACAGAATTGAAGCTCTTAATTGATTATGTCATATTTTTTTTTAGAAATGTAAAGTGTTATTAATCTAGAACATGCAAAATATATTTGACTTCTCAGCTTTAAAAGTTCAAAGTGCAAATTATATAGGGAGAAATTATATAGTTAAAATGTGGTTTATATAATTAGGAATTCAAAATATGGTACTTGGTTGGTCTGATTTAAAAGAAAGAGGATTGGATTCGGAAAATGGCGGAAGAATAGGTAGGCAAGTTCTGACCCGGGTCCGGAAGAGGAAGGAGAGAGCAGCCGAGGGTCGCGCTGGGAGTGCCTGTTAGCAAGCCAAGAGAAAGGTGAACAACTGGGGGAACCGGGGGAAGCCTGATCAGGGTGACCCTGACAGTTAAGCACACACAGCTGAGTCCTTTCCCGGAGCGACCTAAGGGCGACGACGGGGAAATCTCACCATCTTGACGGGAAGAGGTTTGGATTAGAGGACTGAATATCCACAGCCATAAAGACCACCAGGCAGCTGTTCACCCCTAAAAGCTGACCACAATCAGCGCGAACAATTGGACTCAAAGGAGTGCTCCACCCCAAGGCAATAAATCAGATTTTGCGGAGATCGGGTGAGTCCTCCCGCGGCATACTCCCCAGTGGCACGCATCCCCCGTGCAGCAGCCCATGTGCACCAGGCACACAGAGGGGTCTGTGTTTACAAGAAACCCCAGGGTTTTAGGCTGGAGGCAACCCTGACTGTGGTCAGGGCTCCTAAGTGGGGGGATATCTAAGGAGCAGCACGTTTGGATCTGACTCAGAGAATGTTACAGGCGAGTGTGGTCGGCTACTCCTGCCCAACCCCCACCCCTCCATAGATCAGGGACACAGAGAGGGGAAAAAAGCTAGAAAGGCCTCAGAACCCTGGCTCTCTGCCACCAAGAAACATGGCCACCAAGAGGCTACAGTACATATGGACTCTAGAACTGCTTTAAAATCAAGACCTGATTACGACACGAAAGAAACACAGAGAACTGCAATTACCGCACAGACAGGGAACTGGTGAGCTAGACAAAACAACAGAGGAATTGAATGACCTTCATTATTGTAAATTTTATTTAATTTTTCATGTTGATTTTCTAATTGTTTAATTTTTTCTGTTTTTGTTTTGTTTTTTAAGTTACAATACTTACAAAGTTTACTCAAGAACTTATTTTTTTCATCTTCCCTCAATTGATTTTACCTTTTTAATTAATTCATTTTTATATGTGATCAACATTATTACTACTACTATTTTGCCTTTCTTATCTTTTTCATCTTATTTTCGTTTATTTATTTTTATTATTATCTTTTAAGTGCCATATTATATACTTTTTTCTTCTTTTTTTCTTTTTTTTTCTTTTCACTTTCCCCCCCCTTTGGGATTACTATTCAACAGACTATTTTTTTAAATATATTTTATTGATATTTTACAGAGAGGAAGGGAGAGAGATAGAGAGCCAGAAACGTCGACGAGAGAGAAACATCGACCAGCTGCCTCTTGCACACCCCCTACCGGGGATGTACCCGCAACCAATGTACATGCCCCTGGCCGGAATCGAACCTGGGACCCTTCAGTCCGCAGACCAACGCTCTACCACTGAGCCAAACTGACCTTGGCTCAACAGACTATTTATACCTTTCCTTCTCCAATGCTCTATTCTAACTTAAACCCACATTTATGCCATCACTCTCTTCCTAACCCTTTCCCTTTGGTGTCCTGCTTATCTTAACTCTTTACTGCTCTAGATTTTCCCTATTTTTTCTATTTACCCCCTCGTAAAATTTCACCCTTCCTGTGTATATCTAACTCCCAACCCCCTACTCCAAGCCCATTCACACCTACCTTGTCGCTGTCCTAAAAAAAAAAAAAAATCCTCTCTACCTCTTTGTAGTTGTATGCTAAATGCGAACTATATCAAAGTTTTATGCTTTTTTGTAAGATTGGTTTGCTTATTCTTTTTATTTCATTCTATGATTTTGTTAGCTGGGTTCTAGTACCTTTACTGGAGGATATTAATATTGCAAACACTTTTCTGTTCAGTGCCTTGTGTGTTGTACCTGGTTGTGTTGTATTTTGTACCTTTAAATCTAAGCAGGAGAGAGAGAACTACATAACCAGGCATCCTAAAAAGAGAGACCACGGGGGGGGGGGGGGGGGAGGCTAAGAAACAACCCGCCTATGAAAGAAAAGCAGGCATCACCAGAAAAGGAAGTAAACGAGTTAGAGGCAAGCAGCATACCAGAGCAAAAATTCAGAGTGATGATCATGGGATGGCTAAAAAGAATGGAAGACAAATTTGACAATATGAGTAAGACCCGAGTGGAAATGAAGAAGAACCAAGAGGAAATGAAGGTGACCCAAGAAGAAATGAAAAATGACATCGCTTGTATGAAGAACTCAATAGAAAGCATCAAGAGTAGACTAGAAGAATCAGAGGACCGCATCAGTGAGCTAGGAGACAAGATGGAAAAAAATACCCAATTAGAGCAGCTGCAAGGAAAAAAAATCAAAAAACAAGAGGAGAGCCTATGGGAGATTTGGGACAATACAAAACAAACTCTATTCCAACAAACTAGACAACCTGGAGGAAATGGACATATTCCTAGAAAAATATAACCTGCCAAAACTCAATCAGGAAGAATCTGAAAATCTCAATAGACCAGTGACTTTGGAAGAAATTGAAGCCGTCATCAAAAAGCTTCCAGCAAACAAAAGCCCAGGGCCAGATGGCTTCACAGGAGAGTTTTACCAAACATTCAAGGAAGAACTAAAACCTATCCTCCTCAGACTATTCCAAAAAATTCAAGAGGAAGGAACACTGCCAAACTCCTTTTATGAAGCCAGCATCACCCTAATACCAAAACCAGATAAAGATAACACAATAAAAGAGAATTACAGGACAATATCCCTCATGAATATAGATGCCAAAATCCTCAACAAAATTCTAGCAAATCGGCTCCAACAGAACATCAGAAAGATCATACACCATGACCAAGTAGGATTTATTCCCGGAATGCAAGGATGGTACAATATCCGCAAATCAATAAACGTAATACATCACATAAACAAACTAAAAGTTTAAAATCATATAGTCATATCAATCGATGCAGAAAATGCATTTGATAAAATTCAACATCCTTTCCTGATAAAAACTCTCAACAAGATGGCAGTACAAGGATCATACCTCAGCATAATAAAATCTATATATGATAAACCCACAGCAAACATCATACTCAATGGGCAAAAACTAAAACCATTCCCACTAAGAACAGTAACAAGACAGGGATGCCCACTCTCACCACTTCTGTTTGACATAGTACTGGAAGTACTAGCCATTGCAATTAGAGAAGAAGAGGAAACAAAAGGCATAAAAATTGGAAAAGAAGAAGTGAAGTTGTCCCTATTTGCAGATGACATGATATTGTACATAAAAAATCCAAAAGACTCCATCAAAAAACTAATAGACTTAATAAACGAATTTGGCAATGTAGCAGGATACAAAATCAACGCCAATAAATCTATGGCATTCCTATACACCAATAGTGAACTCACAGAAACAGAGACTAAAAAAGCAATCCCATTTACCATCGCACCAAAATAATTAAGATACCTAGGAATAAACTTAACTTAGGAGGTAAAAGACCTATATGCTGAAAACTACATGACACTGAAAAAAGAGATAGAGGAAGATGTAAACAGATGGAAGAACATACTATGTTCATGGATTGGTAGAATCAACATCATCAAAATGTCCATACGTCCCAAAGCAATTTATAAATTTAACGCACTCCCTATTAAAATACCAACGACATACTTCACAGACCTAGAAAGGACTCTCCAAAAGTTCATTTGGAACAATAAAAGACCCCGAATATCCACAGCAATCTTGAGAAAGAAGAGTAAAGTAGGAGGGATCTCAATACCAGATTTCAAGCTGTATTACAAAGCTACTGTTCTCAAAACAGCCTGGTACTGGCACAAGAACAGACATATAGATCAATGGAATAGATTAGAGAATCCAGATATCAACCCAAATCAATATGCTCAATTAATATTTGACAAAGAAGGCACGAGCATACAATGGAGTCAAGACAGTCTCTTCAGTAAATGGTGTTGGGAAAATTGGACAGATACATGCAAAAGAATGAAACTAGATCACCAACTTACACCATACACAAAAATAAACTCAAAATGGATACAGGACTTAAACATAAGACGGGAAACCATAAAAATACTAGAGACATCCACAGGCAGCAAAATCTCAGACATATGCCTAAAGAACTTCTTCACTGATACTAAGCCTAGGGCAATGGAAGCTAAAGAGAAAATGAACAAATGGGAGTATATCAAAATAAAAAGCTTTATCACATCAAATGAAATCATCTACAAAAATAACAAGAAAACCCACTGTATGGGAGAACATATTTGCAAATGATATCACTGATAAAGGTTTAATCTCCAACATCTACATACAGCTTATACAACTCAATAAAAGGAAAATAAATGATCCAATTAAAAAATGGGAAATGGACCTGAATAGAATCCTCTCAAAAGAAGACAGAAGGAAGGCCAAGAGGCACATGAAAACATGCTCCAAGTCAAAAATGATCCGAGAGATGCAAATCAAAACAACAATGCGGTACCATCTCACACCTGTCAGAATGGCCAACATCAACAAAACAACAAATGACAAATGTTGGCAAGGTTGTGGAGAAAAAGGAACGCTCGTGAACTGCTGGTGGGATTGCAGGTTGGTGCAACCACTGTGGAGAACAGTATGGAGCTTCCTCAAAAACTGAAAATGGAACTCCCATTTGACCCTGTAATCCCACTACTAGGAATATACCCCCAAGAAACCAGAAACACCAATCAGAAAGGATATATGCACCCCTATGTTCATAGCAGCACAATTTACAATAGCTAGGATTTGGAGACAACCTAGGTGCCCGTCAGCAGATGAATGGATCAGAAAACTATGGTACATCTACACAATGGAATATTATGCTGCCATAAAAAGGAAGGAATTCTCATCATTTGCAGTAACCTGGATGGAATTGGAGAGCATCATGCTGAGTGAAATAAGCCAGTCAATGAAAGAGAAATACCACATGACTTCACTCATTTATGGATATTAAAGAACATTATAAACAAATGAACGGAAAGATAGATATAGAGACAATAAAACAACAAGCAGACTGTCAAATGACAGCGGGGGAGGGAGGTAAGGAGATCTGCGGGAGATAAGAGATCAAAGGAAGGACTGGTATACATGCATATAAGTACAACCAATGGACACAAACTCTGGGGAGGGAGGGCATGTATGGGAGGGGGCAATGGTAAGCTATGTACACATATAATACCTTAATAAATTTAAAAAATAAAAATAAATAAAATAAAGAGGATTAATTCATTGATCCAAATTAAATGTAATTGATATTCTCTAAAAATAATTTAGGTATATAATCTTTAAACCATATATATAAATATTATTGAGTATTATATATTTGATCTTTCCAAGAGTATGTCAACATATTTTTAGAATAACTTTTCCATGTCTCATGGGCCCCAAAATGTACAAAAGTCTGTTCTCTCTTATAATAAATATTTTTTAATTAAACAGATTGATGCTTGAAATAACATGGAAAGCTTTATCAAATAAAAATTATATACTGTATATTAAATGTTATGAAAGTTTTTGCCTGTAAGAAAAGCAAAAACAATATATTTCTTAAATATAGCTAAAATTTCAACAGCAGTAGAATTTCAAGAAAGACAAAAAGGCCTCATGGAGCCTGCATTTTTGAATTGGCTGTAGGGGGGACACTTTATGCTTTTGGATCAGACCCAAAAGTATCAAACCTATAAGTTTTACTGAATAAGTTTCTTTGCCTTTCTTTTAAAGATACCCACTTAAGTTTCTTTATAAATTAGCTTTTACAAAATAAACAATGCCATATAAATTAATTTACATGAGAAGCCAATGTTTTATAAGTAACTGAATCCTAACTTTATGTAGCCACCTGCACTTTTAATTAAGCTAGAGGCAGAACAATATTTGTGGCTTGTGAATTCAGAAGTAAATTTGCTTTATTTTTAAAAGGAAGATACCTACTTTAATTATTTAAATAAATTATATTATCAAATTATAATTGAGATTTTCAGCTAAATGAAAAACCAACAATTTTATAAACAATTCTAATAAGGACCAGAAACAGCTAGTCATTACTTTATCAAATAAAAATTAATATATGTTACTTATATACATATATTTCAAATTTTACGAAGGTTTTGGCCTTTGTAGAAGGGCAAAACGAAGTAACTAAATATTTCTTCCAGTTTGAAATTGTGAATTGCTATGGCTAAAGCAAAGAATATCCTTACATGACATTATTCTACAATGTCATTATAATTTTATACCAGGATATACCAAACAAGTTTGCAAACTAATTCTTTGAATGTTTGGCAACAATTTAAAAAAACACATGAAAGGATTTAATTTCTTCCACTGTGTGGAAGGCCCCTTGGGAAGGCAATTAAGCATTCTATATTAGCCCTTCTTGCTTTTTGCCAAAGAGGGACCCACTTCTCACAATTCAATTACTACTGTTGCTTGAGTTTTCAAATTTATGCTGAGATTGAAGCTACGTGGTGGCTGGTACCATGAATCTGTCTCTTGCCCAAGGGCATAAGCTGGACTCTCCCTGGAGAAGAAACCTGGGTTCCCCAAGATATGTGATCAATGCCAGAGCCCTGCCAGCAGGCGAGGGAATCCCAAGGCAGATGCTGGGCATGGAGCCCATGGGGGCATAGGCTACCAAGGAGACAGAACTGAACCACACGTCACCCTGCTTGGCCCCAGAGGATGGCTGGTTAGCCAATGATGGGTAAGATTCCTTAAGGGAGGAGCAACCTAAGACAGGCACAGCCGCAGGGGGACATCAGGAGGGAACTTGGGGGTCAACAGAGGTAGGGCACAGATCCTCACCCCCAAACGTTGCAGGGGCTTGAACACTCGCCCCTTCTGTGGGAAGTCTCCTGCCCCATGGCTGCTTCGTGCTTCCCATGCCCAGCTCATATTGAGACCCAGGCAACAGAGAAGTGGCTGATGGCAGCTGCCCTATATCTAAATCTAGCCTAAATCCAGGAATACTTAGAACTTTCTCAAGGATGCATATAATCCTTTTCATTAATATTTGCAGGGTAAACTAAAGATTGTTGTTAAAATATTAAATTTGACAGTGAAATAGTCAAGTTTTCAGATTAATTTAAATTGGCTAAATAAAATAAGTGAATATTCAAGAAAATCTAATGTACAAAAAGCTGTTCCTAAAATATTAACCAAAGTTTCTATTGGTAGTTCATTTCATGGTAAAATTGCTTAACATGCAATTAACCCTAAAGCAGTCATATTTTTGTACAAAAATTAAAAGTTATCAAACTGCATTATAAAAATTTTTCAAAAGCCTCCTAATAATTAAATAAAAAGGGGGGATAGTGGGAAAATATCATGTAAGGAAAAAATATCCTGTAAGTAATTTACATCTAGACAAAAATTTTTTACTTTGAAAAATTTTCATTTATAATGCTGGTAACCAGGCACCTATAAAAATTTTTACGGTATCAAAATAGCCAAAGGAAAATCATTTGGACAAAAATCAAAAGGATCCCAAGTCTAATTTATAAAAAAAATTTCTTTATGCCGAGACTGGTTTGGCTCAGTGGATAGAGCGTTGGCCTGCGGACTGAAGGGTCCCAGGTTCGATTCTGGTCTAGGGCACGTACCTTGGTTGCGGGCACATCCCCGGTGGGGAGTGTGCAAGAGGCAGCTGGTTGATGTATCTCTCTCATCGACGTTTCTAACTCTCTATCCCCCTCAATTCCTCTCTGTGTAAAATCAATGAAATATTTATTAAAAAAAAAAAGATGCGGAGGACTGAGAAGGTGGGGCAGTTCTGTACCGTGCTGCCTTCCACTGGTTAAGACCTCCAAGAGAAAAGGCCTACCGAGGTGAGGATGCCCCTACTGTCACCTGTAGAGGGGCAGCACTGAGCTGGCCAATATTTGTGGTGGTGCTGCTTGTCCTGGCTCAGGGGAAGCATTCCACTAAGTCGGAAAGACTAAGACATCGCGGGGACTCTCCGCCACCGCCCGCGGCCTGCTCTGCCAGGCCTTCGTGCGCGCGCGCTGTGCTGGCGCTGCGCCTTTCATTGGCAGACCCGGAGAATCCTCTCTCCGCTGCCACAAGGCCAGGCCAAAGCATCAGACACTACCACCATGCGGATTTTAAAACTACAGGGGAAATTGAGCCACAGGAGCTACCATTGCTGCCGCACCCACCGCCGCCCCCAAGAATGGGAATCCACCAAAATCAGAGCTCACTACACACCGGGCTCATAGAGAGTGTGGCTTCAGAAATTAGCCTCTGCATCCACAGCAGCTCCACATCCGCAACAAAGAGGACACCATTGAGGGCGGACTCTCCCCATGCAGCCATCATAGCCCGCCCACAATCTTCCCAGCACACCCACCATGCTGGGAGGGAAATGGAGCGCGCTGGTGAGGAAATGGCACGGTGCCTTCCATTACCCACCCAGGCGAGCCCATCCTCCGATGCCACATGGCCAAGCCGAAGCCCTCACCACCACCGCCATGTGAACTTTAAAACTACAGTGGTAATTGAACCACAGGAGCGACCGTCAATATTGCACCTGGCACCGCCACCCACCACTGCCACCGAGAATAAAGGAAATCCACCAAGAACAGAGCTCACCACGCCTTGGGCTCAGGGAGTGGGCGACCTCAGAACTTAGCCTCCATGTCTGCAGCTGCTCTGCTCCCACACTGAACGAGACACCTTTGAAGGTGGTCCCCCCGCCTGCAACCATCTCAGCCCAACTGCAGCTGTCCCAGCCTGCCCGCCATGCTAGCAAGGAGCTAGCGTGGCACCTCCAATATGCGACCCCAACACCCTAGAGGGGCCGTGTGCCCCGGGTGAGCCGAGTGTCCCAGGGGGCCGTATGCCCCGGGTGAGCCGAGTGTCCCAGGGGGCCGAGAGCCCCGGGTGAGCCGAGTGTCCCATGGGGCCAAGTGCCCCGGGTGAGCCGAGTGTCCCAGGGGGCCGAGTGCCCTGGGTGAGCCGAGTGTCCCATGGGGCCGAGTGCCCCGGGCGAGCCGAGTGTCCCAGGGGGCCATGTGCCCCGGGTAAGCCGTACCCCCCAAAGGGGAAGGGTGTCCCGGGTGACCCGTGTGTCCCAGGGGAAGCAGTGGGACCCAGGGGAAGGGGCGGTGAAAACCAGAGGAGGAGCGGACTCTATTCATATGGTCCTGAGATAGTCACCATAAAACAAGCAGACTGCCAAATGAGGAGCAGATTTTATTCATGGGGTCCTGAGATGGTCACCATAAAACAAGCAGATTGTCAAATGACAGCGGGGAGGGGAAGGAGACCTGGGGGGAGATAGGAGAACAACCGAGGGACTGGTATGCATGAACATAAGTACAACCAATGAACACAGAACTCTGGGGAGGGAGGGCATAAATGGGAGGTGGGGGGTGGCAATGGTAAACTATGTACACAGAAAATACCTTAATAAAATAAAATTTAAAAAAAAAGATTTCTTTATTAACCTTTGGCTGAGAATATGATTATATTTCCAGAAAACTCCAAGATTGTATGGATTCCTGCAACACTGGATCCCAGAGAGGACCTGATAGGGCTTTTCTAGCCACAGAATAAGTAGGAGCTCATAAGAACAGAGGAGAAATAGTCCAGAAATAAAGACAGTGAAGATACCTTGCCATGATAGCAGTCAGCACCTGTGCATTGCTACAGGTTACCCAGGACCAAGGGCAAGGAAGGTCGGTGTGCATGCATGTCTAGACATATGTGCCCGCCTACTACCTAGAAGTCAATGTTTGATGTTTTGTGTTCTACCAGGACCCCTGACTTGAGGGGCTTGCCTTCTTTCTACACAGGGTATTAACTGCCACATTAAAAAAAAAAAAAAAAAAGATGCTATACATCAAGCATTAACCATTTTTACAGATGGATCCAGTTCTAGAAAGGCTGGATCTAATGCAGCAGGGAAGCAAAGGTCCTTCAAACCTCTTATATTTTAGTAGAAATACAAGCTCTTATTTATACCTTAACATATTTTACTACAGAGCTCATAAACCTAAAGTAATAGTGCTTTTGTGATAAGTATAAGCAAAAATTATTGAAACAGCAACTATAGGGCACACTCATTCAGAGGATATTTTCATATAATTTTCAGTCTTTAAAATGTTAGAGGACAATGTCCATGTTTTATTGGAAGCAATGTCCTCAGTATGTTATCCACCTCTCTGTGCCAACTTTAGGGGTAAATCCCCTAGGACTTCAACATAATCAAATCTGATAAATTAGATATCACTCAATAGTGGAAAAAGCCAATCATACTCTTAAAATCATTTAAAATGATGTATACATGTTATGTGTCACTTCAAAAGAAGCTGTCATGCTTTTTATACTTTAAGTTTAAGTTTTTTTTTGAATTATGATGCAGAGGATCATACAGCAGGTGAAAGGCATCAGGCCTCAGCCTCCACTGAGTCAGCTAGGTGGAAGGAAGCATAAACCAGACGAGTTTTATCAGATTCAGTAATAATGTGAGGAAGAGGTTATATTTTATATCTTTCCAGAAGGAGCAATGCAGCCAATTCGGGTGCCAGAGTGTATGTCCGTCACCACAATGGACTCAGAGAAGCTCCCGTGTCCCTTCACCCAAAAGGACTGAGAATCGCCTGTTGACAGCAAAGCGGAAGGAGAAGAAAACTGAAAGTTATGCAAGGAACTGTGGTGCCAACATAGAGTCACCTGAATAAGTTAAAAGACTGAAGTGGAAGCCACTTCTTCAACCATGTACCTGCTCATGCTAGCATCTACTAGCTTCTAGTCTTCTGCAAAGTCTTGCACAGCCAAGTCCAAGGACTCTGACTAATATACACCAGCAGCCAAAGAGACTTTCTTTCATATGGTAGTGAAAAATGTTAATATGTCCATAGTTCTGATTTCCCATATTGTTGTTTTGCATTGGCATTGTTTTGTTATTATTTAATAGCCAGAGTTTTGCTCTTGACATTCAAGCTTTGAAAATGATAACATGTATGTAGTTTAGTTTTGCATTGGCATTATTTGCAATTGTTTTAAATTAGAGTTTTATTCTTAATGTTTAATTAAAAAAAAAACAAAACATGAAAGGGTGAGATGTAGAGGGCCAAATGGGAAGACACCTGGATATTCTTCAGATTGTTGCTGCCTAGGATATTGGCAGAATCATGTCAGTTGCACTCCTGCCCTGGGAGTGAGGAGATGTTCTTAGGCCCTGGCTTGTGTTTGTCCAGAAGGAAGGAGTGGGTGGGCACTGGGCCCTCCCAGGCTCCTTGTTTTTCTGTGAAACCCACTTGTTAGATTGGAGTATAAATAGATGTGCTGCATGACTCTGGAGGTGGTCAGTCTGCCTCTCCAGCAGGGGAGGTCAGCGGCCCTCCCAGCTCCCAGCTTAAAATCTATCTCTGTGTCTTCTCTCTTTATTTATAATATTTCTCAATCCCTGGCCTCCTCCCCTTAGAACCGGTTTGTTCATCTCTCTTTATGTGCAGGACGCGGAAAAGGGAAATCCCGCCACATCAGGCCCCCGCAATCCAAACTCTTAGGTGCCATTTTCTAATTGTTTCTTCAGATGGGGGTGAATAAATAATCACCTGATGCATGAGATGGAGAACTTTTTTCTCTTGTTCCTATATTGACATGGGCAAAAGGTGACACAGGGAACCTGACAGCATAGGAGGGGCCTTTGTGGTGGTCTTGCAAACTCAGACCTAAAGTGACCACAAGGGGCACTGAGATTAAACTTTAACTAAAGCAGTGATGGTGGGTAGTCACCTCTTAAGTGGGAATCTTCCCTGACAAGGTCACTCTTTACCTTAACTGAGCCTTTCTGTCCTTTTGCATCTATAACACTAGAGGCCCGGTGCATGAAATTCGTGCATGGGGTACCAGTCTGTACCCTCTCCAATCTGAGATCCCTTGGGAGATGTCCGACTACCAGTTTAGTGATCTAACCTAAACTGGCAGTTGGACAACCCTCTCACAATCCAGGACCACTGGCTCCTAACTGCTCACCTGCCTGCCTGTCTGGTTGCCCCTAACGCAGCCTGCTGTTCAGTTGTTTGGTCGTCCCTCACTAACCCCCTGCAGGCCTTGTTGCCCCAGGCAACCTGCTATTTGGTTGTTATTGTTACTGTGACAGAGTCCTGGACAATTTGCATATTCCTCTATTATTAGTATAAATACCCTTGAAGTGTCAGGGTAACTTGTAACCCCAGGCTCCTCAGAGCACAACCAAATGCCCTGGGCTCCAGGACAGAGACCACAAATCCCTTCATTGTTGTTATTGAGTTAATTGCTGACTGTTGACTGTCCTGCAACCACTAAGGATATACCAATCATTTTACTTTTCACCCAATCCCAGGGGTCTCTCCACTTTGCCTTCTCCTGCCTCCCTCATCCATTGCCAGTGGATTTCATATTCCACCTTGGACCGGATTGTACAGAACAAAGTGAGAAGCCGCCATCCTCCAGAGCACTAGACCATCCCCTTGAGATCCTGCTTCCCGGCCATTGTGGACAGTTTGGCTCAAATATGCACAAAAACCCTCTACAGGCCGGAGCATTTCTACCGTGTTTCCCCAAAAATAAGACATCCTCCGAAAATAAGACCTACTTACAGGTTTCCTTCTGAGTGAAATATAAGGCATCCCCCGAAAATAAGGCCCCCAGGCTCTGTCTCAGAATGAAAATTAATTTACCGTAAACTGGTCGCTAGGGCCGCCCTAGCAACCAGTGACGTTGCACGGAGTCCTGACGTCACTGCTGTGTGAATGGAGAGAAATCAGCGTGGAAACTTTGTGAAACCTAAACTGCAAGAAGTTGTGACTTGGGTGAAGAATTCATGGGAGAAAATCACTGACAGTTGCATGGCAAATGCACTGGGAGCAAGCTACCTTGACAAGAAGTCCTCATTTAAAGATAGTGCTATTGCTAAACATGAGAGATTTGGTTCACTGATTCTGAAAGAAATGGAGTCACAAGAAATTCACCAGGAAATTCAGGAATTGGATTGTTATGATGATGTTCCAAAAGATGATGACATGATTGTCATTGTATAAATGAGTAAATTCTTGATACTGTAGGATTTACAGTCTGGTTTTTGTTGACAACTACCGTACTACCATACCATATACAGGTAATAAATTTCCTCTATTTTCATTTAACAATAAATGTGTACCATATTCTTCTACATGGAAAAATAAGGCATCCCCTGAAAATAAGACCTAGCGCATCTTTGGGAGCAAAAATTAATATCAGAACTGTGTTATTTTCAGGGAAACAGGGTATGTGACCATCATGTACAAGTGGCGTTATCAAAGGGTAATAGAACCACACTGACCAAACAGCAAAAGTCTCCTTCTCCTAGACACTGAGATCACAGAAGGCAACAAATGCAAATCGGGTTTGAAGAAAAGAATTAAATAGGAAAAGAGGGAATTGTGAGAATACACAAGTAATCTTTTCAGTCAAAGAAGGGGATGTAGGCAGTCACAATTTGGCTCCATGACTTACAGCTCCCCTGGGGGCCATCATTTCGAAACAGCAAAGGTCAACTCCTCCCTTTTTCCTTTAAAGTAGCCAATGGCGAAGACTGGGAGCCCAGGCTCTGACCAATCAGGAGTGGGGGACACATGACATGAGTCATGCTGGACCCTGCTGTTGCTCCAGCAGGAGGAAAGGGGCTGCCTTTGTGGGCTCCCCAGTGGCTTTGTGTTCTGCCAGGACCTGGCTTGGGGTTCCCCTTCTTTCTAGCACAGCACATCTGCCCAATATCTCCTGGAGAAGGAACACCCTGCAGCCCTGATGTCTGCTCAATTTCAGCCAAACATCCTCCTCCCTTCCTTGTTGCCCCCAAGAGTGAGGGAGGGAAAGGGAAGGTGGCCCTTTCCCTTCAGGAAATTAAGATACACTCTCTCTCCTCCAGGTGTGAATTCTTGCATAGCCCGTGTCACCAGCCTAAACCCTGGGAACATGTAACTCTTTGCGCCCTCTTCCCTGCCTGGCCAGTGTGGCCCAGTGACCATCACCCTGCACCCAAGGCCCCTGGGTGCTCCCAGGTAGGGGGCTCACCCAGGCTGCAGGCTGGGTCCCTGACTGGGTGCATTTCAGAGGCAAATGATTGAGGTTCCTCTCTCCCTCTCCCTTCCTTTCTCTCTAAAGTCAATTAAAAGAAGGCACAACTTTTTTTTAAAGTCCTGTTTCCCAGTTTACAACCCAGAAATGTCTTTCACAAGGACCTGGGAGTGATGCTGTGAAATGCAATCATCCAGAAAAACGGCTCTCCTTGCCCAGCTTCTGATCCCAGAGGAGACTTTCCATTAACTTGCCCTCAGGCAAGCCCCCTCCAAGGTCTGCCGCCTGTCCCACCCGGTCTCACACCCTCCTGGCCGGCCCAAGCCCCGCCCCAGTCCAGCTACTTGCTCAGCTTTTGACAGAGAGCTAAACACCACACCTCGCCCAGCCACCCAGTGAACGCGTGCTAATTCCGGCCATTTGACCAGTGATCGCCCCGAGTGTCCGGTTTCTTACTGAATGTTTGTCTCCCTCCCCACCCTAAACAACGTGCTGGTGTCAGGATGAGGGTTTGGGGTGATTGGGGGCAATTGGGGGTGATTGGGGGGTGATTAGGGCCCCCGGGGGGGGGGATTAGTGCCCTGGGGAGAACGCACTAGAGAGCCTCCTCCCCGCAGGGTGCCCAGCCCTCCGAATGGAGCC